>LQNS02278141.1:2150127-2203246 GCA_001587735.2 Parhyale hawaiensis | reverse complement strand
CTTTCATTATACATAGAACTTTCAAAGCGTCGCATAATAATTTTCAACAACCGACGACAGTTAGAAAAATAATGCAACCCAGGGGTTATCGAGGAGTTCGAAAACTCCTACACTGTAATGATTAAGCTATTGCATGGTGGCCAATTTCTTCAATTTAACAGTAGTATTGAGAGTTATAAAGAACATGTATGTTAAAGAGGGTTCATAATTCATATAACAGTCAAATAGCGTTTTATCCCAACCCAGTGTTCGTATGCGTTGCAGTGTCCGTTTTCATAGCACAAAAGTGTGCAGCATGCCAAGTTTCAAGTTCGAAGAGAGACATATGCCGTGGAGCGAGGCCTGGATGCTCTTTGGACAAGGTGCAGATGACGTTACGCCACACCACCCATCTCGTGCAGAGGTGATACCACAATCCGTGACCAGCGAGTGGACTAGTAGCGAGATTCTCCACATTGCACGTTACCGCTTGCAGTTGGTCTGTCTGGCACTTCTAAATAGCAAGCATGAGTCTAGTAAGTTTTCGAACTTCACAGTTTCAGTTCTCGTTTCTTTCGAATACGACACTTGTCAAGTGAACGAACTTGGTGCCTAATAATTTAGTGACTTTCCAACAGACACTCAATTGCGTATGCGAAGACCTGTCAACTCATTCGGATGATTAACTGACAGAATTAATGCCGTCATTTGACGATCGTGTAGCCGGTCATTAGTTCTGTACTGCAGTACAGTGGTTTGTAGCATCTGTTATATTAAATTATGTTAATTATAAAAAAGAGCACAGCTGTGCCTATCCTTAGTTGAAAGCTACCTTTGAATTGCTTCCAGAATCTCATATTTTAGATTGTTGATTCTAAGCACTACCGCCGCACCTGTAGCTGTAGCTGAAGGCATGTAATGTCTTCCCTTGATTATCACCGAAGCAATGCTTATCGCATAATTCTCCGATCTCATAATAATATAATAATTATGCTAGTGGGAAGAGATAAACAAAAGTTTAATACGAAATCAGTCGATTGAAGCCGTTATACCATCACCAAGCAGGTATGGTATATCAGCATTGAAAAATACCAATTTGCGATATCTATTACGTACAAGCGAAACTTCTACTAGGTTTTTTATCTCTTATTTCCACAACATCGTGCACCCTCTGGCCGTCACTCCGCGGGACTAGACGGATGCGGGATTCTCATCCTCGTCGTAATGTTATTCCTGCAGGCATAAATGGACTCATAAAAGCAAACTGCGCGTGCTACATATAATCCGGACTTATGGTGCAGGCCTCATAATTATTGTGAGTAACCTGGTCGGTGGAAGTGAGCAATGTTCAAAGAGCATTTGTTGCAGTAAGATTGTGAAATTAAATTCCTGGAGAATTCAGAGATTTTACGTCACAAGACGCGGCGCGGCGTCTGATTCCGTGGAATAGGTTGGACGAAGTGTATTTAGTAGGTTGAGACTCTAAGATAGGTTAGGCTGAGCGATAGAAGATTTATCTAAATAAATGTCAAAGTAATCACGAGTTTCACGGTCTCATTACAAGATAAACACCCACATAAATCGCTACTTGATATTATCGAATTATACAGCTAAACGTATTTGTTGGGAGGACACAGGAAAATATTCTACTTCTTTTTACTACGTAAAAATGATACACACAAAGAACTCTCTCGTAAATGTAGTCAAACGACCCACGGAGAAAAAAAAATTTGATTTTTACAATTGAAAATCTTCTTATGTGCACTATATTTATATAGTATGAAACACTATCTTCTTGGTTCACATGCCCATGAGTATGCTTGATGGTACTATTAGGTTTCATCTATCGTGAGGTTTCTGGGTGTGGGAGGGAAAGGATGAATATTACTGCAAGCGATAACATGATATGAAGAGAACGCACTAATTTCGTACCTTAGGTCCTCGGTCACTCAACGTTCGCGTTAATGATTGTTTTTAGACTCCTGGAACCCGCCCTCAAAATGACGGCAAAGACTACGCGTCAACACCTGCTGAGCGCCCGTGTTTATGGTTATGATTCTACTATAGAGCCAGATGCACACGTGCGCCTTTCATAGGAGTTATTAACATTGATTCAACTCAATCAATGGGATTAAATTGCAGCTTAAGGATGATATATTGCACCCACTGCAGCTGCAGTTCAATTTCCTCTCGTAATAATAACGATCAGTGCTAACAAATACAACCTTAGTGAACAAATTGATTATTTCCCTTATTTACCAGAGCAGCCCCAACAACAGTCAAATAAATTGTTTCTTTTTGCAAATTTTTCCAAAAGAATTCAAATAAACTGTGATTTATACAGACTTGCTGCCTCAGGTGTAGGCAGAACGCAGTGAAGACTATCAACTGAGCTGCTTCTGAAACATGTTGTGAATTATTGCTTTGTTTCAAGCATATTTATAAATTCCAGCTTTTCTAGAAAATATAAAGGCGAGTGGAAGAAAAATCCTTTTCACCAGAAAGAGATGTAAGGATGAGGGACGCTGGTGTCACATCAAACAAAGACTTTAGCAAGTATGTGTCATCTGCTTTCTTCGCTTCACACAGCTACTAAGCTATTCACATACGCACTTTCATATTAAAAAATAGCTACTTTGAATTGTCCAGACCATGGATTCTACTCGGTGCTCATTTTTCAATCAGTACAAACGCTGGCTAAGTCAAAGGTTGCATGCTTGTCTATCTTCTCCCCAAGCAGAAGGCGGGATACAAATGTAAATATATCTGACAATTAAATACATATATAATTACACTGTGGTTTTTTGCCTAGTGTGTTGAAGAGTGGCCCGCTCCGTGTTGAACTGGCGGCAGCGAGTAATTATTTCACATAAACTACCGTTTTCTTAACTCTTTTTGTGGTTATGCTCTGAAGAATATATTTCCCATGTCATTCAAGGAGTTCCACCACGATTTGTGCATTATAGCTCAGAGTAAATAAAGATTCGCTGAGGGGAAGGAAGTGAAGTTTTGTTTTCATATTAACCCTAAGAGATAGTTTTGACTTGTTCACTGCTTAGATTGCTGCTAATTAAACGAATATATATCGCTTGTGTAAGGCTGATAACGAGACGGAGAGAACTAGCAAGCAACACACTAAAACTGAGAATTAATTTACTTGCATAGAGGGAATACAAAAGAGGACGCACTACCCGAGTAACAAAGACTCGTGGGCCCCACATGGGTGCCAGGTGGGAAGATGGGCAATTGCTGGATATGATGGGCATAATGTGGGCTCCTGCTGGGCTATCCACAACTGGGCTGCTCCATGTCATGACCCCCTGGGGTCCATTAGGGCTTGCTCACCATGGGCAAATGTAGTGTTTTCCATATGGGTAAAATGCGGGCTTCCCAGCTATATCTCACATTGGCTAGTGTATTGGATCTTATATTATGATAAAATTTGTCATGAAAACAGTAAAATACGCTTTGCCTTTAAGCTACAATGTAGTTTATAACATGTACTGCAAAAAATTTACCGAGCTTTAGCTTTAACAGTAATCTGACCTGTCATGTAAATAGGTCTTCGTGGCTGAGTGGGCAAAGGTGTCAATGTAAGATAAGTGGTATCTCTAGGTTACAGGTCCGATCCCAGGCTAGGCATGGGATTTAGTGGGTAATCATGGGAATTTTCTGGGATATGCATGGGCAAAGTCTGGGTCCCCCAGGAGATACCCATCCAAAAACTATTTGAAAAAGTAGTGGGTCTCTTATGGGCATCCCATTTGGGACCCACTGGGCTGTAAATGAGTAAATGGTTTGAAACTAATGGGTTATACCTTCAGGGTCCTACATGGGCCCCACCAAGTGGTGCCCACTTGGGATGTGCGTGGGCAGGTGCTGTGTTTCCCATGTAGGATCTACTGAAAAAACTGTACAAAAATTTTAATTGGGACTCACATGGGCCCCACTGGGCTATAAGTGGGTTACTCTGGGCACAGGTGCTCTTCATGAGTTTGCCTTGGAACCGGTACGATAAAATACGGGCCAGTATTCTCGTTCGTTTTACCATCATCTGTAGATGTTTGGAATGATCTTGATTGCTTTATCTTTGCTGGTGCGGGTATTGGCAGCCTTAAACGATCTGTACACATAGTTATTCTCTTCCTTTGCTCGCTGGGCTGGTTGCGTGGGGGTTTGTTAACCTCATGGAGCTTCTCCGTTACCACGTTGCCAATCTAGTGTAATTTAATAATGATGATAATAATAACTGTTGGGGAAATAGTGCGTTTACCGTCTGGGAACCCATATAGACTCCTCCAACTGGAGCCCGTCCGGCATGTGAGTGGGTAGGTGCTGCGTCCGTTAAAAACTGTCAAAAACGTACCTGGGCCCCATATGGGCATTCTCACAGGGGTGCCAATGGGGCTTCTCGCCTGGGCCCCACGTGGCCCCCAGCTCCAGTGTTGCTCGGGTAGTTTCACAACTCACGACCTTAACCATCCAAAATACCAGTTGTTGATGGTTTGGGCTATCATAGTCATACTGGACTTTCATTCAGAGAAATTTTTTATAACGGAGTGTTCATTTCATATACAGCTTTTAAATGGTATACAGTATTATCTACTCAGAGTCCTGTTTACGTTTGCCTCTTTAAAAGTTAATGTAAGCTGACGGTTACGGAGATCGCGCTCTATGTGTGAATATAGAACTGTAATATACGTGACATTGCAAAGCAGGTGGTCAAATTAACAGTTTATCCGTATTTAATCGCAAGTTGTCATTTGTCCAATTTAGTCATAATTAATTTTGCAGCTGGTCGGGTGAATAATTTAACCAGCACGCCTCGTGACGCAAGACCATCACCCGCAGTGGGGGGGGGGGAGAGGGGCAAATTTCAACGCTGCCATTTTTCATGGCCATCTAACTCTAGAGCTTGGGCATTTTTCACAGCTAGCCCACCAGACTCACTGCAAAAAAATTATGAACATTGCTCAACTTCTTCTCCCTCTTTTTGGGGAACAGACAAATAAATATACAAATAGATATTGATTTAAATCTTTAACGAAAATATTATCACCTCTCTCACTTTGTTCCTGGGTGAAGATAATAAGGTATTATGCAGGTAGTTGATTGAACAAGTTTAATGTAATTCAATTGCAAGCAGCCGAAGGAATCATTTTATCATAACTTTATCATGTCTGTGGTCGAATGAACAATTTATCTTTATTTAATTTGGCATGTGATAGAATGAAGTGAAAGACCAATTTATTCAAAATTAATTTGGTAAGTGATCGATTACGCTATTTAATCTTGATGAATTAGCAGGTGCTGGAAAATAATAATTCATTTTTCTTCTGAAACCAAGCAAGCGGTCGTCTGCAGTCAGTCAAGAAAGGATATATCTTATTGCAATAAAGCTGTCATGGATTGGCGCTTCTAAGTCAAGTTGAACGAAACTCACTTGGCTTGACATGTCCGGAATTTGAGGCAGGAGCGTTACGTTCACCGCTTAGACTCGTAATGCGTGTGTTAGCATCAAGTTGACTACACGTGAGCCGGTCGAAACATTGTTGATGAGGATCAGGCTTGAGTTATCGGGCTTATAAGAGTAATCGCTTCGAGGGTAAAGCCTGAAATTCGTTTAAAGATGGCGAAGTAAATATTCCTGCATGTAGTTTGGAAAAATGCAAGCCTAGTGGACGTAGCTTCACTCGTCTTTGCCGTGCCAATCGACGACGCCTAAAGTTCGCTCCCATATTTTTTTTCAAGTGCGAAGAAGAGGCCGATATGTACACAGTCGGTGTGAAGGTGTCATCAGCTGGCAGCGTGAGGGCAAGCTTAAATAAGCTCATCAGCTTTAACTTGTCAAGCCCTCACTAATACGCGTTTGTTCCACTGCTTTGAATCGAGTTTTGGGCTTTAAATTCAAATCCATTCCTTCAAACTCCTTCAAAAACTCGATTTATACCCTGAAAATAGAGTTTTGGCCTGTTCAAACGCATTCAAATTGCCATTAACAATCTGCAGCACGTTAGGAAGTGGAGATACCAACGCACATGTATGAAGCTACGGAAACGCTGAAACTTGTGAGCTTAACTTTAAGAGCTCTTGCCGGGCATGCTTATCGATGACACTCTCTGTCACCGCAGCAGTTTTGCTAAGTTGTTCAAGCAAATCAATATTCGATTAAATTCAACCATGAAGTTATGAAATTAATAGAATTGTACAACATCTAACGCTGCGCGAGTGCAGGGCGTCCATTCACCAGTAACTACTCACTGTGGCAGCTTCGTAAACAAAGGAATATACAACTGATTCCTCAATGGATTCGAGTGGTTTCGTTTTCTTTACTTTACAAAAAAAACAGTAAAGACACAAGGGGCAACAGACGAAGAATAAAAAACAATCAAGATGCATCCGCAGCTCAACACAAAACAACGCCCCTGACCCAAGCAGTGGCCGATCAGATACTGAGCGGATACGCATCTCTGGACACACAGGTGGGCACGACAGTGTCGCCAATACAGCCACCGCTATGCTCCTTTTCTATACAGAATAAAAGAAGTAATATTTACACAGCGCAAAATAAGTAATGTGTGCGTTATTTTTAATAAATTGTAAGTAAAACTCTGTATAGCTTTACTGACAACAGCATGCCACTTTCCAATCGGAAAGTTTAAGGAGATTTTCATATATCATCCGGTGCCGCTCGTAGCCATCGGATAAATGTCTATAACTTCCTCATGGGGACGCACCGGCGCTCGTAAGCCACAACTCACTCGCTGGAAAGAATAACTGCTCTATCATAAGAGTAAATTAAGGCTTTGCCAATGCGAAATTAAAAAACACACATTAATTTTGTAACATTTAGATAAGTTCTGCCCACGCTGGGCATAAGTTGCAATTAAGATGTGTCCCAATCTCATTTGAAGATACCACCAGACACAAGCAAGTGCCCGCATGGCGGCAGGGCGAGTCACCAACCACGTACCCCCGCAGCTTATCTCTAAAGACTTAGAAGAAGCAGTTACAGTTATAATCTCAGCCAACTTCCGTGGCAGGCAGGCGGTGTTAATTTGCAGCAGCTCCAAAAGTAAGAGCAGAGATATGGAGATTGGGCCGACCTCACGCGAGGAGCTCCGGTGCTTCCATTGCTGCTGGACGGGTCCAGTGGGACAGCAGGTCCAGCTCCAGTTCTTCGGTGACTCGTCTCAGCTGGGAGATCCTAAGCCGCAGTTTATTGAGGGGCTTGTGTAATTCCGAGGACATGCTGTACAATCGTGCCCTTAGTTTATGAGCGGGCGTTCAGCTCGAACGTCGTTCAACTTTTGTAGCCTCCAGGGGTATCTTGGATACCAACCGTCACTGTGTAATGAGGACGACGTTCAAGCGAGCTGAACGTCCGTTCATAAGTTGAACGTGTCACGTATACTGTGGCTTCGGCAATTAGAGGCAAGAATGGACTATAACTCTGGGTAAGAGTGTGTTGAACTGTCTATCCACTTTCGCCAAAAATTATAAACTTAAGCCAGAATTGAAGGCAGTTCTCACGCTTACATTCCTAAACAGAGCTACAGTCAGGTCTTACCCCAGTTCTCTCTCACTCAGAACTACAGTCAGTTTTACCTCATACACTCTTAATAAGGGCCATAGTCAGTTCTTACTCTCATACCGTAAGGTTGGGCTATTCCGTCACTCCGAGGGGTAATTTCGCCACGTAGTAAGTTATCAGTTTTCAAGTCATTACGGCAAAAGTTTTAACAGCAGAAAAATGGTACAAGATCTATTTCAAAGGTGACAAAATTGTCTTTAATTTGAGACAAAAAGCAAGCCCCTCAGACAAATATTAAAGAGTCAGTTGGACGTCGAAGTTGAGTATAAAACTTTGACATCCAACTGACTCTTTCATATTTGTCTGAGGGGCTTGTTTTTCGTCTCAAATTAAAGTCAATTCTGTCACCTTTGAAATGGACTTTGTACCATTTTCTGCTGTTAAAACTTTTGCCGCAATGACTAAAAAACTGACAACTGTTTGAGGTCGAAGTTTAACCGGTTTGCTGTCAGCCGTACTTGCAAATTTGAGTGGGCAGTCAAGTATCGAGTGATTTATGGCTCAGGCCATAGGTTGAACTGGCAATAGCTCTAGTTAAGAGTGTAAGAGTAAGATTTGACTATGTCTGTAGCTAAGAGTCTAAAGGTAAGAACAGACTATGGCTCTAGCTAAGAGTGAAAGAGAGCCATGGAGCGAGCAAGAGTAAGAGTGCCACTGAAGAGCAGCAGTGAGAGGCCTGTGGATCTATTGATCGAGTGAGAGAGTCTGGCAGGCTGGAGAGCCGCTCCCACACACACAACTGCCGCCAGTTCTTCGTCTCCGGCCCGTTTTTACTCAACCAAATTATCCACAGAACCTCATAACATCCGGATTGCCAGCGATCGCTGTTTCCTTGCCAAACTTCATCAACGCTTGGAGATTTCGAATCACTCACATGCCCGGACGAGCAGCAGCAGATATGCTGAAGAGATGGTGATGGGTTCGGTTCCTCCTGTTACTCTCTGTAAAGAGATGCTCACCGCATGAGCAGTGGGGTCCGCTCTCTTTTCTACTCCTGTTCTCTACGATTGACCGGGCAGGCAGGCTAGGGTGTAGCGTCACGTACAAACGTTGCTGTTGCTATTATTAGAATGTGGCTGAATACGGGAGCTTTATGGAACCTACTGTCTTCTTCCTCAGTTAAGTTGGAGCCCCTTTTTGTCACCCTTATTTACAACGAGCTCCAGGTGAATGAGAGTGGCCACAATTTGTTGGAGCATTTCCACTGAATTGAACGCTCAGCAGCTCTCTTATAAAGCCCTACGCTAGCTGCCATTTTTAGGCGGAAACTAATGGAAGTCTCACACGGAATATTGGAAAGCGAAAGCCTCTTTGAACGCATCGACTCGCCGTTTGTACTGTAAAATCGCTTACTTGGGGATGCCAATGACGCTTCTTGCGGTAAAAATAAAGGCAGGCTCTCACGGCAGTCAGATGAACGTGTCCTCTTAGCGTAGGGTCAGAATACGCTACTGGGTGTGTACCAACATATTTACTGAAACGTGAGTAGTCAAGCTTGTTGGCTTGACAAGTGTCACGAGTAAATTTAGATGTCTCTTTAGACTTATAATAATAAGAACTTAGAAAACTATGAGCTTTTCAGCTGCTTAAACGAGCTTGGAAGTACGCACTCGGACGCTGCATGATTTAAGGAACCTCTTCACATAATTGTTGCTAGAACCGCTTTGATGAATGCAGTGGCGTTTTCAGTGTTTCAGTATAATTTCCATTTGATTCTACAGGTGAAGAAGTTGTAGAGTTAGATTAAGAGCGACACATTCTCCTCCGATAGTCATTTCTGCACACGCTAACACTATAGTTGGTTGTTTTACAGGAAGTGACGTCTTTTGATTTCTCAACTGTTTCTGGATCGTTGACAAACTTCAATTACAACTCATAAGTGGGCACTTGCGGCCGCATGCGGCAGTGCCACAACAGAAGGAAAAAAGGCTGAAGGTTTGTGGGTTCCAACTGTTTACTATTGTGGCTAGGTTGCAGTTGTCGACGTTGTTCAACAACGAATCCACGAGCTTCAACCTAGTGGGTGTTCTCTTGAACCTCGCGTCCTTGCTCGTAGCACTCGTTTCGTCTATCCGAAAGTCCGCAAGTTTGTGTCTTTAGGTTGCAGTGTGTGTCACATATGGTACACATTGTGACAGAAAGACTGCTTCTCATTATTTGGAATTAGGGCGGTTAAATTATTAACAGTCGGCACTAAAAACATCAGTCAAGTGTATTTTATCAAAGGACGTCACTAAGAATTACGAGCAACGACGGTTTTAAAAGATAACCAAGTGACGAAGCCAAATGCAGACATGCAGAAATTCCTTAACTCTCGGAAGACATTGAGTGCCTCGAATGTCATCCCCTTACTTTCCAGACGCTGGAAAGCCTGCCACTGACCTCGGATGGCAGCCTCCAACGCCTCCGGCTTTCAAAGGTTTTCTGTAAAAAGATAGAGCAACAAGTCGGATGTAACATTGATTTTTCTCCTACCGGTACACCATTGGAGGCAGGATGTCAATAGCAGCCCCATGTTCTCGCTAGAAAATATGGTTGGTCATCACGCTGACTTCCGTATTGCTAAATCGATGAAGGCTGCGGGTCTCCCGATCACGTCTCGGAAGAAGACACAGAAGATCTTTGGCCCAGTCGATACAGAGACCAGCTTCAAACTAAGAAACGTTTAATTTTGAGCTTCCTTCAAAGCTATTTCGAGTTCAAATTCGGATTGTTTAGAGACTTTTGGGCGTTACAAATGGCCTTGCGTTACGCGTCCCACTTATAATACATTCTCAATGCAAATCAAGTTGGCCTATTCAACAGCGGTCCAATTTGGTTGGCGAAGCGTTCAAATTTATAAGTTTACTTTGTCATCCACTGAGACTCACTGCACAATGTGCGACAAAAGGTGCAGTTATCAGAACAACTTTTTAAATAAGCGGTCTTGACTGTGCAAGACCCTCTAAAGGCGGACACACCCGCTGTCAAATGTTCTGTTTAGTCTTCGTAAGCGCAACTGCTTGTCTCCCGAATCTCTGGCAGAGATGTAAGGCGGGATCGCATCAGTTGGTTTTGCAATGACTGTCACTAGTAAAGTTTCAGATATCGCTTCAGATTTGGGGCCCATTAAAAATCATGATGCTGTGTATTTTTTCTGATATTTAAACAGGCATAGCATCGCATTGGGGCGATCGATGAGATGAGGGAACACGCTCAAAAAAATCCGTCGTAAACCAGCCTTTCGTGACAAAATCTTGCACGTAAACTTGTGTGTCAGGATACAGGGCGTGTTCAATTGGGCGCCTAAATTAAGTCGTCCAAACTTCACTTAGCAAAAATTTTAAATAGAAAATTTCAAATCAGCACTTTTTTAACATGCATGTTGCAAGTGTCAGCAGCAACGCGTTTACTTTGAGCCGACTGAAAAGTCCATTTTATGGAGTAAGATTGAGTTTCTGGAAGTCTCCTGAGTCCCTGCTGAAGTCCAATGCCTGAAACTCAATTCGACGGGTCAAAGCCCGTGTGAAGTTTCAAACAAGAGAAGCCTCTCAGGCTCAATTCCGGTGCCCATTCGAACATGTCCTTACAATGCTTACCTAGTTTATCTTCATAAAGACAACAGTCCTTCCCAAATGACCTTTCAAAATAAGACTAATCCAAAAAAACGTTTTCGTTGGGTTTTCCCGACTTACAAGATTTTGATTGTCGTTTGGATCTGCCTCAGTTTTCCATCACGACCGCAGAAATTCCCTCGCTTCTTTGCCTAAACTCCTTACTCCTAGACAGATCGTTCGACTACATTGTAAAAAGTGCTATTTCTACAAAACTTTACACTTAATGTGAATCCCGAGGACTTCAATGCATGACTTACTCTTACTTTCCAGACGCGAATATCATTACTGTGTATCTACATACATTATACAACACACCATTCATGAAAAAGCCATCCCTAGACTCGAATCCATGCAGTCTCAGTACAAGACTGCTAATGGGCTCGACGTGAGGATGCTTGTTGTCATCGTCAAAGTTGGCGCGAAATAATCCGACGAATCCATAACTTAACTTTACGTCTCAGCGGCTTAAACAATATGACCTCAACTTACAGCTCGCCTGCCCTAATTCCAGGCTCAGCCATGCCTAAGTAAAGAAAAAAGGCTTGCTCTTCCATTACCGTAATAAAATAAAATAGTTCACGATGCATACAAAGTATTCTTGTTGCGTGCCACAACGGTTCTCAAGCTTCTGCTTTTTCATCCTTAAAAAAAATGTCGTTTTCAATGGATCAGGCAAGTAGATATTTGCGCTCTCGGAAAGAAAATCTAACGCTTTAGTCTGTTTAATAATCGAAAAGTGCATTAGAGTATTTCAGTAAATTATGATAAGGGCTTAAATTTCTTGCTTTAAGTTCATGCTATAGCTCCTAAGTAACTCCGTGTTTCAATAATTTTGTGGGAGCAATAATTGTACATAAGTATAGTTTGTAAATTTTTATCGCACGGCAAAGATTAGCCAGTGAATGCAAGCAATGACAGCATTATTTATTTAGTTACAATACCACTGTAGAAATAAATGCATTCGGGCGATAGTAGTTTCATATGTCGTGATTGACAAAAATGAGTACCTAATTACAAAATTCACACATTAAAAATAATTCAGCAGTCTAGAATTTTTTAGTAAGTCCAGACCAATATTTTGAAGCAGATTTCTCCAAAAGACCGGTTTGTAAAGAAAAGAACAGTACTACACACTTATTGCTCGTACGCGAACGATTGCTGCCTTTTCCACGAGTATACGCTACGTTAGCATGTTTGCCACTAGCTGAAAACGATTAAAAAAAATTCACTGAAGGTATGAGCACCTTTAGATAGCAACATAAAAGTTTCGCATATGCTCTTATTTAATCGGTCCCTAGGTGTTGAGCTCATTGACAGCTTGTTTTGTACTGTTTCTCTTAATATCTAAATACGATTAGACAAAAAGAACTGCGCATAGATGCTATCCGCCGACTGTCATCGTTTATCGACTTCCATAATTGAAAAGAGCTGCGGTTGGTCTAAGTCATTAGGTATTGTCTCATGAAAAGAAGTGCGCTTTTGGCAAGTAAAATGCTTAGCATGGCATTCTGAAACATTGGATTGAAGAAAGCAATCATAATGTTTGATGAGCACAGGTTGCGACAACAGAAACTAGTCCGTGAACAACTGACGGAAGTCACCAAAGACCAGAAGACGGCAAGACCCAAGCAAAGATCAGGTTATGGCATTCTAAGTCCGCTTACGACCACCAAATAACACTTCAGGAAGCCACAAAAGCCAACCATTACTTATAAAGAACGGTTTATGCCCTTAACCTGCACTGTGCGGAATAAAAGAAAGAAAGGATAGCAATCGGGACCGCGAACCACTGCATGGGGACTTCCTAGTTAGGTGTGCGGTCAAGTTGACTTACCCTTAAACTTATTAAATTACTGAAGAATACGTACAGGTCACCTGGAAGCGCAAGAGCCAAAATTGCTACACTGTAAATAATGGCAAAATTGACCGACGGCAACACGCGCAAACGACGTCAATTCATCACAAATAAGACAAGGCAGGCGAGTTGCAAGTGACAATGGCTGGCAATTTGCAAGCCCCAAGGCAGGTATGACGAGCTGCAAGGCATGGCAAAGCTAGCAATTTACAAGACACCTGTCACGCGTCGACAGACGGACAGAGGGACGGAACGCCAGCCAGCACGTAGCATATTCCAGTGGATTGATTGGAAGGAAGTTGTCGCTAATGCATCCAGCAGAACAAACGCTCTGACGTGGACTTCAGATATCGTGCTCAGTGCCGGGTGTTCTATTATAAATGTCGCAGTCTTGAAAGTTTTTTCTCATTTTTCATAGCATGGCTCCTCAATGAGATTAATGCTCTTGTATCCTGTAAGGAGGGTGTAACAAAAAATTACTTGAAAACGCTGAAGGTAATCTGGAAGACAGAAAGGATCCAGTACCTATTAACTTCCAAATATGCAACATTTATTGTGGGACCCCCGGGAGTTTTGCTAGTTAGAGACAATTGTGATATGAATTGCGTGTTCATTAGGAAAAATATGTTTTTTTTATTTTACATTCGACTTGCAAAATCTTATTTATATCTTCTCATAAGCAACTGACCACATAAACTATTCGATGGAGAAGAACTACATTGCTTTAAATATAATTAAATATACAGAAACGATGTATGTGCATCAGAAAATGAAGTGCTATCAAATCTTCTTCCTTTTTTACATATTGGTGACGTCATACGAACAATCCTGGCCTATTCGAATAATACATTGTAGCATAGCTTTAAGCACTGATGTTGTACAAATAACATTACCTACCTAGATTATATTGTATCAAAATAATTGTTATGAATGGACGCCACAAGAATCAATGTTAATATTTTCGTTACTGACCATGACACCAAATACAGTATAACGTTACAAATTATGTAAAGGAGCATTATTTCCTTCCATGGAAAACTTTTTCAGCATATTCAAGAGACGCTGCGTCTGTCATGGTCATTATTGTTTAGTTTCATGATCAATTGACAGGTGAGTTCAACCGACCATGTAACATACGTTTCGATGCAAAAATATAAAAACTTTGACAGACGCCAAACTTCAGTAGCACGAGAGCTGGCAGCGCGTGAGTGCGAAGTTGGTTTAGTTTTAAATCCGAGAACCAGTCTCCACGCGCAACGTCGTTGGCAGCACAAATTTATGGGTGCAAAAATCACCTTCAGATAATCGTAGGACTAATTTGATAAATGCGGTAACCCCGCAAATTGTACGAGAGAACCTAAAGTTGAGAATTGTCTGGCCGCCGCACTTGTGCCCTTCCGGAAATTCGGAGGTAATTATCGGGTATGTATAAATGCGTATCAAATGCGTTCAAAACTTTTATTAGTTATAGTCCTAACTAAAGGACATACAAACCAAGAGTCAAACAAACAACCCCCGGCCTGCAAGAACTGGCCTCCGTTAATTGTAGAGGTAACTGGCTCTGCACTCCGATAGCACATGCCTCCGCTAAGAAAGCGTAATGCTAATTATATTTATAGCAGAAAGACAGACAGTAAGCATACAAACGGACGACCAGATTGCCGCAAAAACTGAATCATCTGTTCCACGTGAGATTCGTCACAGCTCCTGTAAGTTTCATAAAGTTCTGTCCGTAAATTTTCAAGTCATGTTGCTAACACCTAGCAGACAGACAGGCAAACGGAAGGAGGGATCAGCACCAAAATCTAAATACCAGTTCATTGTAGCTTACATAACAGTTCCTAAAAACTTCATGAAGGTCTAACCGTAACCCTTCAAGTTAAGTTTCTGATACATAGAAAGACAGACAGACACACTAGCTCGAGCGAAAACAATCTCTTTGCCGGAGGTAATTATTTCACCCTGCTAGTGACGGACTCAATGCTGCAGAACTAAAATCCTGCACATGTAAGCTGTTGAATGATACCAGAAGCCCGCATACCCAATGTAATATCTGGTGAATGAACCGCATGCATTGCAATTGCGACAGAAGATACGTCAGCCGTTTAACGAAGCTACAATATTTATATTCTCAATATCAGTGCGCGGTTTCAGTGAGAGTTGGGTACTGCAGCAGCTGCCCTATTGATCAAGGATGTCTCTGCGGCCTCAGCCGGAGAGTACTGAGGAGAGAAGAGGCTCGCGCTGAGGGGGCGAGAATGGAAAAGTGTTGGTAATAACTGACAAGGGAAGCCACTGCCATACTGGAGTACATAGCAATATGGGGCCCCTGGGACTTTACTCAAATCCGCATCCACCACTACGACTCCATTTGGGCCCTAAAGCTTGTCTACGGTTTCGGATACTGTTTGGAGCCGCGGAGGGAAAGCCATTTAGAATATTTACGAAACTGAACCAATTTCAGTGAGAAATGGAGTTACAAGGTAGGTACAATCAAATTAATCGAATGATTAGGCTGGCAGACTGCAGAGTACGCGTGTTCAGCACGGTGAATTCTCTGTGGATATTGCACGGACGAGACTGGCTACAGGGATCACAATCCTTAGTAAAATGAAATTCGCCCCGGGTCAAGCAGAAAATCGCCTAAGGTCGAGTTAGCCTGTAGTTTGTACATGCGAGTTGAAGCGTATTCGCAGATCAAACAGGAGATCCAGGTAAGGGCGAGGCAGCGGACTGCCTCGTCCAATTAAGGCTTAGCTCTCTTGCAGCGCACCCACGCGGATAGACGCCGGGAGACGAACGCCCCCGCACCAAAGTGTTCAGGACAGCAGCAGCAGAAGGGTCTCTCCCTCTACACGCGCTCCTTCACTGTCGTCTCTTTTCTTTAAGGTGGGGACATTGTATGCGCTTTACTTTCATTTCGTTAAGAACCGCACCTGTGTCACAAGCCTTGCTGTAGTCTTTACTGCTTGATTCTGGAAAGAAGCTGAGCAGCTGAAGCTCGTCTGCCAAAAGATATGTTGGCTATATTTTGTGCAAAAGGACGCATCAGCCAGATGTTCTGTAGGTTACGTTCTTTTCTGCAGTGGTACATTTTGTCCAATTCATAAAGCAACAGCAGGAAAAAAAGAAGCATTACGTGCCGTAGCATAAAAGGGGTTCCCTTTTTTCGTCGTGAATTGCCGTAAATCGTTGTTGTAAATACAAGTAATTGTTTCATTAGCTTCAAAAGTACCGTATATGGCGGGCTTGCTGCAGTGGAAGAAGTAAACACAAGATAAGTAATGAGCAAGGGGATAATTATGCTGCTCTGTAGCAGGTAATGAGAACGTACCAAGGTCAAGTTATGCCATCACTGGGCATCGATGACGAGAAACTGCGTAGTGCAGAAGGGTAAAGAGCTTAGTGCTGTCCGCAGTTGAATATGACGCAAAGAACTCCGCCAATGCTCGATTGGGCAGAAATAACTTTACCGCACAAAAGCGGCAAAGCGGATCAAAAAGCTGAGAGGAACCGAGGAGCTTAACGCGTCGTCCGAGCTGTGGAACATGTGTACTCTTTAGCAAAAAAAAAAAAAGTTCAAGCCGCGAGGCAGAGTTGTGGAGGCTGTTTCAGAGCAGATCTTTTTTAGAGTCCGTCGTCTACAAAGTGAAAGGCTGGAACGAGCTTTTTTTAGAGCATACTCTGTGGAATTAGAAGAAATTTAATGAAAGGCGTTACTTAGTTTTCAAACCTGGCACAACCTCTGAAGAATATCATTTTCAGTAAACAAGATGTCACTACCGCTCAAATTAATATAAAAAATGTTTTAAAAATTAAATTGGTATCAGATGCACAAAAGAAAACACAGATAATCGAGACATTGAAATTTAATTTAAGAGGTTTCAGTGATACCTGATTTAGAAAACTACAATAATCTTTTACCTCAGGCAGTTAACACCTTCTGAATTGCCCGCACATACTCCTGTCTTACGTACACCGGAAGGAAGCTCTTGGATCTTCTCTAATATCAAAACACGCAAAGCAAATAAAGTAATTAGCTTTCGACAATATTCGGTGCCTTGAACTCATAAATCTCTGAGCTCAAGTATCAACAAACAACGCTCGAGGATCTATGAAGCTCCTCTCTCGATCATTTCTCCAAGCTTCCCGCTGCTGCAGCTCTGCAGCGGCTCCCTAAAAGCACTTAAAGGCATTACGTTGTCTAAACAACACGGGGGTAGGAGCGCCCTGGCTCGTTAAACTTCTTTGCTCGAAAGTATACTGGCGATCGAGATTCGTCTCAGCTCAAAACACCTTGTTCCCTAGCACCGCATGGGCCTGTATTAGGGGGCCAGTTCCGGACATTTAAAAAAAAGGACACTTCTTCTATTAATTTTGTCAGCACCCACCTAAATTAAACATATTTTGAAGAGGAGTGGTAATACAAAATGTTGGATAATATAAGTAAAATTTATACTTACAAAGGTTGATATGTTGAAAACACTGTTGTAGAAACGTTATTCCTTAAATGCCCTCTTCATCCTATATTCGTACATGATACGCGCAGTCATATACGGTAGTCTAAATAAAGAGCTGATAAAATAGATATTCAATTTTAGTTACAGTGCAGGAGACAAAAATTAGTTCAGTTCTCTTTATTATTTCAAACTCGCTTGGAAATTTGTTCAAATAACAATTTATCACATTTTTACTCCATGGTAGTTAGGGATATACGTAGGATATACTCGCTTTTAACGTCTTGACGGCCTGAAATAAACTTTAATATCTAGCACTTGTGGAGCGAATAAGAATGTGTCTTTCTTTATACTACAGATTTAATTTAATACAGGAAGTAACAATAAAATGAGTTCAGCGCCAAGAAAAAATTGCATAAAGCTTAATACTGATTACCTGCTCTTGAATAAAAGTGAGTTGATAATACTATACATATGGACGTCATTAAACTACGTGATTTTCTGTTATAGAAAGAAAAAATTCTGCCCTGCACTGGGATTGGCAGAGGACAATTCGAGTATTCTCCAATTCAAGTCCGTCAGATAATCTTCACCAGCAGATACAAGACCAATCTCATTCAGCACGCTGCAACTGTTTTAAAGTAAGCCAAAATAATGACGACTCGTCCATAAGATTGAACGAGACTAAGGGATGTGGCGTGTATTCTGCCACGAGATAGAGACAAAGGGTCCCATATCTCGCCCAGTTTTAGCGGCGAGAAGGCATATGAGCTGCTGGACGGACCGCAACATGGCTGCCAGTTATTATGCTGCGGGGAAGTTAATGGTCCTTTGGGAGGTAAGGCAACCTAAGGACGACGAGTGCAACCTGAGACCAAAACTTGCTCGTGAGAGTGTGACGAACTACCCTGAAATGTGACGAATTGGCCATGTAGGTGTGACGAACTACCCTGAAGTTTGACGAATTGGCCATGAAGGTGTGACGAACTACCCTGAAATGTGACGAACTACCCTGAAGTTTGACGAATTGGCCATGAAGGTGTGACGAACTACCAAGAAGTTTGACGAAATGGCCATGAAGGTGTGACGAACTACCCTGAAGTTTGATGAATTGACCATGAAGGTGTGACGAACTACCCTGAAATGTGACGAATTGGCTATGAAGGTATGGCGAACTACCCTGAAGTTGGACGAATTGGCGATGAAGGTGTGACGAACTACCCTGAAGTTTGACGAATTGGCGATGAAGGTGTGACGAGCTACAAGGTGTTGACGGTTCGATTAATTGGTGCTGAGAATTATGCTAGATGAAACTAACTGCAGCAAAAGTACACTATATGTATCTATCACCTCACCACCAACACCAAGTAAATTCCTAACCATTATTCATTTATTTTTATTTTTAGCTGCCGCACGGTCTAAACACAAGCAAGATTAGGGCATTTGAAGTGAAGCCCAAAATCATCTGCCTTGTATATCTTCCAAGTTATGCACGACTGATGCCGTAAGCTATTTTTATGCATTTTTCTCTAATGTATATGATTCTTGCACCATAACTCAGTCTCGTACAATCGAGACAAAACACCGCAAAAGAATTTATGAGTTCCGCCACGTCAAAATTTGCAGTAATTTTGAAAATGTTGTTAAAGTGAAGTCGTATTTCAGATGTTACCCTCATGTAACCAACAGCTTTCCACTCCGGTTCCCTATCAAAGAACAAAAGCCAACTTAAGTCCAACATCAGAATCACAAGTTGTGTGTCCGTTCATATTCAACCCCCAGCAACTTCACGCTTCGTTTCCCTGTCCAAGAACAAAGGTCAACCAAATTCCAACATCAGAATCTAACGAGCAGGATATTCGCGTACATTCAACCCCCCCCCCNCTATCAAAGAACAAAAGCCAACTTAAGTCCAACATCAGAATCACAAGTTGTGTGTCCGTTCATATTCAACCCCCAGCAACTTCACGCTTCGTTTCCCTGTCCAAGAACAAAGACCAACCAAATTCCAACATCAAATCTAACGAGCCGCATATCCGCTTACATTCAATAGCACAGGAAATTACACTAGTGTTAGCCACAAAAAGTTAGGATGGAACTCATCGACCAGAGATCGTATCGGCGCCTCCCACAACGGCTGGTAATGGCTCAGATCCATCAACAGCCCCTGAAGGGGTCGCAGAGCACTCCCAGGACATGGGCGTAAGTGGCGCGCTTTAGCTTACTCATTGACTGCCGGTAATTGGCCACGGCAACCGACGCGGCGATTCGGGGAAACTTTGCTTCAATCCTAAGCTGCGTGTTGATGCCGTTTGACCCTGCTGTGTTTTAATTGGATTTGTGCACTATACGAGAGAAGCTGTATTTGGCTTATCCCTTTACCTTCGAAGAGAGTCGAGTTTGTCGCACTTAATTTCCTTGGCTATACCTACTGTATGTTACACGTAAATCTCAAAAATGCCCATTTCAAGAAATGCACAAATTTTTGCTATTTCGGGAAATATGTAGCAAAACTGAGCTTGTCATAAAACAGCCAAATTGATTTTCTGCTCTAACCAGTTATTAAACTAACCCCAAAATAGCTTTTGTCAAAGCCTTAAAGGTTACACCAGCTTTGTTTGAGAGATTTCATACAGTCATTCTGATACATAATAATTCACTAAAACAAATATCACCATCGCAAGCGCGGACGTAATTAGTTTTCTAAATGGCAGTTAATTTAATGAAGACAGCTCGAAAATGAAAATATTTAGCAGAATAACTCTGACAAAAATGTACCCCACAATTATAATAAAAAATTATTTGATACCTATGATACCAATTACCAATAAATTTGGCTCTTTCATCAAATGAGCGATTTTGCTGTGCATATCATAAAATGGACGAAATTACATATATGCATTTCAAGAACTAAGCGTAACTCACACCCAGTCACCTGCCTGGACTTCTTCCAATGACAATCTGATATCAAATGTAACGGCAAAGGCAACTTGACGGCACATTCCACCTGGGAAATCCACAGGCAGTGGTTCGTGATGTACAAGTATGCCCGCTGGCCTCAAGTGAGTGCACAGCAGCAATCGACTACACGTTGTCAGAGCTATAGCGGCAAAAGTGTAAGGCTCATGCGACAACCGGGACCCCAACCATCCCTATTTCTAGTTAGGTTCAGTACCCTCGCAACAGCGTCTGAAAGCCGGAAATGCCGATTCAGCAAGCCAAGCATCGTAAAAATTCACCTGTATTGCAGTCAGGGTCTATCCCAAGCACCAAGATTTGTACGTCGGCACTCTAACATCCTATCACTGGCGATATCAACATAAACTGGAATGTATAAAAAACTATGTAAAGTGCAGCTGCTGTAAGCAATTAGAAACTTTCGTACATTTCTACAGCTTTGGATGGAAATGAATACGAGGCACACTTCAGCTACTTGCTGAATAAATATGCTAGCTAGACTTTCCAAAAGGTTATATTTATTATCTAGCAATAAGGACATCAATAAAGAAGAAGGCCGAACCTTGTTCTTAATGATGATGAATATTGGATACAGTGGTCGATAATCAATAACCCCAAGCAAATAATTTTCTAGGACATTGGCTACTCAATTCTACAGCGACAAACCTGACGGCTCAAAAGGGGAAGAAACTGGGAAGGGAATAAGACTTTCATGAAAATAAATAGGTGCCATACGTACAGTTATGGGCGTCTTCAATTTTCTTACTTTGGTGTAGAAAATCTCATCTAATTAGCTATAACTTGTCCAGACCTCTATTCTGAGCACTGGATTTCCTTTCCAATCGATTTTCAAGCTCTAATCTGAAGCCGACCACGCTTGAGATACCGAAAACTCAATCCTGCTGAATGAATAAGAATAGATTATCTTGACTATAAGAGCAAATCAAAGACGTTATTAAATTCCACAAATGTGCACATGACAATCTCGCAGTGCCCAAATAAGATACAACAGCGTCATAATAACATAATTATAACCATGCAACATATTTATAATCATGCATGTAATGTATATTAATAGTTAATAAGCGGTGTTTTATAGCTAAATTAAGCTCCAAAATATCAGCCTACAATATTGAATTCCCATAACCAGTAGGTATAGTCATATTTTGTAGCATTCCCTATTTTACCTTCGCATCTTTTCACTGATGGGTAACACTCATATTTGGCCCCTAAGACTAGCAATAAAACATTGTATTGGTCAGATATTGAATAGCGTTGTTTCTACCGTACCCTAATAGGTATAGGACGCGTTTAATAGGTAAATGGATGTAGTACTTTAAAACGAGTACATATACGTAGGTACCTACGCCATCAGCTGCGATAACCGCGAACAATAGCTTTAAAGACGCATTTACTAAGGGCGAGTTTGAATGGGCAGAAAAATTAGGGGAACCTTCGACCTGAACAGGGTTAGAAGTCTGTCCATGGTGCCGAAGCTGAACAACTAAGTTCAAAGTACGCAACTGAGAGTCAATGGACTCTCTACAGGTTCTTGAGTCAGCATGAAACATTTTAGCTCTTATGAATCGGCTCAACGCAATCGGGCTGCTTCTAACACCTACAACACGATTCAAAGTGAGGAAGCCAAAGTTCCTGTCTCCATTTCCGAGCAGTTGACATGTACGCCATCAGACTTGAAAACTTGATTCTGAACAAACTCAACTGCGATAAGATTTCGGTACCATTTTAGAATTTAACATATAAAAGTTTTCATCTGGAGCTGTGGATCGTATTGTTTGGAAAGAACATGCTCTGCGAGGTTAACTCTTTGGACAACCAAACTGTACATTAAAAAAAAAAAAAGAGTTGGAGTTCCAACCAACCCAACATCCATTTCACATGCCGACCACTTTTTAATAAATTGCAAATATATTTGATGAGTAAATATCTGAAACTCATGACACTTTTTATGGCTCGACAAGTTAAAAACCATTTAAATATGAGCGGGACAAATTGGCCAGTTTCTTGCGCAGTGAAGCATATTCTTGTTACAAAGATTGCGAGTAACAGCGGCCAAATTTATTTTAATCGACGTTACCAACCCGAGATCTCGTCTAATTTGCTCTCACCAATGTTTTTCTTTCGCTCGGACCAGTTGAGTAGCAATTACCGGGCATATTGTTTTATCGTCATTTCGTCATGTGTTAATTAAGGAACGGCAGCATTTGGAATGCACACTGCATAGCAGAGCGCCATCTATTGGACACTTATCACGTCAAGGAANCGGACCAGTTGAGTAGCAATTACCGGGCATATTGTTTTATCGTCATTTCGTCATGTGTTAATTAAGGAACGGCAGCATTTGGAATGCACACTGCATAGCAGAGCGCCATCTATTGGACACTTATCACGTCAAGGAATCTCAATACGAAGCACATCTCGACACAATTCCCTGGAGCGGTAATGAGGTCCCTGCCAGCTCAGATAATTGGAATGTGCGTCACTGCATGACACACTTAGTTAACCTAAGCNGGAAGCTGGACTTGTCCCAATCTTCAGACAGGTACCACGGCTTCGACTTGTTGATTCAAGTTTCATGCGTTGACTCTCAGTTACCTGAGAGATGTCCAAGAACTCAGTCGTACTTTGTAAAATCGAGATTTGAATCGGCTCTACGTAATCGGGCTGCTTTTAACAACTCCAACACGATTCAAAGTGAGGAAGCCAAAGTTCCTGTCTTCATTTCCGGACAAGTAATATGTCCCGTGGGGTTGGCTTAGATCAACTTTGATGACCCAATGGTACGTGCCCTAGCACTATCAGCAATGATCACAGTAAACAATACCTTTAAAACCACGGATATACCCACGCATGAGCAAGTATAATAGGTAAACCTCATATTATATTTCCAAAAACAGGTATATACCGACGCCATCAGCAGTGAGGACAGCAGTCAATATCTCTAAGAAAACACGCATGCCCGGTCCATCAATAATTAATGACAAGCGAATGGTTTCGGCTGAGTGGGCAATGAGTTTTACCAATACATCGCCAGCTCCCGAGCATTTGACATGTAGGTACGTCATCAGACTTGAAAACTTGATTCTGAACAAATTGAACTGCGATAAGATTTCAGTACCATTTTAGAATTCAATATTTAAAGTTTTCATCTGGAGCTGTGGATCGTATTGTTTGGAAAGAACATGCTCTGCGAGGTTAACACTTTGAACATCCAAACTGTACATTGAAAAAAAAAAATACGAAGGAGTGGAGTTCCAACAAACCCAACATCCATTTCACATGCCGACCACTTTTTAATAAATTACAAATATATTTGATGAGTCAATATTTGAAACTCATGACATTTTTTATGGCTCGACAAGTTAAAAACCATTTAAATATGAGCGGGACAAATTGGCCAGTTTCTTGCGCAGTAAAGCATATTCTTGTTACAACGATTGCGAGGGACAGCGGCCAAATTTATTTTAATCGACGTTACCAATCCGAGATCTCGTCTAATTTGCTCTCACCAAAGTTTTTTTTTTCGCTCGGACCAGTTGAGTAGCAATTACCGGGCATATTGTTTTATCGTCATTTCGTCATGTGTTAATTAAGGAACGGCAGCATTTGGAATGCACACTGCATAGCAGAGCGCCATCTNTCTATTGGACACTTATCACGTCAAGGAATCTCAATACGAAGCACATCTCGACACAATTCCCTGGAGCGGTAATGAGGTCCCTGCCAGCTCAGATAATTGGAATGTGCGTCACTGCATGACACACTTAGTTAACCTAAGCAAATGTTACCGCTGATGAGGTAACTAAACTCAGGAAATTTGCTAGGAGTTCGTGACAGGAAATTATTACATATTATGTGAAAGGTGTTGTGCAATGGGAGGATCTGAACAATAAACAAAGGCGAGGCATGGAGATAAATATTAATAATAAGTACAGCGAAGCATTACATAATCTCTATTGGTTCGTGCATCTAAAATAATCGCTAAAATCTATAATATTAATAGCGTTGTTCCTTCGTTCCTTCCTTCGTTCCTTCCTTCGTTCCTTCCTTCGTGTGTTACGCCTGAATTCAATGTTCAGCTCGCATTTGGCCTTACATGCGAAATCCGGTATCNTGTATCACACATCGAGTCTCGGTGTTGAAGAACAAGTGTGGTGTCTCCATGCTAAAATATGAAAGTTTCACGTGTCTGTCTGAAAGGCCTTGCAAAGCCGTGAAAGTTTGACGGGTCCAGCTAGTAACTTTATAAATCAGGGAAAATTTCCCTCCGCCCATTGCATCCGAAGGGTGACTGAAAAATGCTAAATACAGTAGTAGTTGAACCCGAAGAATGATACCACTACTACAATCGAAAATATTGAAGATATCTGTCATGGCGATGACACACGCTGGTCAAAAGAACGAGTATCGTCATCTTTTCGTCCGAAAGTTATGCTGAACTCTCGTAAACACAGTTTTGAGATTGCCAAGAATGGAGTGAAAATGTTTACCGTCAGTTCAGCTCGCTTTTCAAGTGCCGTGACATATCATTATATTTGGAGGGATTTATCATTCAAAAATCTCTGCAAGTGTTTGCTATTTAGATGGGCACATCGACACATTCGGACGAAAAGAAGACGATACTCGTTGTTTTGACTGGCGTGTGAAATCGGCATTAGATACACAAAATAAATAATTGTCCTCATAGTTTGCTGCTATTGACAGGCTACGCTCAAGAACAAATTCAGCAGCTTCTAAAACGTCGGTCTTACAAATTTAAGGAAATTGGGGAAATAATGCATTGTCAGTCGCCATGCGTCTTCAGCTGCAAGGCATGTCTCCTTCTGAAATACACTGCGGCTGTGCCATGTCATGATGGATTTGAATTGAAATTGAGTCCCACATTTCAAATAAAAAAGTTGATAATATCCCTATAGTTAATATTCTTCATTTTCTAGAAATTCATCGATACATAGATATCAACAACCTGTCAAAACAAAGTAGAAAGTGTTAGAACCAACAGAAGTGGTACATAATGAAATATATAGTAGCAGACGTCGAGGGCAATTTTCTATTGTTCATTTCACAGATATTTTGTGAGGCTCAGTACTTTTTATTCACTCTTTGTATATCCTTAAAACAACTATGCCTCTCCCGATGTAATAGATTCCTTATACAACTTGCAATTTAAAGAAAAGCATACGAGGGCTGTATAAGAAGTTTAAAGCATCAGAAAAACGAAAATAGGACAGGGATATTTTCATGATTTATTTTTCAATTTTTACAGCGTCTGAAAATTTGCCAGGATTACTTAAAAAGGTTGTACGTTCAAAAATCACAAATTCGACCATGCATCAACACTTCTTATACTGCGATGCTTAAATCATTTCAAATACCCCTCGTACTTTAAGACTTCCCTGATTAGCCCTGTACCAACAGCTGATTTCTACCGTCTGGCGTTAATTCTAAATTATTACTTTTCTGTTTCACATAATGCGGAAGAAAGTCAAAGCTTCTCTGACGAGCCCTGTGCATTGTAAAGACTATTGCTAGGTCCCATCGTAAGGGCAAACTTTCCTACCTAACCAAATGATCCCGTTACAGTTAAATAAATACGGGACAAGTAAAATACTCGTATCTATATCAATACACGTCAGTATCTATTGTAGGATATCGCGACTACTGTGCTCACTGCTTATGCTGTATAGGATGTGGGGAATTCCTTAGCGAATGTTTGATACAGCAACAAGTATCAGTACCATCAACACGGACATGAACGCAACAGAGCATGCAGTCCGAACAGCCATTGTATCGTCAACAGGCACATAATGGTCACAGAAGATACCACAGCAATGGTTCTATGAACGGGCACATAACAGGAATAAAAAGTGCAAGTCAATGGTTCCATCATGAGGCAGATAATGGTAATAGAAGCTGTTACAGTAATAGTTCCATCTATAAGCACTAATAGGAAAAAGAAGCTGCAGCACCAACTGCATGCTCCATCAACAGACACATAAAAGTAAGGGCAAAGATGCGACAATATCAATAGGCACATAAACGCAACGGAAACCGTATCAGCCGTTCCTCAGGAGGGACAAGAACAGCTACCCCAGACCTCCATGGCACCGCCTTCCTTTGTCCAAAATCGCATTAAATGGACCGCAAGTAATGGAATTAGTAAACCTTTGGACGGCTCCCTGTTTATGAAAGAGCATCGGGCAAGCAATTTCTCAGCTTGATAAATTTCTTGTAGAGACGAGAAAATTATGCGCGGCGCGGCCGCGGAGACGCAGCTAAGATGAAGACACTGCCAGTTAGGTTTGCCTTAGTGGCCATCCATGGTTGTTCCGCAGGCAGATCTTTGCAAACCCTACTGTAGCTACAGCACTATTATGTAGCGTCCGACAAATGTGAAAGGCGCTGCAAGCCATCCAGAACCTTTGAAGAAATAGGGCACAATCAAAGACGAAGAAAAGACGAAAAAAACACCGCCCACAGTATCGGCCATGGAATTGAACTCACGGAGATTCTCTCAAACTACTGCACACTTATTTTGTACGTTACAAACGTAAAACTTGTGGCAAGTCGTAAATTATTATATGTGAATATGCATATAAAGACATAAACCATGTTTTACCTTTAAGCGTTTGTGAGTAGACGAAGTCCTGCAAACATATTACATATCGAGCACAACTATACAAACAAGTGTGAATTTTCAAGTCCTACTAATTTTATCAACGCTGTTCTTCAGTCGTTCCACAAAAAAAATGATTTAGGTGAAAAGCTCAACGTGCATTCGTCTGACTTTACAGTCGTGAATAAAATTATAAAGCGAAATTGAAAAATGAACTATTTCATCAAATGTCTCCCGATCTCGGTGAAATTCCCACTTTCATCAAATGTCTCCCGATCTCGGTGAAATTCCCACTGCATTCTCTTCGAACGAATCAATATTCCTACTGCACATTTCAATTGAAGAGCTAAGATAAAAGATATATCCGAAAATGTATCTATAAAGAAACCTAGTACACTGCCCCAGTGTAAGTTTGTTGTAACATTTCTGGAGTTCTTAGAACAAACGTGTCAGGGAGGTGGGTTGCTCAACCCCAACTACACCACCAAGCATTTATCATATGTCCTCAGTGGGAATGAAGTCAGGACTATGAGCTGGCCACGGATATACATGGACATTCTCAGCTATGTAAAAGTGTTTGAAGGCCGTAATGGTGGGACAGGGAGCATTGTCGTGCATGAAGAAAAGTCCAGGAGTTGTTGATGTGCGCATTACAGACAACATGCTGCTTAACTTTATTTCTCAATACTGCATCGTTTACTAAGAGCTACAAGTTGATGAACGACCCTAGAGTAGCTGCAGGGAACCTCCCCCGCACCATCACGCTTTCGCTACCAAATCGAACCGTTTTTTTTTTTTCTACTACTTGAGCAGCGATCTTCCCTTGACGCCGTTACGCACACTGCATTCTATCGGACCCGACCACACCGAGTTCACTCGATGCAGAAAAACACTGTCGGCTATGTATCATCATTCCATATGACAAGTTTGCCGGCGAAGGCAAGTCTCACTCTATGGTTCTTGACACCAATGAGTGATTTGAGAGCAGGAGAACTCACATTAAGCCCCAGATCACGCAAACGACGGGACACAGTCATACGGAAGACATTCAAGTAAAATATCCTCGATTTTCCTGACTCGTAGTGCCAGTTAGTAGTGGGTAATGCGACGAGATCGCGGTTTTTGAGGGTAACCTACCCTCGCGGCTGCCCTCGCGCGTGGGCTTCCGGTTTGTAACGGCCAATGCACTACCGGTGTTGCGGGGGTCAGGGGGGGGACGCAAACCGGAGTGGGCGGGGCCTGGGAAACCGGAAGGCGCGATGACCCGCCGGCGCGAGGGGAACCTACCCTCAAAAACCGCGATCTCGTCGCATTACCCACTACTCCAGTTGTAGTTTCAAAACGGTCACTCATATAGAGAGCCTATGCATCACCCGATGATGACGCGCACATATCTTTGGTGACACAAACGATCCGATTTCATCCTGAAAGTTTAATATGATAGAAACTGGACTTTTGTTTCTGTTTACCTGTCCAGATACAGAATTATTTGTCTTTCATATTGTTTTACGCAAGACAACCTGCTGCCTGAAAGCTTAATCAATTTTCGAACGGTTGTCGTGATCATTTATGCAATCTGTTGAAGCAGACTTCCTCATACAAGGCAGGAGTGTGAGTTACATTGAAATTTGCCTACTGAGCTCGTACATTGTTTCTCTATTACAGGTTTATGAATCATTCTTTAATTCTGTGCACCTTACATATTCAAAATAAACATATTTTCGGTATACGTTTTTGTTTTCCTTTACTTTTCTAAATGAAATTTACAGCAGGCGAAAGAAGAACAAACAGAGAAAGTTTCACGAAGATGGCGAATAACAATACTAATAAATAGAAGATTAAACTTTTTTAACTGCACCCTAACATTGTTCACTACTGTTCTAATTTTTATACACGAAAGAGAATTTTAAAAGTAGATAATGGTGGAGCCGAGTATCGAGTTTCATTGAAGGTATACTTCCATAGACGAAAAACATACGCTAAATGAAAGTACACAAAAATCTAGGAACGAGGCATGTGGGTATACGGTAAATTGAACACTTGAAATAAAAATAAATACCAGGTAAAATAATAAAATGTTTTTATAAAGATAAGCCCCGCCGCGATTAAAAGCATTGGTGCTCTTGAATGCAATAAATTCAATCATCGCATAATCAAACAGAACACGCGCCTTCGGCTGCAGGTGTTTTAACAGAATAAGCATGAGACAAAGATTCAGTTCGTATGCGCGGACACGTGCGGCCATTGCAAGTGTCATCGGCCGGTATGGGTAAATCGAATAAGCCTAAACTTGACTTGTCGGAAACTTCATAACTGGCGCGTAGGCTTCACTCCTTTTAATCGAATTTCAAGCGTTAACCTAAAATCGATAACCCTTGAGACGGCCTAAAACTCAATTCTATTCTACAAACTAATTTCCAGAAGTCAACGCGGAACTAAGTGGTAAGTCAGGCGCTTCTGCCAGTAGTTCCGGATATGCCGAATCCGAATGGCTTAGCGTAAATCGACTTCACCTTGCCAATCAACGGCAATTGAAGCATGAATTTTTAACCTTAATACGTGTTCCTCAGGCGTTGGTATAAAGTATAATATTATTATTCTCATGTTAGTATTAAATATTGTTCTTATGTAAGGATTAAGAATTCAAACCTCAGGGTGCTGTGACCTAACTTTGACGGACATAGCAGCCATATGAGAAGTAAATGAGATTTATTTATTTTGTTTTGTGCTAAATATGGGCAGTGGGTTTAACTTAACTTTCCTGTAGTATTGCTCGAGTAGCACATAGCGGACCCTCATATACAAAGATGGGCAATGGGTTTATCTCTACCTTGCTTGACCGCTGTAGTTTTATTATTCCTCGATTGCCATTTTGCGGATCCGCAAAGGCAACGAAGTTGGGTAACGGGTTTATTTTTGCTTTACTACCCGGATGTAGTATTCCTCAAGCACCACTCGGCGAAGCTCCATACAAAGACCCAGACCCACAATTGCTTAAAAACTTCCTTATTGCCTGGGTGGGAATACTAGAGCGGAGACGACTCCGATGTTTGCATTACACAGCCGCTCAGGGACGGGAGAGAACAATGGCAGTGCGGAGGCTTGTGCTTTCTGAGCGCTTGAAGTCACTGCAATGCTCTACTAGTGACCTTTCTTGCCCATAAGCTCCTCTGATGAGATGGCTGCAATAGACGCGTGCAATAAGGATACATCCGGGGAAAATCCTATTTACTCGTCAAAAGCTTGGTGCTGATTCGCTCGTATTCCTCGAGTCTAGAAATGTGTGAGGGTGACACACCCACAGTCATTTTGTCTGCAGTTCTGATATTAGTGACCTGAGGTCTAAAAATAAATTTCTCGCCAACAGGGCAGACAAGCCAATCAGCTTGTCTTTTGCTCTGTGTTTTTTCTTCAGGGTAGTCAGATGCGATGCTCTCTATATTTAGAAACAAAAAATGTGTTCTGCTTCCTCAGTTGTTATTCACCCGAAATTTTGAAAAGACACCAAGTACTTTAGAAATGAAACGGGATAAGCGAACTGATATGACGGCAAAGAGTTGTGTCTCCTGGGATTCAACGGAAAACTCGGAAGTAGTGAAGTTAAAATACGGGACAAAAGACTATGGTCTGCAGCGGGTCGTAGTTGCGCGCCGCAACTACGTACACAAAAGTTGCATTGCCCCCAATACTCTATCAAATTGCGTCGCAGCGCACAAAGCTTCGGCTTGGACATTGCTATGCCAGTAAAAAAAGATCTAAAGTATGAGTCGTTGCTTGCAGTTTGTACTTTATAACAAGCAACAGTGATAAAGCTTTGAGAACACCTCCTACTTCTGAGTTAACTTAAGTTGCAGTGACGCATAGTTTTAGCGTGACGTTCAAGCGCCATTAAGTTAGTAGTGGTCACGGCAACGTGACGGCCGAAGAGAAATTTTCAGGGCCTGGGCAATTTTTGTGTTAGTGTGCCCAAGCTATTACGTTTCCATAGAAAACTTCTTGAAAGAACTAACTGCTGATGAAGCTAAAATTGCAAAAGCACGCAGACTTGAGCACATAGTGGAACAGTAAAGGTCATTTCTTTCTGTTTTTACAGAATTGAAAGAGTATATTAAGCTTAAATTGGGCGAGCATTAAGAAGTAACTACCAAAGCGGGGAAATATACGTTGTTTCATTTTATAGACTACACCGCATAGATGAAGCTTTATTTGGACTAGCATTAACCTTTTCTTTTATGCTGTAACACGTATGTTACACTTCAGATGGTGTTGTTCCTACGAGAAAGGCAAATTAACTCAGGAAAGAAAGAAAAGGTTACTTATGAAAGCATTCATGAAAGGACGAAAAGGTAAATTCACGAGAGAATTCATTAAAGAAAGACAGGGTTAAGAACTGACTTACTCCACTACGTGAAGGCATTAACGATATTTCCTCTTTTGTTTTTACAAGAAGGGAGTACCTACGGCAGGACTTCTGGGGTAGAAGTCGCTAAAGAGGAAACGCTGCCACAAAAAAAAGAAGCAAAGACAGGACTCAGTGACATAACCATGGAGACAACGAGGGTGGTACTGTTTACGGCATCAGCCTCTGCGGCGCGCCGCTCTTGCGCAGTCTTGCCATCTGCGCTCGCCAGCTTCACGACATTACCACTTTGAATGCTAATTCGCTAAATGATGCCTTTGCTTCGCTGAAAGAGCTTCCAACCTAATGATCTTGACTTTGTCGGCACAGTAGAATATATATTTATATACTGTATGCTTTTGAGCGTACATGATATATAGGTACAAACTCAAAACCGTCCCGGAACCTTGAAAGTGGAAGAGAGGGCGGAATCTGTACGTCGTATATAAGTTATAATATAATCTCCTAAAAAATTTATATGTTTTCTTCTAAATCCCGTAACATGCTAAGCAGAGATATCTGACGTGGTTTATTTTATTCTATTATTATTTTTTTTTTCATGTAAATTTCCGATTAAACGACCGTATTACTCAGGAAGCAAAGAGCGTTGCATTCTTTGCTTCCTGGTATTACTGGACGTTTGATAGTAGAAACTGCTACCTTCTTTCAGTTTGCTATTCAGGATGCGTTAAGATATTTGGTGTTAAAAAAAGAATATTGTTCACTTTCTATGATGTAGAAGGAAAAGTCACTTATGCACGCAGTGGATCAAAATTATTATTAGAATAGTTATTGAAAAGGAGCGTATAGCCGCCGAGCAAAAGGCAAGTGCCAAAAAAACAGTCTGCACATCTTTGCTAAATGGCTAAAGAACGAGTAGTTGATTTGCACAGAATTAGGTTTTATTAGCAGATACTCTAACATTTTAATAAATACAAAACAACACCAATATTCAGAAGAGATATGTTAATCAAATTTAAACACATACGATTATGTGTTTTAGTAGCCATCAGCTGCTAAATTAAGCTCTTCTGAGTATTCGTAAGGAGTACTACTTACTACCTATAAGCTCCGCAGCTGGAGACAGTGAGCGGTAATGGGTCAGAAATTGACACAAAGAGAACTTGGCAGATCCATTTTTCCGGCCTGTTAAATTCATATGTTCAAAGAAACAAATACTTTGGCTATTCTAGCATGGCCCATCCGCCAGGCCTATTTGTCAAGCGCAACCATCTCATACCATTTGACTTGCGAACAATAAGAGATCATCCCTTGATCACACATGTTGCTCCTTCTGAACACGTTCAGGAAAACTCAAGTACTCCTGGACTATTTTACACGGGCACTATTGTAATGCAGAAGAAACGTCATGAACTCAGTGCATACCAAGGTATGTGTCTGTTGCAATGCAATATGCCAAGCGATGTCTGGAAATGGTACTTATAAAAACACGTTATACTCATGCACAGAAATTTATTACAAACAGGTTTGACAGTGAAGAAATGAAATTTTAATATGAAGCTATGCAAGCTTTTTTTTTTATTCGTAAGGGAATCATAAGGTAGACGCTTTTCGCTGTAAAACGTTTTCGTACAAGCGGCTTGAAGCTAGCAAAACGGTCTATTCAAGGTATCAAAACACATTTGTTTGTTCCCAGAAGTCTACGCGCCGGCCCACCAACAAGTTACGCCGCCTTCTGCGAAGGAAATATGAACGAATTTCCATTTTCCCCAAAAATAATAGATACTAATAATAATAGTTATCACAGGAGGCAACGCACTGTAACCATTAATATGACTGTCATTTCGATTTAGTATTTAACGTCGTTTCTTCGTTGCCAAGCTTTATTCAAGAAGAGCTTCTTAAATTACTGAAACGTTTGATTGAAAAACTGAAAAGTAGTTTCCTGCATTTGTATCTTTACAATCGTGGTGATAGGTGTGACGTTGAAAGATAAGTACAGTTCACGGTAAGTGGTTCACGGCGCCGCTAACGCAATTCTAACAAGGTACAAGAAACTAGAGCTTAGCGGAACCTCCGAGACGGTACAGTACCCTCTGTCGTCTCGAGGTGAACTGCCTTCAACCATAACACAAGATTAGGATTCCCCACTAATTTAGCGCCGCCTGCATCAGTTTTTGACAGTGCAGAGAGCTTCCTTCAAAATTTTAACTCCCTCAATCTCTCCCCGTAGTCCCAGTACTATTGGCTATGGATTGGGAACTGGACTCACCCATCAGGGTATCGGTTATTTGACTGATAACCTCCTAAGCTGAAATCACTTATTGTGTTGCGCTTGTAAGACATGTCAGCAACGACTGCAACAGCGATACCGGGTCAACAACTAATGAACAATTCGAGGGTAGAAGCCTAGGGACTCCCGCTAGACAGGTTCCCTCGTGATACTTGAATAAGTTTGACAACGTTGGTAAGCCTTGGACAACTTGAGCAACTCGTGAGCACGGCTATAGAGGCAGTACGAATTGTAGTCCGACCATGAGAGCTATATTTATTTTGTCGATGGAAAGTTTTTGCCGCTCGCTCTATCATTTTTAAAAGAAGAGTTTTTAGGCTTTCGATATTTTGGCACATTTCACCTACGAAAATATAAAAACCAGCCGTTCTTGACAATTCTCCAAGTAAGCTATTAAATTAAATAGAGTTGTGATTTGCAACACGAGAGATACACTACCGATGGCAAAAGAGAAACAAATGAATTTCTGTTTAAAAAAAAAAAATCCCAGGAGCAACGCCCTGTAACCACCAGCAATGACAACAGCAGCCGGCGGGCGACAACAGAGAAACAAACGAACTTCTGTTTCCAAAAAGCACAGAACTAAAAGAGGACCTAATGAAGAAGCTGCCCAGCGCATGGGGCGGCCCCTGCAGACGCGACCGGCGACGTCTGCCTTGGCGCCGCGAAGTCTTGAGGAAAGCATCCTCTGCCGCCCTCCTCATTCACTTTTGTTATTGCTTCATAAATTTAAAGGAGAGCAATGGCACGCGATTTATGTAACCAGCTGCTCACAACTGCACGCAATGTGATGGACAAACGAAGCCACGGAAACTGAGCTTACAAGCGTGCACCAGAGATAAAAATGATAGCTGCTATCTTCATATTTCATCTTGACTCTCCATGCACTAAATGAAAGCTGATACAATTTCATTTAAACATAGTACGCATGGAGTTTATCTTTGGGCATTGCAGACTCAATGATAGAAAAAATCATATCTATTAACGATAAAGTTCCTGGAAGGTAATTAACTTATTCCAGCGATTTAGTGAAAATTCTTCGAACGTACTAGACGAACTGCAGCTGTTATACAGTACAAGCATAATCGAAGAGCTCCATCGTCACTAATGAATACAAAAACGCTACCAACAAAATTATGGATAAAAGAACTATGTTCCTCGCCGAAGCACACAGTTTAGCACAACCTCAAGTAACATCGCTCTGACAGGCACTGAGCTCCGAATAGACATTGTTTCCGGAGTACAAACACATCCCACTGTTGCTTATACATCCCTGCGTTTCTTCGCAACAATTAACGAGCTGTAAAAATACGATATTGATTAATGAACTTAGGCATGTTAAATCTATTCTTGATCCAACGTCAAGTATTTTGTCCGGTAATTGTTTTGTGATAGTGCTGTCGATATTTCTGCGGAGAAATATTTTGTTAATAAGTTAAAAAAAACTACACAGTTTACAGTCAATGGGCAAAAATCGCCATTTTCTTCATTAACTTACTGTTTTAACGTAAGACAATTAGAAGTTATATGAATAGTAATAGAAATATAATACGTTAATATTGTAGCAATACGTCGCTGTAGGCTACATATCACATTCCTGAGTTCTGAGAAGTAAACTTGAGTAAATTAATTGCTGCTATACACTGAACTCATGCAGCGTGCAGTGCATCCAATTATGCCAAATATTTCGCTCTTTATCATGTACAATGTATGTTCATATATTTCCAGTATGATGCGAATCTATTCAATTAAACTATACATAAGTTCAATAAATGGCACTAACTTTCTGAATAGTCACAATCTTTGACCTGACGAGTTAATACATTTCAGTATAAGCAGTGAACACATTGAAGAGAGTTGCAGTAGGCCTAACCGTCGTACTAGTTAGTACCTCTAATTTTATAAATGAGTAAATGACAGTATGTACAAGTATCAGAATGCACTGGAGAATTACACAAACTTTGGCAGTCTTATGCCATTGCCACACGCTAGTCAAAAGAATGAGTATTGTCATCTTTTCGTCCAAAAGTTATGTTGAACTCATGTAAACACACATTTGAAATTGCCAAGAAATGGTGTAAAAATGTTTACCGTCAGTACAGTTTACTCCGCAAGTGCCGTTACTTAACTTTTGGATATATCATTATACCTGGAGTGATTTTAACTCAAATTCTTTGCAAGTGTGTGCTATATAAATAGGCACATCAACATATTCCGACGAAAAGATGACGATGCTCGTTCTTTTGACTAGCGTGTGGCATCGACATTAACCTTTGACCGGATGAATGAAATTACAGTGTGACACTGAGCACGTTCAGCAGAGTTACACTTACTTTCTTTTCAGCCTTAACCTCTGTACTGATGACTTAATAAATTATAGCATGAGCAGAGAACTCGTTCAGGAGAGTCGGACTAACTTTCCGTTGAGTCATACCGAGTGACCTGACAGTGGCGCCATACACAGAGGAGATCCGTCACAAATACGGGCATATGACGCCGCAGGATTTCCCATTACTTTCGCGCGCGTGACATGCCTCAAGCAACTACAGCAAAATAAGACACTACAGGGTAATTTACAGTAATTATGTAATTTCCCTATGGTATAAACCATTGCCATGCGTCGTCAAATAACACTGAAATATCTACGGGTATTCGACGACGGTACGCAGGGCAGTCCCACACCCACACACACTGCATCCGCTGGAAGCTCCAGTTAAATGCGCTAAGAATAAATAGTTTCAATATAATATGATAAGAGACAGCAACAACATAATTACCCTAAGCTACCCTTTCCAAGCCTTAGAGATGAGGCAACACAGCACATGTTTGTTTTTTGTATGTGATGGAGAGTAGATAAAGTAACATGTTATTACTCTTACGTCAGCTAAACTTTTTTATTTAAATTTAGTCAAAAAATAAAGTTGAAAATGATGAATGAAACTTCTACCGTCTTATTTATTGCGATCAGCTTATCTTTCCGTCAGCGTTAAAAAAAAAAGTGGCTTTGTTCATTGGCGTTTTAGACTTCTCCCGATAGCACCTGTAATTAAAAAACAAAAATAGAAGTGTACGGTAATTTTACGCTCACCTTCCATAATTACGTTAATAATTACAGAGCAATGTTTCAATGAGCGATAATGAGCTCAAGATAATTTCATAGCCGCAGTCACCAGAGTAAATACTGTGGTAGTGGCGTGCAACGCATTCTAATCCGTGCTTTTATTTACCACAGTGAAGTCAATGTAATCTGAAATCTGAATATTTTCAATGTTAAATATTTAAACTAATCATTAATTTTTTCCGAAAGCGGTTGCTTTATCTTTTGAAAATCATACATGATAGCACCCCCTTCAAGAATGAGCTATCTTTTCGAGATGAAACCTTCCCGAGAAAGGAAAATAAGTTAAGGATACAGTGCAGCACGTCGGACGTGTTTCAATGATTATAGGCTGAATTCCATTGCAAGTTAGTAAATGCGTGCATTGGATGCAGCTGATTATTTTTCTGAGTTGTTCTTGGCCTTCACTTCTGGTGTGGGATATAAATAAAGTCAGAGTGAAGAGGCAGGGTGCGCTTCTCTTGAGACGGTCTGGCAGATACGTGACAGCCAACAGCCAATAGTGTGATGCTTGATAGCCGGTCCCGATATAGTATGCGGGCTCACTCAAAGTATTAGGTCAGACAAGATTAGGTTGCCTAAGAATAAGTTACCCAAGATTATGGTACGTTCACTTCAGCTAGAATAAATGTCAAAGGGCACGTACGAATGGACAGCAAAATTAAGCCCTCGAGGCTTAGCTTGTCCTAGACTTCAGACTTGTGGTGCCCTGGCTTCGACCCGCCGATTGAAGTCTCAGGCATTGACCCTTAATCGATTACTCGATTACCTGTGAGACTTTCAAGAAGTCAGTCTTCTTCATCAAATACTGTAAATGCTTTTGGCGGTTCAGCTTAATTGGGTTGCGTCTGACACCTGTAGCACGAGTCAGGGCCGAAGCCAAAGATTCCGTCTGCAGTTTCAGAAAAGTCAAGTAGAGCTGACTTGGCTTAGACCCAAGTGTTGATTATTATGTTAAATGCTCAACGATTTTCCTAAATTTTGCAATAAAGAAAAGCATAAGGGATGGATTCAAATGAAGTTTTGAGTTTTGAATGTATTTCGTAGTATTATAGAACGCAATTTTAGGAGATGGAAGATAAGTTTCCACTAAAACCGCAAAGAGGTGTTGCGGCGGCCGAGTTAAAATACACAGCCGCCGGACTGCAGCAGCAAACGGTGCACCCGTCTCTCTCTACTGCCCCCTGCCCCCATTTCGGGTGTGTCCAATACCCTTCCTTCCCTGGAAAGGACCGCTCAAAAGTTCAGCCCTCGAGAGGTTAGCCCAATCTGATGTGTTGGCTTGCTTTTGGAGGATCTGCCTTTCTTGAAACAACTATTGGGTACTGTTGATTTGATACCCATGGGAAAGATAGCTAACTTTCGGTCCCACACCACATCCTGTATTCCAGCTAATCTGCCACAGCGACCGCTTTCCCGAAAAAAACAGACTAAAACTTTTATTCGGAGAACGACATTAGAGGAAGCTTGTGTATAAAATGTTTGTCTTTTCAATTTCTATATTTAATGTCGACTTGTGACAAATACGATCTAAGCCAAGCGCAAGCCCACTCGACTTGAATGGTCGGGTACTGTATGCATACACAGAAACTTTGGTGACTTAATCACATTGAATCGTGTTGCATCTGTTAAAAATAACTTGATTGTGTGGATCCGACTGAAAATTACATTTTAAGGAGGAAGAATGAGTTCTTTCAAGTTTCACAGGTAGTCTTTTAGGGGTCGGGGTCTGAAGCTCGCCTGAATGGGTCGAAGCCAATGCAGCTGTCTGAAGATTAACACAAGTCAAGCCTCAATTTCGCAGCCCAGTCGAACGCGCCGATGTAATCCTAGACTTCCGACTTGTCCGACTTGCCTGAATCACGGGTGAGCGACATGCTGAAATGGCGCCACATACTGCATGGTAGCCAGTGATATTTAATGTTAGTTTTAGCTATGCAGAGAAACAGTAGCACATATTGTTGGAGTTAGGAAAGAACATCGATAAATTTTGGTTCATGACTTTCGCGTAGGCGAAGGTTAATTTACTTGAAACTGACAATAACAACTATAAATGGTGCACGGATCGCTATTGCAAGAAATAATATAATCGCTGATTTAGGTATGAACAATAAAATTATCCGTTAGAACAATATTCATTATTTTCCAATATTGACCGTACTTTATACACTGTATATTAGTATACTGTGTACTTTGCACAAATATTAAATGCTTGGAACTGAATGAATGCTCTGAAGCTGAAAGTAAGTCGTATATTGCTAATAAAATTTTCATCTTGCTGTACGGTGCCACCCCCTAATCGAGGGCAATTCACAAGGCGGGGGCGCATGCACTGCACGAGCTCCAATATATGAACTGATCGTCTCCAGCAAAACTTCTCGACATGTTCAATAAAACATTAGGTGCACGTATAAGCTATCCTGGATTTTTTTATGGGAGCAGGAATTAAGCAACATAGGTACTAGAGTTATCTCCCCGATGTTATTTTGCTGTCTTATGGCAGCACCTGTAGACAGAGAAATACAGGTTGCCTTTAAAGAAGCGAATCTATACAGGATTCCGTTTAAATTTACCGTTTTAAAAGTCTAGAGCAGTCTGAGAGCGCATACCTCCGCCAAGCAAGGCAACGGTAACGGAAAATTCTGGTTGGTTCTGAAACCATAATTTTCTTCGTATCAACACTAAAATCTAAATCATTTCTGCATGTTAATAGTATTAACTATTCCTGTAATTTTCATGAGGAGCCGTTCATAAATTTTTGAGGTATGCTTGTAACAAACACTATGACAAACACAAGTCAAACACCCAAACAGACCAACCGGTCATCACCAAAATTCAGTCATTATGTCTTTTAACATTCGTCGTAACAACTCCTGTAAATTTCATGAGGATCCATCCATAACTTTTTGAGTTATTTTGCTAACAAGCATAAAATAAAACATAGCGACAAAGGAACGAACAGATCATCCTCAATATTTGGTCATTTACTCTTCGCATTATACCTAACAACTCATATAAATTTCACGAAAACCCATTCATTACTTTTCGACAGAGTTAAGCGCGCTTGTGAAATAAACTAGCGGTGCTAGCGCTAGACCTGAGAAATACTAGCAGCGCTAGTGCTATACATTTCAAACCCTAGTGGCTCTAGCGCTAGTTTTGGCGCTAGTTTTTGGTATATATATCTTCTACTAGTCAAACATTTGGAAACATTTATTTTAGTGCCAGGAAAACACGAAGACTAATATGGGAATAAAATATTATTTTTATTGCACTGCAAATGGAAGAAATCAAAAAAGTATTTACTGATTTTCCACATAACGAGAAGATACATGGAAGTAAATAATATACTGTACTAAACTATTTCATGCAAAAACTAGCGACTAGCGCTTGACATTGGCTAAGAACCTAGTGCTTGCGCTACTGAAACACTAGCGGCGCTACTAGAGCGTGATAGTTCTATCTAGCGCAGCTATAGCGCAACTCTGTTTTTCGACTTATGACCTTAAGAAAAATACGCAGACAGACAAACAAACAGACAGATGAACGGATTTTCACCAAACGTTAATCATTAGTTCCTGTTAACATGCCAAACAATCCCTGTGAATTTCGTAAATATCCCTCCATAAGTTTTTGAGTAATCTTGGTGACTGACAGATAGAATAACAGACAGACAAATACGACAAAAACATAACTTCATTGACGGAGGCAATTAGAGATATATCTGTGTCTACCGTGAAACACAGTCCGTAATTAAATTTAGGCACAAAGAACTCATCCTGGGGCGAGCCTGGTTACCGGAACCAAACAAAATAAAAAAAACGTCTCGTCGATATTTATTTCCTACATCAGCATCTATCTTTTAATTTAATTAATTAATTAATTTGAGTTTCAGTGTTGTTCGAGGAAATGCTGTCCCAGGCACAGTAAAACCAAGTTAAACTAAGCTCAATAGGCTTGACTTGTCTGGAATTTCTAACAGGGTAGCATGATTTAGCCCAGTTAAATCAAGTTTCAAATTATAACCCTAACTCGATTAACCCTTGAGACTGCCGAAAATTCAATCCTGTTCGGTAGAAGGGTATTTCCTGCCGTCTCAAATGTAATTTGGATACATCTACCCGTAGACCACACCACACATTGACTGGACACTGGCCCCTAAGGCAGATTTCGGTCCCGCAATTGGGCCTGACTGCACAGTGCCGCAGACGCATCTTTATATGTTTCCCATTACTGTTTCATACTTTGTTTAGGCTATCAAAAAATATTAAGGCCAGAAGTGTATGTAATTACGTAGAGCAACTGTTGATCACATCCTTTGATATTTGCAGTAAACTTATTTTGCAACTAGTGTCCCGAGCCGTCATTGTAAATGACGGCCTATTGGGTTTTTAATGACTGGTGCACGTGTTCGATAAATGGCGGCAGTAAGTTAGCCCTTCAGAAAAACCCCCGCTGTCTCCTGTGCTTATTACTGTTCAGAAGGCCTCTTTATTGGAAATTCAGCATTCTGCCTAAGAAATTGGATATATATATTTTTAGTGCCCCGTGCCGTCATTATAAATGGCGGCAAAAAATTAACACTTCACCAAAACCCCCGCCGTCTTTTGGGCTTCCTCATTTTCCCCTATCTAATACTGAAGAAAAAGATTCCAAGGTACCCAACTTTTTTTTTTCACCTTTTGAAATCTGATTTTCCTCCTATCTTATTAGTTCTATTTTTCCCGTATCTAACACTGAAGAAAAAGATTGCAAGGTACCCAACTTTTTTTTTCGCCGAAAAAAAATTGCAAGGTTCCCACTTTTTTTTTACATTTTGAAATCTGAATTTTCTCCTATCTTATTCCCATAGAGTGTGACAGGAAAGATATAAATATATAAATAAATAAAAACACAACGTGAATTATTATATAGTAGATAGTTAGTGAAATAAACAGTTTCATTTTGTACAAAAGAAGCTTCTCTAATTCGTGGTATGCTCGATTTGTAATGAAATGCCAAGTAAACAGCTGATGTGAATGTTAATGATATTTATTAGGTAGCTATACGGGCTAAGCGAAAAAATCAGAACAGACAGCAGAGCTGAAAGGTGAGTTGGAACAGCTGGGAGCCTTAAAGCGATGGATCCCTGCCAGCAGTGAAGTGATGAAGCACTGGCGGCCAGAAAGTGATCTAGCATTGGAAGCAGTGAAGTGATCTAGCATTGGAAGCAGTGAAGTGATCTAGCGTTGGAAGCAGTGAAGTGATCTAGCATCGGAAGCAGTGAAGTGATATAGCATTGGCAACAGTGGAGTGATATAGCATTGGCGGTCGTGAAGTGATCTGAATAATAAACCACTGCCCGCCACGAATTGAACTAGTATTGACAACGCAGTGAAGTAATTTTGCATTGGCAAGCGTGAAGTGATGTAGCTTTGACAGCTGTTAAGTGATATATCAGTGGCCGCGCTGAAGTGATGTAATGTGGGCCAATGTGAAGTGATTTAACTTCGGCAACCATGATGTGTTTCAACTTAGGTAACCAAAAAGTGATGCAGCATAGGAAACTATGAAGTGATATAACGTAGCCTTACGTAGGCGACCCCAAAGTGGAGTAAAATACCTCGGCAGTTATGTGAAATGTTATTGTCAATAACGATGAGCAGCTTGAGATGGTTCCAGTAGTGAAAGGTTGTATCAGCCATAAATTGTTTTATTTTAATATCATTTACCGGCTGTCTTGGTATTTTTATCTCATAGTAAAACATGTATTTTAAGTTCATGGTAGGTACCAATGTGGTATTACAGTGGTTTAAAATCATATTTTCAACAATGCTGGGTTTTCTTAACCTCACTTTTGTTGCGGCTAGTGGGATGAGGTCTACCGAAAGCTCTACATACATCAATTTCTGAGGTTATTGCTACAAATCCATCGATGGAAAAAACCTCAATTGAATGTTTTATTAAAGTACATTGCGTGCAGTGTCTATGAGCCATTTTTTCTATAAAATTTCAATATTCCCAAAAATTATGATTAATTTTCAATTTTTCTTGGTGTCCGAAGGTATGATGTATATCGCCTACTGAAGATATATGACTGTGAACTTAGATTGACGCTCTGCAACGCATTCCTCATGGTACGACGAAGAAATTAACTTTTGTTTGAGGTCTCTGTGATTATAAGAACTCATTTTATTATCAAATACGTAAATCGGCCTCCAGGCCGAATTGCGAGAGGCCCGATTTCAGTGTCCAGCCAATGTATGGTGTGGTCTGTGACCTACTACAATCCAAGGCAGCGAAGATAAGAGCTCTTCTCTTAAGTTTCGGACCAGCCAGGCGTAGTAAGTTTAGTATAACTCGACTTTTCTGCCCCAAACGAGGATGCATTCAGTAAACCTTAAGGGGAGCACAAGCCCAGAAATCTCGGATTTTTCCAAAGTTTGTTTTATTCCACAAAATAGTAGCTTTGGATCAGACGATCACGCAGGAAAAATCTTAGGTAGCCACTGCAACCGTAAGGAGGCCGTCGGGAGGCTGGTCCCGGCGGAGGGGGGGCTTTTTTTGAAAAATGCGTTTTTTGGCTTCAAGAACTTTTTGTTATTGGCTCAATCTTCGCCAAATTTGGCATAGGCATGTAGTACCGAAAAATAATGTGGGTTCAACTTATGTACTTTTTTCCATTTTCACCATAGAAAACAAGTCATCCAAAGAAAACGATTTATCCGTTTTCTTTGAATAACTCGTTTTCTATGGCGAAAACGAGATAATGTACACGAGTCCAACCCACATTATTTTCCGATTTTACATGGATTCCATGCATTCTTTTTATCAAATTCGAGCCCGAAAAAGTAAAAAAAATTTACACAAAAAATATAGTAGAAAAGTTCATTATATGTTCGTATTTTATAAAAGAGACCGAGGGATCTATATAAAATCGAAAAATAATGTGGGCTTTAGACTCCTGTACTTTTTCCCATATTCGCGATAGAAAATGAGTTATTCGAAGAAAACAGAAAAACCATTTTCTTTCAATAACTCGTTTTCTATGGCGAAAATGGGAAAACTACAGGAGTGAAAGATCTTAGATTTCAATCTTACATATGTGTACCAAGTTTCATGCAAATCGATCCAATAATGAAGTTTTTGAGGGCGTGTGCTCCCCTTAAACAGACTACAATGTACATGACGGAGCATAGGTGCTACGGCTGATTGGTGAAACTTTGATCATATCTTGTCTAATTTACAGATCGACCTCAAACAGAAATCAAACAGTTCAAATTTCAGTGACTCAAGGAATGCGTCTATTGCCAAGAAACATTCCACAACACAAGTCATCGGTAAATAGAAAGCTAAATCCCCATCGAAGTTAGGTCATTTTCGTGTCCCAACATTCAATGATGGCACCCACAGTCGACCTTCATCTACAAATTTGTAGCTTTTGCTAACAAACACAATTCTTGTATCATCACTACTTACTCGTGGTTTAGTTCATGTTTGGGATGCTGCTGTTTCATTAGAAAACTGTTCATTGAAGTTTTATCGATCAGCCGCAAGTTTTGCTTAGCATTTGTGCTGACTGTCAAGTATGGTCTATCTATGAGTTATATATATACGTAAATACCTACAGTCATACCAGATGGCAAATCCCCTTTAGCGAAGCCGCAATCCTCCATATTCCCATCCCAACACAGAGTAGCGACATAAATATACCTCCATGAATCACAGCTCTCTACATAATCCTCGACTTATGACTGTCATCTTGCCAGTGACGCTCTGCTAAAAATAGCTCTTGTCTGCACCCGGCATTTACACGCAAAAGTTGCATGTTTGCCACGAGGTAAGGAGTAAAGACTCATTCCAAGCGAGGCGTGTGTTTGTTAGTGCAACACGCTCTTGTCCCTCAAGCCTCCTTCTCTGGGCGAAAAAATTTCCCCTTCTGCGATTTCCCACTTGCGTGATTCGGGAGACTTCAAGCATAGTGATAATCTATCATTTTGAAAACACTTATTACTTTTAAGTGCTCAAAACAAAAAAAAACGAACTTCAATAAGTAATACGCAAATCTGATAGTGAAATAATGACTCATACCACGAATTTCAGTAACTAAGAGTGAAATCCCATAAACGTGAGGATCATCCTAAAGAGTAGACACGAGTTGCACGAAAAGTTGCCTCGTGAAAACGGGCTAAAAAGATTCATTTCAATGAGACTCGTGTTTGTTGGTACAACGCACGCACTGAAGGCGTCGTCTACCTTATGCACGCTTGGCACACTGCCTTGCGTATTGTGGCTGTCACAAGCGTCTGCATGAAAATAGTCGCTACAGACACTTGAGATACACAGCAAGCTCGCGGCCTCTCCGTCTCCGCGTGACGAGGTGAAGTGACGCCGTGTTGAAGTGTAATGCCCTGCCGCTAATGGGGTGAGTGAGTACTTGTGTTTGGGGCTGTTACGGCATCTGTTTGTATCACCAGGTTAGCGCCCTACTACATCTGTGATGGTCGATATTAATTTTTTTGTGCCTTTGCTGACAAGTCTTAATTCGTCCAAGAGCTGTAGCTCCAACCTCCACGTGCTACCTTATGTTTTCAGTAGGCGTTTAGCAGTCATCCATTGCGTATTCCAGATGCGTAGCTTCTCATAGCAGTTTGATTATCCTAACACAATTTTTGGCTTTCCCAAAGCTGATTCAAGATTTTAGCATTCGGGATAGCCCAGAAGTCTACCAGGGCAGCATTTTACATGAAGGACCCAATACCTACACTGGATGAAACCGGTCGGTCTTTTTAGCTGTAGTACAGCTGTTCGTTATTTCAGATTAAGAGAGTGCATATAGTGTAATTTAGGAATTTCATGAATACTGATGGATCTGTCACTCAGTAATAGCTAACTAAGTACTGCTAGCGTTTAATTGAATTACTTCTGCTAGCGTTTAATTGAATTCCTTAAACGCCCTAACACACACGCTAACAAAAAGCACATGTCAAGTTAGACCATATTTATATTGGCCTGAATGACCATGAGGCACAAACTCCTTTATTAATTTGAGGCATAGAGAATATAAAATAGCCAACACCAATAGCTATGGCGTGCTTCTTTTGTTGCATTGGCGCAAATAGAAGACAGCCTGCGACTTCAATTAATAGCTTAGGCATTCCTACTCTCCTCTTAATGCCGGGCCCACATTGCTGTACGAAACGTCTGATTGTTTTTTTTTTGCCCCATTGTGAACAACACGAAAGAACACAATTTTCTGAGCTATAATTCACTCCAAATCTAAAAAGATATCCAAAATTTTACCAGTGATACTAACTAGAGGCCAGCATACATGACGGCTATTATCTTATCAATCACTTAGTAGACACACAGTTGTGTTTGTATGAATTGAAACAAAGCATTCGAACATTTTGCGCTACGTAAAGGGACCCCAAGAGAACAGTAAGAACCCGCCATTTTAGGGCAAGTTAACATGCAATGGTGGGTCATATATTGTTGCTAACGAACTGCTACAAAGCTATGCATCGCCAAACTGTAGCACAACAGTTGGATCACAGCCGATATAGAAGAAGCACAGTGTTGTTTCATGAAAACAGTAAAAAACAAAAAAAAATTGAGGCTGGAGCTTTAGCTTCGACACTTAAAATCATGCTGCAGGTGTCCCAAGCAGCCCGATTGCATAAAGCCAACTGAAAACTCCTTATCATGGAGCAAGGCCATCCGAAAACTCCATTTCATTGAGAAAAGTGGATATTTTTAGGTCTTAGGAGCAACCGATTTATGGTTGACCCCTGAATGCCGATTCGACAGGTCGAAGCCAGGGCACCGGTCTCAAGTCTCTGGCCCAAGCCTCGAATTAAGACTTAATTTCACCGACTGATCGAACGCGCCCTATAACATAAGCAGCAGTACTGTAGTTTTACTACATTAAAAAAAAGAATATTTTCAAGCCATTAAAAACATACGTGGTGCTATTATGAACATCGCGAAGAATATTAGAAGTAAATAATTACTTCTCTTTGACAGCATCCATAATACTTACACTACTTAGTCTATATTTCCTCTGTGGATGCTGTTAATTTAATGAGGTAATTACGGTGCAATACTTGACACATGAGCTGCTCAAGCCATGCTTGGTATGCACACCCAGAAATTTTGAAATAAACTTTTGTTGTATCGTATAAGAGAAACTGTCAGAAAAGCTACAAAAAGAAAATCAATTCATGTACAGTATATATCTCTTTATCCTGCAAGTTGGAGAAAATTCTAGTGATAATAGTTCCCGCCGACGACTGCTCAAATATTCCAGTGTTGAGTACAGCAACAAACAGGGGGCATACAGTTAAAAATATCTCCGGTGTAGGTATTCCACCTGCATAGTAAATCATGCATTCTGCACGGTGCAGCAGAGCAAGCAAACTAAACTGTGGCAGCATGCAGATTTTTTACAAAATCAAATTAGACAACGACAAATATGAAAACAAGTACGAATCTCGTATTACTTGCCTCCATAGCAAAACTATATTACTGTAAAAATGTGAAAGATGACCTTAAAAGCAATTTTTAACTAATTTATTTATAGAATGCAATCAATATACAAAGTTAGTCAAAGCGCACATTATTAATACCATTCAATTATAATTCTGTAACTCATCTTTAGTTCAGTACTACATCAAAACGTGGTTATTATATAGTAAATATGAGTTAGGAGCAGGTCAGACAACTCTGCAGTGTACTGCTTCTGAGCAAAAGCCATTTATCTGCAATTTTTATTACCAGCTGCAGCGGACGAGTGCAATGCAGTTAGCGTCTGATACGATATCGTATATTATATTAGCGGGTTACACCTGTGATTAACCATTTGCAGTTGAGCAGATATTTCAGTGTTTTATTTAGATTCACTTTAATGAAAGTCTTGACATATAATAGCGCATATAGCATAGTTAACATAACAGGTCAACCACGTTACTCAAGCCTTATTTGAGCAAATAGAATCTTTTCAGGTAAAAACATTGACTAGCAAGAATATGCAGTACAAGAACAATATTCAATGTAATTCAAAAGAATCATCGGCAGCAGTAATTATCGAATTTATTTCGACAGCACGCAAAGACAGCTTGCCTAGACCCTGTACGCAAAAATACCATTATAGGAGTCTATAGAACATCCCATGCAGGAATACTAGTGACCCTGGTTAGATACAGAGCCCCAATCGATGGAGGCCCACGCAATGCATGCGTCTACAATATACTTTGTCATGGATATACTAGGCGAAGCTTCTGATGCGCTATGTCGTCGATTTTATCTTGCATCCTGTTAATTATTTGGGTTTTGAAACCAAATCTGTCTGTGAGCATAAGTTCAAGCTACAAAATTTTGAATAGGAAAACCAGGCACTTGTGCTCGTAGGTATTGAGGCAATAAGGCTTTAAAGGTCAGCCTCAAAGCGAATTCCTGTGGGGAATCCTTAACATTATGCTCACCAAATGGCAAGAGCCTCATTAACGCAATCTTTAGGAAAGTCTGTGGAAGATTTATGGCTAACTCTTCATCTGAGGGAATAAAGCTATAAATATTACTACTGACAGTTACAATGAAACATTCTTTTCAATACAAAATATTACAAAAATAGGAAACACTTACCTGATTTTCTGAATTCAGCAGCTTCAGCTGATCATTGATGAGAGAATACTTGGCACTTTCTTCTTTCCTCAGCGCTCTTTCTTTTTTCAGTTCCGGCGACCAGAAGGTTTTAATAGAATGCATAGATGAGCCTAGTTTTTGATTAGTAAGTTCCAATTCTTTTTTCAAATTGGAGAGTTCTTTGTTTAGGTCAGCATTGTGAAGCTGCAGTTCCATAAGGTAATTATCTCTGCCCATGGGCGGACCACCCAGTCCTGTGTGACTGGGGGAGACGCGCGCCCTCCCGCTGTGGTAGAGGTCATCCTCCAGCATAGCGTTACGGTCCAGGGATCGGTCCCGTCTACCCATTGTATCCAGTCCTCTGTCCAATCCTCTATCTAAGCCACGGTCTAATCCTCGATCCATCACCCTGTCCATGGATCGGTCCCTGGGATCCCTGATGGGTAGAAACTCTCTATCATGAGCCTCCCTATCCAAAGAATGGTAGTTTCTCCCTAAACTTCTGCTCTGACTCCGACTTCGGTCCGTGCGATGGTGAACACCCGGGGCAGAGCCACTCCGACCCTCCATGGCGACGGTGTGTGGATCCATGTAGCTAGACTGGAGAGTGCGATCAGGAGATGGAATACGAGTAGCAGCAGATCGAGATCTCCGGGATATCGGACTAACAGGTCTAGGTCCGTCGGTGTAGTAGGAAGGGTCGGCGCTCAGATCTCTGCGAGAAGGACGAGGCGACTTACCGCTCGACCCTCCGCCACCAACCTCGCCTCCATACATATCACGTGACATGCCACCATGCCGTAAACACTTGCACTACTTCACACTTTGGGCAAAAACCACATTCTATCAAATGAGCAAAAGATCTCCTGCACAGTTCTGCTAGCAGACGCCGCAATCCACTCCTGCACGAGCTCGAGAGAGACTGTGCAGCGATCAATGCTTCCCTCAGTGTGCCCTCGCGCGGAGACCAAATGTCGCCAGAAGACACAATACACAGCGCGCCCCAACCTATATAACTCGATCTTTTCCACCCTCTGCCCAGTATTCTCGTTACTGCACACTAAAAATCGCGTTTTATATACAATGGATATTTTATATTTGCGACACGCATCGCTTGACCTCAGTGAGACAGTGTTCGCTGTTTATATAACCAATAAGTGGGCACACGACCCTATATAGCTGCAGTAGAACCAAAACAAACTTGCGTTAGATATCACAGATATACTATACTCGTATACCTAGCACTCATGTAACTGATAGGCTCATTGCTAGTACTCCAATTAGCACAATGGCGAGAATTCGTCTCGATAATTGCTGTTATAAATGAACACTTTGTAAGAAGGAGGGCACGATCGGTACCAAAAATATTTGGGAATGTTTGCACAGCTCTCTCTCTCTCTCTCGTACTGTGTCGCGCGACTGCTTGAGTGACCTTGAACCGCGATAATTCAGTAGGCAAGAAAGAAAGTTTTCATTGAATGCGGGACATTCCTTTGGTCTAGAGTTTCGTCTAATTGTGTTATATAATTTGATTATGGCCACGCGTAAATTCTACGTAAAACTATATCGGAGGTTCTATGTGAAATCCAATACATCAAAACTACCGTAGAAAATTAGTTAGGTTTTAGATTAGCCAAGTGGAAGTTTTAAGTAGTAAAATTACTTCACTGTCCATCAAGGTTTTTTGGGTGGTCCACCGTATTTCCACTGTGTTTGTCAACAAACCGAAAGTGACTATATAATTTTAAATTTGCTGGGTCTTGATGATCATTCGTTTTGTAACATCATTCCTATTTAATAAATGCACTGGTAGCCTTCGAGCTGTGTTAGAATTGCTGTTAATTTGTTATTGGTTTTTATGGTCTCTGTGGCGTTGGGCGAGGTGACGGGCTAGCCTGTGTTAATTCCTGTCAGCGGCCGCGCTGTGGCCACGAGCTGACGCTAACAAGGAGCGTTAGTAGATTAAAACTCCTTGAACGCTAGTTGCCACCGAACAGTAGCATTGATTAGGCGCACCATTCATCCTGCGCAGTTTTTGAAGTCTGCTGCAATTTCTTCTCTTTTTTTCTGTAAAATCCACTGCGGCTTTTTTGATAAAGCATGGAGGGAGTTTGAGCAGTTGTAGGATGAATGTCAGCATTACTTTTCAGAGGGGACATGGCAAAGGATAAGTTATCAGGATCACATTGGCAAACGATGTTCACAGAGTTCCGGAGGATCTGCAGGAAGAATTTTTTGAGTTAAAAAAATTACTTGGCTGCTCAAGCTATGTGCCGACGATCCATCAACAGAAAATTTTGGTCCACCGTGATTGGCATACCCAAACCTATCATCACAGGCACTCACTCAGATATCGTTTACCACTTGCATCAGCTTAAATACGCAAGACTGAGTTTTTTTCATGCCTGCTCCACATTAATCTATTGAAGCACCGGAACCGTCTTGTAGTGGAAAGCGATATTTGTTGAGCATTACCAAACACTGCCCATAACTTTGAAAAGTTTGTGAGTGAAAAGATAATCCAAAAATCTGGTCGCACATGAAAAAAAGTGAGTTTGTTTTGCTCCCCAGGGAATTATGTTTCGAACGCAAATTAAAGTGTCAGTCTGGTGGATGGTAACAGTGCCTGAACCTAAACTGAAACAGAAGTACGTAGCTATTAGTTGCATATTCATGCACAATTCAAAAATTCTAATAATACATTTAAAGACAATATTCTAGCAACTTGTTCTACTTCCGCAAAATCATGTCTTGCGAAATATCAGAATGTTGGTGGGCTGTTATTTTGTGTAACTTCTGGAATTTTTTTTTAAGTGTATTTTAGTGCTTCCTGTGTGTACTTCTTTATCTTGATCAAAAATGAAACGGTCCACGACATCTTATGTTGCTCGGGTAACGGTCAATGGCATGAGATGAGTTGAGAACCGCTGCTCAAGAGTCAAATAATGAACGTGGTCCCTCAATGAATGTAGCTACCGAACGCGTTTCTGACGAACGTAATTCACTCCAAATTTCTGAATAGATAGTCGACACTTCACTAGTGCATGACACTTGCTAAGCTAACTGGTGAGACGGATAACATTTAAGTAACTCTTTAAGTAGACCCACAGTCGTGGAAACAAAACCACACCACTACATTCGGACGCTGAACTGAAAGAATATGTCTATTTGACTTTGACTGTCGTCTGGCACGGCCTGCAGAAAGCATATATTAGTATGCTTACGAAAAGTAGCATAGCTTACAGCACAGGACCATTACGCATAACACTAGAAAATGTTCATTATGCAATAGAACTATAGAACATAAATATTATGTTAGGAAATAGCTCTCATAGGGGTGATAAATTGCAGTAAATTTTCTGCCACAGCAGAGGGGTCGGTGATCCTGGCTGTCCAAACAGAGTAGGGTCTTTAATCTATAGTTATTTTAGTTGATTACTATTTAAATAGGATAGTCAGGTTGCCCACAGATGTTTTTATGCGTTTTTGCTGCCTGTGTTGGAGTATTGCTCACCTGTTTGGGCTTCAGCTGCTGACACTCATTTGCGTCTGTTGGATCGACTTGTTAGTTCAGCCAGCAGGCTGTGCGCTGATAATGATCTAGTGAACCTGTCCCACAGGAGAAGAGTAGCAAAGCTATGCATGTTTTATAAGGTGTACAATAATGAGAGGCATTGGTTGTATTCTACTCTCACTGCCCTCAAGGTTTTTGGGAGAGCGACTCGTGCTGCGTGCGGAGCGTACTCTTTCACTTTGGAAGCTGTCGCATGGCGAACTAATCAGTTCTGTCGGTGCTTCGTGCCCTGGTCGGCGAAGGTTTGGAATTTGTTGCAGGCATCGGCTTTTGGTCGTATTGGCCTGCAGGCGTTTAAGTCAGCTCTTAATGGTTTTTTGCTGGATTTCCTTTGGCAGAGTTTGGGGCTTCCCGGTGTTGCAAGATGCCTCATTTGGGTTGTATTACCTGTCCGTGGGAGCTCAAGCGTGAAGTTTTAATAATAATAATAAATCGTAGAAAGAACACATTATATGCTTCATTTGACTTTATACATTGAAAACACCATTGGAGCAGCGAAATCTAGTGTTAGATGGGAACGCTGGTGTTGTCACTTTGAATCGGGTTGCACGTTCTGGAAGCAGTCCGATTATGCTTAAAACGTCTGAGAGCTTCGTTTTACAGATTATGAATGAGCTTTTCAAAGTCGCAATAGGAATTGATTTACGGTTAGTGTCAGAACTCGATCCACCGAGGCTAAGTCATTATACATGTCTGCAATTCCTGTCAAAGCACGTCGAATGGAATAATCCTAACTATATTTTAGGGAGCCAATAGATGACATGTTTAACTTCAATATACTAGGCAGAAAACTTGCGATGAGGAACCGTACATTCGATGAGTTGGCTCCTGACATCACCAGACCACTGCGAAACGTCCACTGGCGCCTAACATTAACAGACGTTTACCCACCACTTGCCCCTGACATCACAAGACCTCTGTCCCCCACTGGAACCTGGCATCACCAGATCTGTGCTCGCCACTGGCCACTGACATCACCAGCCTTCTTCCAGCCACTACCCCTGACATCACAACACCTCTGCCCACAACTGGCCCCTGGCATCACCAGACTTTGCCCACCACTGGCCCGTGGCATC
>LQNS02278141.1:2083557-2121113 GCA_001587735.2 Parhyale hawaiensis | reverse complement strand
TGTATCAGAACAGGGTAGTGTTCCTTGGCAAAATTCCATTATACATGGTAAATAAAATGGAGACACACTTACTCTAGCTATTAATATGTAATACATGAATATATGATCTAATAATGTAATGCAAACTCTATTATGAATTGTATATATAGGTAGCTATACAAGCCTTTACAATTGTTTTTAATAAAGACTCATTTTTGATGCTTAGTTTCACTGCTTATACCGTATGTTCCTATTGCTTAGCAATAGGTATCCAGTCTGCCGCTATGGTTTGTTTCAAATTCTATAGGTATGGCAGGACAAGTTGGTAAATACATCAGAAATGAGTACTTCAACATCCACGATGGAGCAACACTGCACAACCTCCACGTTCAGTAGCGTTGTATACTCTCATTGCACGTCTGGTAACACACACAGCAGCATTTTAAGCAAGAATTGGTAGCACCGCCAGCAGCTGGCTGCTCAGAACTGCCGCTGCCAGCGTTGATGTGTGCACTCTAATTCATTACCATGCTTCTCAAACAATGCTTGCCTGCCTGCCAGCTTCTGGCTGAGCTGCTTTCGGTGTGCGGGCACCCTTAAGCTGACTGCAGAGTGGTGAATGCATAGCCAAGATCATGACTTTTCCCCTGTTGTTTAGTAAGATCTAGAGTCATAAATAGCTTAATTCAGGGCAAACTGTTGCCAGAAATGAAGAAAAGATAGACAAAACTGCTAATCTATCAACAAGGTCTTGGAGAAGTCACAGCAACTGAGGAAAAATAAGTACCTAATCTACTATCTCCTAAGATATTAAAATCGTCTGCCACTCTCCGCACTCTCGATTGCTTTCCCATAATTAAGCTATTTATTGCCCTAAATGTTACAACATAACAACGGAAAAGTCTCGTTCTTGGAGATATATCAGACTGCAGAGTGTGGCAGAAGATTCAAATATTTATGGCATTGGTTTTGTCCTGTTTGTGAGACCTCCTGAAGATCTTGGCAATGGATTTGCATTTTTCTTTACTCAACATTTCTGGTGATGGTGTAGCAAAAGTTTATTACTTGAAATTTGTTTTAGGAAGTTACTGCACTTCACTTCTGAATTGCCCCACTGTGTCTGCTGTGTCAAATCTAATAATAACATATATATTTTATTCTACATCTTTGTATCTTCTATTAATTTAGCTAATGGATGTGGATGTGCTGGAATAGCTACCATATGGCTTTGTCTATCAATTTGATTTATCTATCCATTTCCTGTTGCCCCTGCGTGACAGGAAATGCTTGGAGAGAGGATAAAGGTGGTCGTAAATGCTGATAAGCAACAAAAAAAATATGGAAAAAAAAATTTCTTGCAAGCAGGAAAAAATAATATAGGTCAGAAATACTGCCAACTCTCCAAGCAGCTATAGCCTCACGTAATGAAATCAGGGACTAACACTGTATAAAAAACTAAAAAGGAAATGTATTCTATGCTTGCCTAACCTAGTCTAGTTCTTAAACATGTCTCTTTCAATCTTATCCAAGCCTAACCCTAACAATCATCACCGAAACCACCAGTGTTGCCAAAATTGCCACCATTGCAACCTGTCTGACACGTCCTAAAAATATTTCTTATTATATTGCTAGCATGAATTGGATGTTGCATGGGTGATATTTCTACTCACATATTGTAAAGCTTTCATGCCATTGGCATTTCCGGTTCATATAATCTATCTTGTCGTGTTTTTTTTTTTTTTTTTTTTTTCTTTTTTCATTACATTTTGCTATTAGGACTAGGTACTGAGTTGGCGTTATTACTAAAAATTTTCAGTAGGTATGCAATTTCAGTTAGAGACCGCATGGATTAGAACACTATCATATGTTTCAGCCATCTCAGTGGTATTTTCCAATTTATGACATTGATTTTTTAGTATTTTCCACTGCTCTTCATTCCTTTCCAATATAAAAAATTACTCCTGTAACATCTGCTGGTGGATGCATCTTTGTGGTGTCCACTGAAGTCCTGCTGCTGTGCCTTTTGATTCCAAGAGTTTTTGGGGTGATGGCTTGGGTGGACTGGGCCAAACATCCATAGTCATCCCCATGCCCTTAATCTTGGATGGGCAGTACACCAGTGGTTGGTGTTGGTTGCCCGGGCAACCAAACTGGTGCATCTCGTGACATTTGTTCCACAAAGGCCGTAAGAGGCCGGTGGCATCTACCTCAGTCACTCTCCTTATTGCTGGAAATGTGCAGAGCAACAACAATAAACACCTGCCCAACCTGCTTCGTATGCACCACATTATACACACATGCACATAGTACCTATACACCACATTACACATAGTATACACCACATTACACATATCTACAGCCCACAATGCAACACTGAATAGCTATGTCTTGGATCTGCGGAGCTGTCTTGTGTGGGCCATCACCTTCAGGGGGCAAGTCTGCTTGGCCAGACAGACTTTGGCATCTCTCTAACATATAGACAGTAGCTATATAGCTAATAGCTACAGTACCTTGTCTAGCCCTCTCATACTAAAACTGACCCTAGGTAACGATTCAAATGATCAACCCCAAAACTATCATTGTGGCTAAGTCACTTTTTTAAAGATAAAATTTGAAAAAAAAAAGAAAATACATATACCCTCATATCTTCTTATAAAAATGATATTGCTGGCACATTTGTAATAGCCTAAGTGTTACACTAGCAGGTGCTCATAGTTATCTACTGTTTATTTGTAAAAATATTAGCCAGCTAAGATGGACCAACTGTATGGATGGCCGTGGCGATCTGATTTTTGGTGATAGACTGAGAAAGTTGAACCTTTAATCAGTTATGGGCAGGTTGCTGCCTACAGACTTTATTAAATATTGGAAAGTCCTTTCAGGTAATGGTGGTAGGGCAGATAGCTATCTGCGCTGGTCTTGAGGATGGGTGTTGGGGTACCAGGATAACTCGGAGTTGCTCTTTTTGGTGTTCATCTGTCCATATTTCAGTAGGTACAGGTATGGGATATAGTTTCCCTCTAGTTGTGTAAGGTAGTGGAATACTTTGCCAGAAGATGCTGTTACATTCAGTTTTTTGGTGGTGTTCAAGAGGGGGCTGCGTCAGGCCTTGTTAGAGTTTGTATGTCTGGTTCATGGTTGCGTTTGTTACCATGTGGGGTTGTGGCGGCGGAAAGTGGAAGAACTTTGTGATCGGCCCTGCTTGGGGCATTAGGTGACCTGTGGGTGTAGGTGGTCTCCTTATGGTGGGGTTGGTGGGTGCTTAGGCTGTTCTGGAAGGGGATTGCATTGGTGCTAGGCATGCCGCTGTGATGGAGAGTTTGCTACTAATTACGTTTGTACTCTCAGTAGTGGTAGTGCTTCATGTCTGTGCTTGCCTCCCTTTTCGAGCTGCCCTGCTTTGGTGCAGCCTGGACTTGTGGGGTGTGGTGTGCAGAAGTAAATTTGGTGTCAGTTTTCGTGGTTTTGTTTGTTTTTGGTAGCCAACTGCACACCTTCCAACTGGGGTTTTGTGTGGGCTGCTTGGAGCGTTTCCTGTTGCTGGCATATGGGGTTGTACTTACCTCATTAGCCATGGTGCTCCCTGTCTTGGGGTTGTTCTGGCTGCAGAGTGCCACGCAGGTGATTTACTAAATGCTGTGGAGTAATTAGCAGAACCTGCTCAATGCTCTTAACCCTGGGGAATAAAGCACCACTGGATGTCAAACTAATGAAGGTGTCATTTACAATGTCAACAATGTTTGTCCCTCAAAATATGTAAGCAGCCTACCTCTATGAAAAAAAAAATTCTCTCTTTCGAGAGATTAATAGGTATATTAACTCTGTTAGAGTTTGTATTACACAGATACACATGGCATAAAAATGTTATAAATACACAGCACAGATTGTCAAATTGAATATAGTTAGTAGTAATTAAATGGATGAACTTACAGAATACCATAACTTTGCATTGAAAATAAGAAAAAAGTCTTTATCACTGCAATAAAAAAAGGGAGAAAGCTTGAAAATTTAGTAATTCTAATGTATTTTCAGTTATTCTAAATAGCTAGGGCTAGAAGTGTACTACTGATCCCTGTAGTATTTGCAACATAACACTATAGATAAATAACTAGAGCACTCTGAGAGTGCATACCACCACCAAACAAAGCAATGGTAATGGAAAATTCAAATTGGTACTGAGACCAAAATCCAATCATTTGTGCCTTTTAACAGTTTCAGTAATTTTCTTGAGGATCCGTTCATAATTTGAGTTATCCTGCTCACAAACATTAGTCAAACTCGCAAACAGATCAACCGAGTATCACCAAAATGTAATCATTTAGGGCCTATGTCTTTTAATATTACCAACAACTCCTGAAAATTTCATTAAGATCCTTTTCTAAGTTTTTCAGTTATATTGCTAACCATAAAATTAAAAAAAAAACTAATGGGCAAACAAAGAGATCATCATAAAAATTTAGTCATTTACTCTTCGTAATATGCATAACAACTCATGTAACTTTTATAAAAAACCCATCCATAACTTCTCAAGTTATGGTATTAGGAAAAGTGAGGCAGAGAAACAAATGGATGGATGTATCTTCACCAAAAGTTAATCTTCTGTTCCTCCTGCCATGCTTAACAATCCCTGTAAATTTCGTCAAAATCCGTCCATAACTCTTGGAGTTATTTTGGTGAGAAACAGAATAACAGACAAACCCCAAGAAAAACATAACCTCCTTGGCGGAGGTGGTAATAATGCTGATAGGCCCAAATGCAATCAGCTGTTTTTTTTGGGGTGTGTGTGTGTTTGTGTGTTTACTACTATGGAATTTTATGATGCTTGACTTTTTTCCTGCAGATCCCATTTTTATATAGGTAGGTATTAAAAAACTATATACATGTAAATTGTCACTTTTTTCTTTCCACATCTTTTTTTGAGGCCACTTCGTTGAGGCATTACATAAAACAAATTTTAACCCCAATTTACATGAAGAAGAAGAAGAGTTATTAAGACTCTCAGCGTCTTCTATACCTACTACTACCTAGCCAAGCTGGAAGTGTGAAGCTCTCAACTACAAACAGAAAATGGGTGTCACAGTGTAAGTTATCAGTATTTTAATTCTTATCATAGTTCTGTGTTACTTTTCTCTGGTAGGTTAGTGCCATGTTCCCATGTAGCTAGCTACCTTACCAGTGAAGCTGTACTTCTGTACCATTCCTAGATAGCTGAAGATAAGTAGGTGGTTAATGGCTCATTTTGACCTGATATGCATCAATCATATCATTCATGAGTCACTCCAGTCGTGGGCAGACTGCAGAGGGTGCTAAATGCTATGATGACTGCCAGACTCGGATTAGCTTGTAGCTACTTGACTGTTGGAAGCTTTGAGTTTCTCATCTCCACAGTAAGCAGTCCATTTACCATCCTGCTTCAAAATGCTGATTGTGCTCAATGTGCTACCAGTATAATAACTGTTTTCCTCCGATGTGTCGCAGTAAAGAGTGGCCTTATTAGCTTATTCTGCACCAAAAAGCTGTGTGCCCCTTCCCACTCAAATGCTAATATAANATAATTTGGTGTATTAGTCTGCTGTGATAGACATTGATGTAATCACAAATTTGTAGGTCATAGTTGTTGGAAATTATTAGTTTTAAAATATTAACATACGAGTTCAAATATTGTATATGAGCAACCATGTGCAGTTCTATTCTATTCAATGTTGTGATTATAAGATTTTATTTACTATTTTTTCTATTGCACGGATTTTATTAGGTTACGTTTCACTACTTTAAATTGAATAGGACGTTAGTTTAGCATTTAGGTTAGCATAAATTAGGTCAGACTGGAATGCTAGATTATGGTAGATTAGTTAAATGGTGATAATTGCGTCAAATCTGTAACAGCAGTTATGTGAATATAAAAGGTTACAATTATAATTTAGAAACGGAGAGTTGAACTGCGTTGTTGACCTATGGTAGATACTGATATAACAATTTGCCTATCAACATCTGAACAATTATTCATTTTTATTGTAGTAACGTAAAAATTCATGTTCAGCATATTGATATCTAGGTGCAAGAATAATGGTCAAACTTGGCTAGGTTAGAGTGGAGGCACAGCTAAAAATATACCGTAGAATGGGGTAATTGAGATCATGTGGGGCAATTGAGATGTAGTGTGGGTAATGGAGATCAATGATTATTGTGGCCTTGTTAGAGTACTTACACAAATCAGAACATATTTTTTAAATGTCAAATCCTGGCAGATACCACAAGCCTATAGATTGTGTAAGTACTCTAACAAGGCCACAATCATCATTGATCTCAATTACCCCTACTACATCTCAATTGCCCCACATAACCTCAATTACCCCATTCTACGGTAGGTAGCTACCAAAAGTTGTAGCTATGGAGAGTTAGAGAATAAGAAGGTAACACTATGTATCACCAAGACCTAATGATCACACAACCTTGCAAATTTGTCACAGAAGCTATCTAAGTCTTTGCTCTTTACTTTAAATCAAGGAGATGCAAAGCGTGCTAAATGCCATGCACCATTTATCACCAAAATCACTTTTTTGCAGTGGCTCACTCCGGCAGAGTATCTTTGTTGGACAGCACTAAGATTCAAGGCATCGCCATGATGGCCGGTAGTCTCCCCCCGGTAGTCATCATGTTTAACGTTAACGAAGGTACAATAGAAAGTTATTCTTTTTCTTTTGACACTTAGCAAAAACATGAAGTTCTGCTCTTGTATAGTTATATGCTCAGGACTTGACCAATTCCAAGTCTTGAGCTCCTATAGGTATAGGTAATGGCACTTAGTAAAAATTTCTAAGTCCCGCACTACAAGGTGATAAGAGCAGGACTTAGTCAATTTTTTTTAAAGTTCTTTTACCTGGTGGATAGAAGACAGAACTTTGGATTTTTTTTGGAGATGACATAGGCAGGCAGGTCAGCTCTCTATATAAGCCCTGGTCTCCCTAGGCTCTTCACTATAACTTACTTGCCGTGATGTGACAACAGCTCGAGCTCCTCTCCTGACTTTGAAACTTGGCAGATATCTGCTCTATTGAGTTCTGTGCCTTGACTGTTCAGCACTTTATTAAGTTCCTTGGAGTCCAAACCTCTTTGTTTTGTGATTTTGATTGAAGGAAATTTTTACTCGCAATTATAGTGAAAGCCTAGGGAGACCAGGGCTTCTATAGAAGGCTAACATAGCGGCCTATGATGTCATCTCAAAAAAAAAAAAAAAAAAACAAGCAAAGTTCTGCTGTCCCCTACCCATTAGGTAAAAAACTTTGAAAAACTTGGCTAAGTCCTGCTCTTATCACCTTGCGGTGTGGGACTTGGAAATTTTGCTAAGTCCCATTACCTATACCTATAAGAGCTCAAGACTTGGAATTGGTCAAGTCCTGAGCTTATACCTAAACAAGAGCAGGACTTCCTGTTTTTTACTGTCAAAAGAAAAATTAACTCTCTAGAGTACCTTTGTAACGTTGAGTGTGGTGACTCGGAACACCCTCCTGGATGGAAGACTGCCGGCCATCGTGCCGATGCCTTGAGTCTTAGTGCTGTCCGACAGAGGTTCTCTGCCTACGGTACATTCACCACTGCAAAAATATTGCAACATTCCCGATATTCTCAACAATTTTGGAGAGGTTTTGCTCAAAATCTAGCTGATATGCCTATCATATGGAAATGAAATGTTCATGAGTTGGCCAGTAGCTATATGTATGTATTAAATTTGCATGTCTGAGAAAATTATAACAACCCTAAGTTGCAAAGCATAACCAAGTCCAAAATTGAAAAGCAAGTGTTAATGGCTGTTGTAGCAGAAACTTCAGACTTGAATGCAGTTACGCAAATTGGAAGTTAAGGTTTAGACAGTAGACATGAAATTCTAGTAGCTATCAGAATCAAAGTAACTTGGGCTGCTAGCAACTGGTTCTAACAGCTTATGGTATTTGCAGATTGCAGATAGTTCCTGATGTGTCTGGCAGTGGCTACAAGGAAATTGACCGTCTGCACACACGCATTGCTCCTCTAGGGGCACAGCCCACTGGCGCTTTCCAGGTTGACTGTGAAACCTACTACATGAATCAACAAACAAGTTAGTGCAGTTATCTAGAGAGGTACCTATTATAATTTCATTTATTGGTTTGATTTTGATATTTTAATAAGAATTAAAGGTGGATGGGATATACCTATGCAGATATCCTTGTTATCATGTAGGTTTTAGGCTATGAAGATATCTGTATATAGGTACTGTATACCTACCTCCGCCAAGAAAGTTATGTTTTTGTTGGGTTTGTCTGTCTATATTTGTTATTCAGTCTCTGTCATCAAAATAACTCAAAAAATTTATGAATAGATTTGGACAAAATTTACAGGGATTGTTAGGAGGAACAGATGATTAACTTTTGTGAAGATCTGTCCATCCGTCCGTTTGTTTGTCTGTCTGTCTCGGTTTTCTCAGTGCTGTAAGTCAAAAAGTTATGGACGGATTTTTATGAAATTCATATGAGTTGTTAGGTATATATAATCAAGAGTAGATGACCAATTTTTGGTAATGATCCATTTGTTCGTTCGTTAGTTAGTCACTGTTTTTAATTTTATGCTTGTTAGCGCAATAATGCAAAAAATAATGAATGTATCTTTATGAAATTTATATGAGTTGTTAGTTATGTTGTTAACAGATATAAATGTTTAAATTTTGGTGCAGATTGGTTGGTACGTTTGTATGTTTGACTCATGTTTGTCATGATGATTGTTAGCAGCATAACTGAAAAAGTTATGAATGGATCTTCAAGGAAATTGCACAAACAGTTATTACTATCAAAAGGCACAAATGGTTAGATTTTGGAGTTGATGCAATAAAAGTCATGGCTTCAAAGCCAATTTGAATTTTTGTTACCGTTGCCTCGCTTGGTGGAGGTATTCGCTCTCAGAGTGCTCTAGCTTGTTATACATGCGGTATCTAGTCTTTCAAAATTTGTTCTCAAATGTGGATGGTGTTTTGGTTGTTGATTTCAACAATCCAATTGTCACTTTATTTTAGATAATGACATTACTTAATCAAGTACCTAGCTATATTCTATTTAGAGCTGCCCTTTCCACCTTTGTTGCATGTTGAAAGAAACAGAATTGGACTCTTACTTGTTCAGTTTTAACCCTTTCGCTACGGAAACTTTGCTCTTTTATGAGGTTCTAAAAGAAGCTCACAGTAGACACTATCATTGTAGTCACTTGAGCTCACCTACAGCTTTGTTCAGTCGTAGATAAAATACTATCACTGACTTCAGACGGGTTGTTAAATATGCTTTCCAAATTTCGATAACAAGAAACAACGCACTGATTTTATTAATGAAAACTTTGATGCGGGACTTATACGTCCCATCAGTATCGAAAGGGTTGAAATTGATGCCGTAGTTGGGGTTCTGATAGAAAATTGGGCTCATGTTTTCTTGAAACTAGAGTAGGCTAGTCATTGATCAGTGACTTCTCTAATACTGTAGCTACTATCGTTATTTACATCTCCTTGCATAAATCCAATGTAGTAATGCATATAGAGCTTATATTTTTATGTAACTACCTTCATGTTGTTACTTTGGATGAGTACTTGGTATCTTTGTGTTATTTATATCTCAGATTGAAAGTGCTGTACCTATGCTGTTATGTTTTACCTCACATTTAATCTTCTGGAGCCAATCATATTAGTTTTTCCTGAGAGTGGTGCTTGCGGCCGGACCAAAAGAGTTGTGGTTGCCAAGAGTCGAATGAACAAAGTCTGACTCAGACTCCCGGATCCAGCCAAATTCCGACTCCAACTCCCGCCCATGTCCGACTCCAACTCCCGCCCATTTCCGACTCCAACTCCCATCCATTTCCGACTCGCAACTCCTTAGACCCTAAAAATGACCTACTCCAAATAGGATACGCCAGCTTTTACTGACTTCAACCAGCCAGGTCCAGCCACTTTCCAACTTCAATTCTGTAGTCCTGAAGAGCTCAAAAAAGAAAGGCTGAAGCCCGCAGACCTCTGGCTTAGTTGTACTTCAGTGCCCGGGTCACAAATGGCCAGCTCTGCTCTCTATGTTAGGCTTACTTCTCTGAAGATTCCTAACCTTTGCTCTATCTTTTTTTTATGCCACATTGGAATCATGAAGTATTGGTCTGGTAGGCGTAGGAAGCTACCTAACTCAATAATTTGACCTGGCATGTGGTTCAACAGTTTTGTCACTAATATGTAGTGTGTCTTTGCTTAGTTACATATTATGTAAATGGCGTGTTTTACATTCGGATGCAAGCCCTACCCACGACATCTCTCAAACTGTCATCCACCTTTTTCCCATCTGCAGCCAAAGCTATTGATAGCGTCAAGGCTTTGTATCCGCCGTACTTACTTCAGAATAATTCTTCTTGGTAAAGATTCATCATGGTTAAAAACCCCGAGTATGAGGCTTTTTGCAAGGAATTGGAGCTATCACCTTCTTATGCATCAGTCGGATTCAGAAGAAAATTAGTACGTACCTATCAAGGCATCATCTTTTTTTGTTAGTGGGTTGGAAGTTCCTAGGTACGAGGTGTGGGAGCCTGCTGCCTCTCCCTCAACCCATCGGTCAGAGTCAGAAGAAAATTTATACTTGTTAAATTATTAAGTTCCTGTGTATTTTGTTGTCTAATGGAAGAGAGAGTGGTAGTGGTTTCTGCCTCTCTTCAGCCTTTGCGGTTGCTCCCTTAGTATTGACTGCCCAATTTTGCTGATATGTATTTCAGTGGCCAAAAATTGCATCCTATTTTTATTGACATTGTGCCAGCACTGATAACTACAGTATCTACCTAGCCGCTCATCTAATATTTATCTACAAACATTAAACACCCGACCCCAGCATGAGTTTTAGGTTTTACATTTTTAGAATTAAAACCAAGCGAACTCTTTGACCTGCCAAAATCATGCAATCATTGGATCACAATTTCTACTTCTTCAGCATCCTTTTTTCTGTTTTGTTAAAGGTGAACTATGACAAACATTTATGTACCCTTTGTTTACCTAGGTAGCTATGTATTTACCTCGGGACTGTTGTGCTTATGTACCAGTGCTTAGTTTGTGAGGCTTTTAGCTATAGATATTTATTTTCCCAGACTCTGAGGTAGCTCATATAATGTAGTTGCTCTACTTTGTAAGCAATGACTAAGATAGGTTTTGGACTGTGCTAAACAGTTACAACCTTGGCATCTCGGTTACTGATTCATCTTTTTCCTGAGCAATTTATTTTCTGTTTTTTTTTCTTCTTGTTTTGTATGAAGCTGTACCGGGCAGTGGCACTCCCGTCAGCAGGAAGCTCCACATCATGCACAACACCGAGACTCCAGCATCCACATACGCTATCATTGAAGCTCCTGGTAAACAAGTAAGTCTTCCATGAATTCCAGTGAGGCATCCTGTAAAATGGGGAGTCTTCTTTTAGTTTATCCGTACCAAATTCTCAGTCATGTGTCACAATATTTGGGCACTGGTATTTTTTATGAACTTATTGACATTTTTGGAAGTCATATTTGCAGCTAGTATTCTATATGCGTTGGTAATGATCATTTAGATGAAGAGGGTATGGAAACCAAATGGGGCTCGATTGCTGCCACTTCAGTCTGTTCACATTTTACAAATAAGACAAATAGATAATACTCTATATGCATTAGTAATGATCAGTTAAATTAGGGTATGGGAACCATATGGGACTCAAGTTCTGGCGGCTCTGGTGTTACTGGCTACATACTCAGTCATGCCTCGATTCAGAAACAAGGAAAAATTTGAGAAACCAGTTTCAAGGTACCGCGGTAGGGATTTTGGTTATTAACTATAGGTACCGTATATCTATTATAACCAATGTTTACAGTAGGAGCAGTACAAGTATTTTCACTGTTATAGTGGAAGGTGCACTTCATTATATGTTGCTACTGTATATATTACTCTGCCGATTGTAACGCGTTTATCGGTGGCCGTAACTCGAGTATTCCTACCGTCGGTTTTTATCGGCAACTACGGTCAATCGATGTTCTGATGTTGCTCTTTTAGTCCTTTGAGTTGAGATACGAGTGTATCAATCTTTTTAGAAATCGTACCGGCAACTAATTGTAAGCGAAGGTGTATAGTTATTTCGTCTATAAAGGTAAAGGTAAAGTCAACTTTGACTCTACCCTCGCCTGGGAAACCCACATGCACTGGTCCGTGCTGCAGATATAGGCCAATTGGCGCTAGTGGAGTAAGTACAGCCGCAGCCGACCACGGGTCGGTAAGAACTATGGCGCCGAAACAGAAGGTTCAACAACCCGAGCTCCCCCACCCTCAGATTCCTGGTCAGGCAGGTGCCCCCACTCAGCTTCCGCATACCAAACAATTGCCAACTCAGCGCGCTGGACGCGACAAAGATCCCGTGACAGGCTTGTCGCTTGAGCTCGGCACCTCGAGCACATGAGTCAGGCACGCATGGCATGCTGCTGTTGTGGGTCTGTCAAATGGAAGGTTGATTTCAAACGTCAGAACCCCGAATGGAAGGAAATCTTCTAATGCTTCTTCTAATAGTTGTAAGCGCTCAGGGATAGATTCTGGTGGCTCTATCTATGTCAGAATATATGTGGGCCTCAGGACCCCAGCGGCTGGCTTAATTGCCTTCTCCGTAGGAGATGTAGCAGCTGGCAGCAGTACCTGCTAAGAAGGTTTGTTTGTAAGGTTAGGTAGACTCAATGCTTCTCCTTCTGCTTCCTGACCCATCCCAAGGGGCTTCTGCCTGCTCCCGTGTGGGGGCCACTGATAGGACCCTCTTCATGGGTCTTTCATCTGTCTTTTTCTCGTTTTTTTTTTCTGTATGCTTTGTGTGGCCGAATGTACTGCTATGCCTTATTAGGCTGGAGATGCTCTGCGCCTTATTTCCTGTCAGCAGTAGCGCGCTGGCCGCTTAAGACCAATAGAATTCATCTGAGGTCGCATTATACCTGAGACTTTCCGTTAGTAAAGCCGAGGTAAAAAATCAATGAGTATTTGGTGCGATACGACGTAGTATTGGTGCGCCAGTTATCCTTGTACTGCTACTACTTGTAGGTGTAAATTTCTATTATGCAAAAATTTGACGTTTGTACAGTGACCTCAAAACTTTGGAGTGGCTCTTATTTTTTCTATGTCTTACTACACCATTATTTTCATATAAAGCTCTGAAGAGTATGAGCAAATGTTTGAATGTCCTGGCCGTTATTCTATTTTATCAATTTGATAAAACGTTTTAGCTTCATATGAATATGGTACCGTGTTATCTGTTGACATGGAGATGTTCATTCATATTTTTCATGTTTCTGCTTTTGTATGATTACATCTACACTTTGTAGTTAGCTTCTTTTACTTAAGGGACCCGCAATGGGCCGTGTGATGTGAGATTTTTTACTTTTTCATATTGTTAACAGTTAACTTATTATGAGAGCCCGGATTTTTTGCGCTTAAAATATTGCAGTTATAGCTCCTAAAAATTGCTTTTATTGCACTCGAAAATTGCTTGTATCGCACTTAGAAATTGCTCATATTGCACCTAAAATTTGATCTTATTGCACCTAAAAATTGCACTTATTGCACCTAAGCAATAGGAGTGGAAGAAATAGGAAACAAAGAAAAAGCAAATAGCTACAACAAAAAATTGAAAGGACCAAAAGAACAAAAAAATGGGATAGCAAACGGGAATAGCATATCAGTGGATCAATGAACACCTATTTCAGTTCCAAATACCATTATCGGTAGGCATACATTGCGCTTGTGCTAAGTGACAATTCTCCCCAATGGCGAGAATGAATCTTGCAAATATCCCACTTTACCTGTTCCCATGATGTATCTCCCGAACGAAAAAAGATTATAAAAATTTAATAGATTTTGAGATTTTACAACTCAATTATATTTTGACCCCAATGAATACATGGAGCAATAATCGATAAGGGAATCAAATGTCACGGCGTTTGAAGTCTTGTGACACGTGGCAGTGATAATAAGTGACATGAGTTCACACGTTCCTCATCGTAATGCGTTCAATCACGAAAATGAACACGAGCTGTGCGTCAACTTATTTTTTGTCTCTGACCGCTCGTAGAAGTGTGCTTCAATTATATGAATGACGCTGCGCGTTCAGTTATGCTATCGTCTTTACATTTTCGCTTATATTTCGCGTCTTTTTGAAGTTGTATTCGTATCCCATATCTTATAGACTGATTTTGATAGGAATAGCGAATTTCAAAAATAGTTATAGCCTGATAAAGCGACAGAAGAGAACTCAGCACAGAGCAATCAGTTGGACTACCAAATCAGAGATGGCGTCCTAGTTCTTAGAACATTTTCAGGTTTTCTAGTTTTCTTCTCTTAAACGGGAGTACTGTACAGTGATTCTGATCATTAAAGTGAAGATAAAAAAAAAACATTTTTTTCGACTTGTATGATCTGTGAACGCCGCAGAGGATAAATTCAGCATTTATGAGTTCTGTTTACTGAACTTGAATGACGTAGCCCGTTCAAAAAAAGGGCATGCTTCATTCTTCTGTCTACCGCGTTTGCTGCAGCTGCTGCTATCAAATGAGGGCGCCGCGTCCATTAGTTTGACTGAGTGCGTTACGATGAGGGACGTGTGAACACGCCTAATATATTGCGTTTATAGCTCTCATTGCACTTATTGTACTTATTGCACTAACGCCGGTAACTGCAATAAATCCGGGCTCTGCTTATTATGAGCTTCATTGCGATACCCATCTAAGTAATGTATATATATATCCTGTAATTAGATTCCCTCAAGAGATATTATCCATCCTGTACTCTGGGGTGTGATAGGTCACGTTTGCTGTTGGTATGTTTCGAAACTCTTTCCTTTCATGCATATTTACCAAATTTCGGCCTTTATCCTTCAATTGAATCTTCTTAGGCAATTCATTTCGCTGGACATTGCTACTATGCATACTTTCTTGTTCCTCACATTGGATTGTCCAGGCCATCAGAGTTTACGACAGCAACCACATCGTTATCCACCAAATAGTAATATATTGCCGCACTTAGCTATATGAAACAGATAAGGTTGTGTGCATCTGTTGCATGCCTGGTCATGTCAACAGTGCCGGCAATGAGTGCGATGACGAAGAATCGAGGCGTATATCCCTCTCAGACTCGCCGGGGGCGAACTGCAGTCCCTTGCCGAGATTGCTAGCCACTGATTAAGCGAAACACGCGTGAACTGTGGCAGGCCCAATGACTTACGGGGGGAAGTAAACCACGACACATAAAAGAAACTGTGCAGTCATCTAATTGCTTTGATCGCGGGATGGGAGGTGATACGTTGCTGCTTTAGTTGCTATGGCCTCCCTCTTTTGGAATACTACTCCTTAGTCTGGGGTTCTGCTGCAGATTGTCTTTAGATAGAGTGTTCCGTCGATGTGCGTTTATGCTGGATGGTGTTGTGCCTTGTGATTCGGCGCATCGTCGCAGTGTTGGTGGGGTCTGTTTCCTCTTTAAATATATAATTGCCGAAGTCCTCCACTGGCGGTTTTTCTTCGGGAGAGGCTAACTCGGCGTACTAGCTATGTAGTAATCTTCGTGAGTTTATCTTGCAACCTGTACGATGTTTTACAAGCCACTATTGATTTTTGTTCTGTCTTGTGTGGATATTTGGAATAATCTCGATGGCTCTGCCTTTGTTGGTGCTGGTATTGGCAGCTTTAAACACTTTATACACGGAGTGAATTTGTGATTTTTTTGAGCTTCTATATTTCTTTCTTCTCTTGCTGGCTTGGTTGCGTGGGGGGTTGATGACCGTATGGAGTTTTCTCCGTTCTCACGTTGCTAGTCTGATGTATTTCTAATAATAATGAAAATAATAGACGTAGGTGCTACTTTGTCGCCTACTCACCCTCAGCTGTCTGCTGACTGGCCACCCGCAACCTTATTGCAAGGATTGCTTCGTGCCCTTCACTATTGGCCGAGTGCCCCACCCTTTCCTGTAAGCGGAGGAAATTCTATCCAGACCTAGAGGGAATGTTGACCGAGGGACCCTGCGGCCAATTCGACAGCAATGCCCTGAGGATATTCTTCATTAGATGTCCTTCTATAGCAAGATATGATTGCCTTCTGTCACGCGTAGGTACTGCTGTCAATAAGGACCGCACCTTTCCACTGAGATACGTCGTATATCTGTAAACTGCAACACCAATTTAATTGCTCGAAGCCAGACCTACTTCGCGTCCCTTAAAGCGCGAGACTGTAATAAACCACAGTACTAGTCTGGCGCGATGTAGAAACTGTGTCCATGAAGCGCTGGTAGAAATCCCACTACATACTATTGTTTCTTTGAATTGTAGCAAATTCGGGGAGCAGGGACTTTTAAATTAAGAATATAATAACTGTAAGGAACTTATCGTTCTTGAACTGCATTTGAGCACACATACGGTACGTATTGTGAGCTGTATGTTCGTAACGGTGTCGTAATGTTCTAAAGTAGCCTGTGTTGTTTCCAGTAATAGCTGATAATTTTTTCCTTAAATTCTTTTATATCATTTCATATACCCCTAATGGTGCCAAAGGGTGAGACATACCGTAGAAATAGTTCTCCCATACTATGTTATGGTGAGTAGCTTCCCCTAGATGTCCCCAAAGGTTACTTTAGTCAGACCTTGCGAACACCTGCTCTTCATGCCTTCTTTGCTTCCTTTATCTTCACGTTCCTACTGATGATGCTTTGTTCTGTTGTTCCCATGCGTCTTTATCTTCTATAGGAACTCCCTCATGCATGGGTTCTATGTTTCTATCAACGTACTATATGTCCCCTCCACTTCCATTCTTCAAACACGTTTGCTATGCCTGGCAAGGCGCAAACCTTGTATATAACTGCATAATAATAATAATAATAATGTTTCAGATCACGTTGTGCTCTGACCTAATGTTCGACCTGCTACTGCCACGACTCAGCTTCATGTACACGTCCAAAAAGAATCTCAAGATGGAAAGTAAGGGCACCAGATTTCAAGTGGCTGATTTTCTCGTCAAAATCGGCACTGTTCACATGAGCGGCAGTCAGTACAAGGGGGTACTGGTTGAGGTAAGTTGTCCAGCGCACTTCATGTGTGTGATGATGCTGTATAACCACCGCAACACGGGACCTCTCGGCAGGACTTACACCAAAATCTCGCTACTAATATTCATTACTGACCTCACTATTGAGGTCCATTGTTGATGTCTTTCACCTGCGTTGGTGATGCCCTTTTCATCTCCTATGGTGACGTCTATTTTTTTTTTTCTTCCTCTTGATGTCTTCTTGACTCCCTTGGTGACGTCTTTTATGAGCTCCCATGGCGCTGAGTTGCCTTGGCGACATCACTGCACCAATGTTAAATCTGTCTCCTGGTGCAGTGCTGTCACCGAGGGGAGCCAGTAGTTGCGTTGGATAATAAGTCCTTCAGTCCTCGGTAACCAGTCCGGTGTGGCTACTGACTAGGTATGCTCTTTAATTTTATTCTATAAACTGCGTACCAAACCCCGCACTTTCTGAGTATATTCAGCTGACCGGCACAATGTAACGGCTGTAGCTCACCTAAAATTGAATACCCTGTAACTTCGACTGTATATAATTTTCTGTTCTGTGGCAAGCGGACACCCGTTGTCTTTGATGTTATAACATACATTGGATATCCACTGAGATCTATAGCTACTTTTTACCTGCAATCTATTGACAGGCATACACTTTTTTGTCTTTTTTTACCGTGACTTGTGCCTGCTTTTAATTTATTTACTATGTACAATGTGTTAGATTCTATTCTCGGCGCGAAGTGGGCTTGGGATCCCAGAGCGCCAGTTACAAAAATTGGTTTACTACATATTTCTATGGCGAGAGGATATCCTCTACACTCGCACTAACCTTTCGCAACATGCGGCCTGTTGTACAGGTTGAGTACCTGCCCTGCCATGTGCCATCGCTGTGCTGGCCCGTCCTGCGGGAGTTTCTGCAGAGTTTTATTGGTTCCTGCGTCTCATCTCAGCCTCCTCCTTACATCCAGGTGACCATTCATTCTTTTCTTATTTTATGTGTAGCTTATGAGTTCTTCACTATTAGTACCTTAACCTTTTCGAGTCGGCGGCATTCGCGTGACTGATTTCTACGTCTAAAAGTATGAGTTTTCGCTTTGGTACGTATTTGTAAAGTGATTTGATTTAGAAAAATGGTAGGTATTCTTGGTTGCATTACTATAGGTATCGCATTGGGACACACTGGTGGTGTGCCAGCGGACGTCGCATGTCGAGGGGAAATAGACATGTTCAAAAATAAAGATTTTTTGTGTTAGACGTAATTGAGACTTGCAGACTTGGGACTGGACAATTATAGGGGCACGGAGTTGGCATTAGTCGCTCGCTTGTCCCAGGTGTTGGAGTTGACGAAAACTTGGCCTAGTTTTTAGAAAAGGAGTCGGACATTATTGGGGTTCAAGTAGTCTGTGTCAGACACATCCAGGATCATGGATTTAAGAGCCCAGATCAAAACCATTTATATGTGTGCACCAAAACAAAGAATCTTATTTTAGGCGTAGAATTTTATCTGAATCCGCTGCCCCGGGATATGTTAGTTTATCCCAGGAGATGCAACAGGAATATCCCTTACATCCTGCGACACGGCACTTGGGCAAGCCGCACCCTATACCTACCGATAGGAGTAACTTGTTTTTGACGCACCGTAGCTTGGCCTTGTTAGCGGCAAAGGAAAGTGAATTGAATAAATTGAGCGCTCTCTGAACTCGATCGATGTTCTTAAATCTGAAATTAAATTGCCAGGTGCACTATGCTCTCCAGAGCAGAATAATGGCCAGGAGCGTCAGGAGTCTGTACAAATTCTTCATCATATTTAACGGCCGTAACGAGTCTTCAGCTTCATGTTTAACGGCGTTACAGAGTTGAACTTTGCTGTGGTGCCGCTATTGTGGCAGTCTGCTGTGCCCACCCACTGCTTGTTAGAAGTCTGTTTCTTTGTTGGTGCGGGTGTTCTGCAAAGATAATAATAATAATGGTGCGAGAGTCTATTCCTATTCTTTTGGAAGGTATCCACTTGTTGTTCCGTGTGCTAATTTTTCACAATATAGCAACAAATGTTACCCAAATATTAAGACCGGTTTCTGGATAGGCGATTAGTTTTCATATGGAAGTACAAACGTGGCGTTACTTTTTGTTGAACTTCGGCAACAGCTGCTGAAGAAAGCGCAATATCAAATGAGTTGACCCAGGTAGTACTTGTCGGACCCTGACGATAATTTAATTATAGGAGATCACATCAATTGTAGATTCCGTGAACTAATTTTATAGTTACTCGTAGTAGATCACATCAGTTTTAGATTCCAGTAACTAATTGTACACTTCACTTATGAGGCTATGCTTTGCAGGCTGTCCATTTATAGTGCATGGTATACAGCGTAAGGTTATACTTGCCCTACTTATGCACCCCCACGAGGACCCCCATAGATTACCTCTCTCATCCCCTCAGACATACGGTGAGCTTAGTTAAGTTCCCTAATCGTATAGAATGGGTAGCCGCGCCAGCGGAGACTTCTTAGTTTGTCTAAGCCTTAATAAGATCAGGTTGTACTACGTGCCCAATCTGCCTCATTTCGTTTACATAAGCACAGCTACTGATGAACTCTTGTCCAATTTTTCCTCTTTTTTGTGACTCGCTGTTCCCATGTGCGTTGGTCCTGTATGGGAACATCCTCGTTCAATGGTTTCATGTACTGTGTGCCCTTTCTTTCTTCCTCTCTTTGAAAAGTTCAGGTTTATGCTCTAAGGTGTTCCTACTTTTCCCCTAATTCAAGCTTTTAGGAGACTTTCTTTCCCCGACCACTTTGCTTGCATCCATTTTTTTCTGTTTCTACCTGCAGTCTTCACTCCGTTCTTCCTATTCTTTTCAGGCTGTGTGGCAAAACCCTCGTGCATGAGTTCCACGTTTCTGTTGACATAGTCTGTGCCCTTAATTTCTTCCTCCGTAAGATCGCCGTTACAGTGGAAATGGAGGCTTAAACTGGCTTTTTTTTCAATATGATAACATGAGCTCGTATTATTATAATGCGGCGGGAGTTATGGTGTAGCTGTTGCTGATGCACAGCTAAGGTGTGGTGTTGCTTGTAAGTAACAGCTGGGTAGACCATTGGCCGAGGGGAGAGCGGAGGTCCAGCTGGACGCTATAAAGTGAGACTAAATGAAACGAACAGCGGTGAGCGAGTTGTCGTCTATCAAGATATTGACGATAAATAAATGCATGAGGTAGGAGTTCGTTGAGATTTGTTAGTTAACTAGTCATACCTTTAAAGACAGGGCAATGTATTACAAAGTTATTAATAGACAGACATTTTATTAGAGATTTTGGTTTTTTTCTTTATATCGTAGGCTTTTTAAGGCACTCTCTTGGTTTTTCGCTAAATGCAGAGTGCAGACTTAGTCTTGCAGTGAAATCACTGCAGACTGCAGCAGTGGCACTGGCGACTGTTGAGGCAATTTGTTGCCCCGTGTAATGATCTAACAGCGCCTCTAGTGTTGCTCAAGCTGCCGTTATGATAGGCTGTGTGTGACGGAGCGGCTATAGACTCGTTGAATGGTACAATTTTTTTAATAGAGGTAAACTATTTTGATTTAAACTTTGAATTAACCCAGTTAACATTTATGACATCTGCATCCGCTGATGTTGAGATGGTAACATCCGCAATCGCATCCACGAATGTCAGAACTGTGAAATCCTATCACAGATCCGCATCCGTGGTTGTCCATAAAATGACATCCGACCCATCACCAGACTCAAGTTCTTGCTGGCCCAGCTCCTGCCGTGTCTCCTCGTGCATTTAGCCTATTGCATGACGTACTGTATGTCTTACTATGCTCTCTTGAAATATCTAGCGGTTTTTAGACTTGAGAGAGACATGACTAATTTTTCACTTTTACCATTCTTTTCTCTTCTAGTCTCGGTACCACGACGTTTATGGACCCCAAGACACAATGCAGCAATATTTGGAGAAGTTCAACGAATTCAGAGAAGGCAATCTTTACTCGGGTAACAACCCGACCTCCCTCAATGCTGCCCAGCCTGCTACCGTCACTTCTGCGCCCACGCCTTCCTAGCGGCTACATGCTGTAGTGCTCGTTTTACCAGCATTGTGTGCTTGAGAATTTAAGTCCTTTGGACATCTGTGCCCTACTGAGTGTTGCTTATCATATCCTCGTGACTTGGTTGCCACTTTATTATGGTGTGTACGAGTACTACATAAATTAGGCATACGAGGTAATATAGCCTGTTACTTGCAGCAATTCTTGAGCGTGCGACGTTTCAGGGTCAGAGTGGGAGAAGCCTTCTCCCCTGTGATGACGCAGAATGAGGGGTTCCACAGGGGAGCGTCATTAGCTGTACCTCATTCCTACTAGCAATAAACGACATCATAGCAGACCTACCCCAATACGTGTACGGGTCACTATACGTAGATGACCTGATGCTATACTCCTCCTCACTACATCTGGAAGTTCTACATCGACGACTGAAGCGAGCTATTGGACGTGTTTGTAATTGGGCGACCAACCATGGCTTCGCCTTTTCTGCTGGCAAGACCTCTGCCCTTAACATCAGGCGCACCCGTGATGTAATGTCACCCGAACTTAAAATGTATGGACAACGGATAAACTATCACGAAGAGGTGAAAGTCCTCGGATTGATAATAGATAGAAGATTGTCCTGGAAACCCCACATCGAGATGCTTAGAACACAATGCATGCCTAGGCTCAACCTACTCAAGCACCTGACGACAATGTCGTAGGGCGCCGACCGGGAAACCCTCCTATACCTCTACCAAACCCTTGTACGCTCGAGTCTAGACTATGGCTGTGTCGTATATCAGTCCGCAAGGACTAAAGTCCTAAAACGACTGGACGCTGTGCACAATGCAGCACTAAGGCTATGCACCGGAGCCTTCCGTACATCACCCATACCAAGTCTCCTCGCTGAGTGGCGAACCCTGCCTGCAGCAGCGCAGGGCGCCACTTACCTATCAGTACTTAGTCCGCTTAGAACAAGTCCCTCGATCCCTGGCCTGGGACAGTGTGTGCCGAGACCGGGCAGAGGAAGCAGACTTTCCGTACATATTCCCTCCTCCAACGACTATGAAGCCCTCTCCTTCATAGCGGGAATTAAGCCATTCAAGGTGGCCCAGGTCCTGTTTCGAGACAAACCAACCTGGCGCATACCAGTTTCGACTTTTTGCCCCGGTACGCAAAACCGAAAAAACAAGACTCTCATCCTTTCTTACTAAAAACACTCTTCACGGAGCACGTGAGAGACCAACGCGGTGACTCTGTCCACATCTATAGTGATGGCTCTAAGACGGGAGACAGCGTTGGATGCGCAGCCACTACGACTGGTGAAACTAGAGCATGCCGGCTATTACCGGAGACCTCGACTTTCACCGCCCAGTTGTTTGGCGTGCGCACGGCGTTGCTCCTCATTGGAGACAGCGATGAAAGGAACTTTGCTATTTTCTCCGACTCATTGAGTGTAGTACAAGACATCCGAGCATACGACAGCATCCACCCGAATAGTAAATAAGATACAACAACTACAAGAGGATGGAAAGTCAGTGTGTATTTGTTTGGTGCCTGGTCATGTTGACGTCGCGGGCAATGAGCTCGCCGACGAGGAGTCGAGGCAGGTGGCCCTGTCGGATCTGCCCGCGGCAAACCGTGCAGTCGCCTGCCGAGACTATTACCCACTAATCAAGCGAAACCTGCGCGAGCTATGGCAATCCCAATGGCTAGAGCAGAGAAATAATAAACTACAAACAATCAAGGAAACCGTCCGACAGTGGCACTCCTCAAGTACCGACGATCGCCGAATGGACGTCGTACTGTGCCGCCTACGTATTGGGCACACGAGACTCACTCACGACTGTCTGCGGATGGGTCGTCCACAACCTTATTGTGATGACTGCGTCGTTCCTCTCCACTGTCTTGCATTTAATGGCCGAGTGTCCCACTTTTTCCGACAAGCGAAGGGAATGCTATCCGGACCTACATGGTCGGGATGCAGACTCCATCCTCCGAGGAATGCTTTCTGAAAGACCTCGCGGCCAATTTAATAGAAATGCCCTCAAGACTTTTCTTACCAAATGTAACCTCTATCAAAAACTGTGATGAATCCATTACGATAAATGCTATTGCCAACTATGGCTCTGTCCGTTTCTTTGTGAATTACATATACTATATGTAAAATAACTAATAATGATATTCTTTTTAGTACTTTATAACAAATAAAAGAGAGTATATACAATAAATTATAACAAATAAAATGTGTTAAACTCCGCGCCCTAGCGGCGCACGAGCCTGTGGCTATCGCACACAGGCTATCGGCGCGATATAGGCAGTGTGCCACTGAAGCGCTAGTAAAGATTTCTACTACAACGAGTACATGTAGTTCGGTCATGGAAATTCGGCTACCAAAATTTAGCCACAAATGAAAATTCAGTCTGCATTGAAAAAGTAGTGTCAGGTGAAACAATGGCTTTAGGACTTGCAGTTACTAGTTGAAGATTGTTTGGAATAATTACTTCGGTCAAATGTGACAAGAAAATTAAAGTATTTCACACGTTAAATAGTGGATTAAACCCGGAGTTAAAAGCAGAAAATTTAAGTCTTATAAATTTAATCGCGCAGTATTACTGCAATGTTAAAGCAAAACCCAATGAAACCTAACCAAACCTAATGAATGTTCCACGTTGCGAGATTATTTGCACTGCACATTACGCAGAGCAGAAGGCTAAACTCTGTATACGTGGCAGATTTGCAGCATTGCTGGATTTTATCCAAATGTTGCCTAAATCTCCTGCATAATTACATGTATATCGTTCAACTCTGTTCGAAGCCCCTCAGGGGACACAGGATGGGCCATAGGCCCAAAGAGTTGAGTTAGTTAGGTCCGCCCATCCTATGTTATGAGACCCACTAACCCCAGGAGTCTCGTGTAGGTTACTTCAGCCATTAACTAGGCCTTCAGGACGTCTGTCTTTTGTGCCCACTTTGCTTCCTTCCCGATTTCGTACTCCTACTTGCTCATGCTTTATTCTGTTCTTCCTCTTCTTTTCCGACTTGCTGTTCCCACGCGCGTCGATCCTGTTTGGGATCGCCTTCGTGCACGGGTTCCCTATTTCTATCGACATACTGTATGTCCCTTGTTCTTTCCTCTGTGATATTGTTCCGCTCGGAAACGGAGGCTTAAACTTTCAGACTATAACTAACAGGGGCATAGGATGGGTCACAGGCCGTAGTTTTGGATAATTAGGTTCGCCCAACCTATATTGTGCGAAGCAGCGAATCCAGGGGGTTGTGTAGATTACTTTTGTTAGGGTTCTCTGAGGGAGGGTGGATGGTCCCATATGGCTCTCGCAGGCTGTCCGGCTTAGTGTGAATCGGCCTCCTTTTCCTGGCCGGGGCAATATGCTGCCTCTGCGGACGATCCCGGTACCACTTGCCGGCCGTCCGGCTTGTGTTATGCAGACTGTAGCTGTTGGCCGTAGCGGATAGCTGCTTAGGCTAGCGTGGGGATCCCTCCTTAAGCGCCAGACTATGGTCGACCCTGGAAAGACAAGGGTGCAACCGATGCCATGTGGTTCTGTTAAGGCTTTATTGGAGGATTCTTAGGAAGATTTGCGAGCGCTGTCTGCGCCGTTTTTAGTCCGCTAAGGCTAACCAGTTCGTGATCCTGGTCGTGTGCCACACTACGACAGCGGTCTTCCTGACAGGTTACCCACTCAGGCGTGACCTACCTTTCGAGAAAAAAAACGTAGCTTCAAGGGTAGCAAAATAAAGTCAGTAGGAGCTAGTTTATCTCTGGTTGAGTTTACAAAATCGGGTGGTGTAGCTACCGCTTTAGACAGTAAACAATAAATAATCGCATTCAAGCATCATTCAGCTCTGCACACACCAGTAGGTTGCACAGATGCAGATATAAATTTCATATAATACTAGTTATAGTTACATGCACGAACATTCAGTGGCGGCTCGTGCCCTAGTTAGGTGGGGCCCGTTGTATTTGTTTGGAGGCCATTCGGTGGAAAAGCTATTTTCTGTGTTGGATTCAAGTCTTCTCACATGCAAGACTTGAATTCAGCGTAGAAAATAGCTTTTCCACGTAATAGCTTCAAAAAAAAAAAAATACTACGGGCCCTATCTAACACAGGCACGAGCCGCCACTGCGAACGTTGATAGTTTTCGCATTCAGTGGACATTAGAGAAAAAACATAAGCATGAAATGTGAATTGAAGTGGTGACTCAACTAAATTACAGGCATCGCGCTGCGCGACGATGTGAGGTGCAGTATACAAAGCGGGCGGTACTGAGCGGCTTTTAAGAGTGACTAATCTAGGATGGCGAGTGGGAACCAGGCGCCGCGGGACAACCTTAGACATTAGGGACGTCCGTCTTCCATGCCCACTTTGCTTCCTTCCGCATCATACTCTTCTTGACGTTGCTATCGTCTTTTCTTCCTTTTCTGTCCCGACTTGCTCTTCCCATGCGCGTTGATCCTTTGTGGGAACACCTGCGCGCATGGCCCCACGTGTCTGTCGACGTACTATATGTCCCTTTTCCTCCCGTAGAAATGCTTAGTACCTATTAAAGGAGGCTTAAACTATCTTATACTACTACTAGTGTGCCAACTTGTGTTATACAGTCACCAACGGTGTGTTGTAATCACAACCTAATCCTCGGAGGGCATAGGGTTAGGTCAGTAAGGTTTGTCTATCTTATGTTCTGGGGAGTAGCGACTCCAGGGAGCCTTGCAGGTTACTAATTTTATCCCTCGTAGTCGTAGCGGTCACAGATCTTCAACAAATCAATAATACGTGCAAGGTATTACGTATTATTAGATTTAAGCCTCCCTAAATAAATACTAAGCTTTTCTAAGAGAGGAACGGACATATAGTATGTCGATAGAAAAAGGGGAACCCATGCACGAAGGTGTTCCCACACAGGAACAACCCGCATGGGAACAGTAAGTCGGGAAAGAAGAGGAAGAACAGACAACAGTGAGATCAGTAGGACTATGAAAGTGGAAGGAAGCAAAGTGGGCACCAAAGACAGACGTCTCGAAGGCCTAACTAATGACTGAGGTAACTTACTCAACCTACTCCCCATAACATAGGATCGGCGAACTTAACTAACCTAACCCTATGTCCCTGAGGGGTAATTATGACAGTCACTGGAATCCTGTATGTATAATACTAGAAAACCCTAGACTGTAGGCACTCGAAAGACACCGTATTTATTTTGAAAAGACAGTTGATAGCCTTGTGATGATTTAGATTAGATGGCGGCAGTAGACGAACCAATAGGCCCATTCCCAAAGAGACACCGGAGCATACGCCCCGGCACTCTATGAGCTATTGCCATTATGTTAGTAGGATATAGAGGACAGGAGAAAAGACAGAGAAAAAAGGGAGGTGAAGAGTCCCTGCCCAAGAAACGATCTTGAATGCACGCAAGCACGTTCAAGATCCGCTGACATGCGGAGCTTAGAGACGTCAAACTGCGTAGTTGGAGCAGGAGAGAGAATGAGATGGATTAAGGTTGCCTCGGAAGCTTTGACCGTTAAGTGTTTGCAACTCCCGGAGGAGTTCTTAGTTGCTTCCTTCGATTCATCAAGCTGTGAATATTCTAGAAATGAGCTGTTCCACTTGAAATTAGACAAGGAAATTGTGGGATTAGAGTGTGACTTCCAACAGATGCGAAAATAAATAAACTGTCATACCTAAACAAGCATCGTCGTTCATTTGAATGAGAGCATTTCTACGTCTAGACAGTGACAGGCAGACAACCTGTTCCCGAGGGCAACTGTTGTGTGTTTGAGTGTAGCTCAAGTAGCTGGCCTACCAGGAGCGGGAGGTTGAAGGGATTAAGTCGAAAATACGGTGACAATGTTAAAAAACGTTTTTTGAAGTGATTATTGAGTATGGTATGAAGTGCAATAAGGTTTCACTTGAAAGAAAACTACGGGCGCCATACCTGCCCAGATTTTGCCTGTGATGGTGTTAAAGCCTCCACTGCAATTTTCTGTTGATAATTACCTGTTTGTTGTTCAATCAGGACATGTTCTCTTTATTTAATCATGTATTTAAGGGCGTGAAGTTAGCAATTGGCAACTTTTTGGTGTTACTACGTAAAATACTCCTAGGCTGTTTAGCTGTATCGTTCGTCGATTGTGATGTCACTGAAAACGCCACTTCTCGCTGCTGGTTTCTCGTTAGTCCTCCCGTTACGTTCTTTGCTTTTGTAGTGCACTAGGGGTTAAGCAACTATTAACCTAGTACACCACTTGGCCCTAATTATGAATTTGAATTCTTATCTTGCAAAATATCGCTCACAGGAATGGAATGAAACTACTAATACAATAAGAAGGTATATATTTGTTGCGCTGTTTTGGGGTTGAGTTTGTGGTCGCTCCCGTTTGTTTGTTTGTTTGTTTCCTTCCTGCACGTGGAAGAAATTCTCGATAAGCTACTGTACAGGCACAGTGAGATGTATCACACTTTATAAAGTTCTCTAGTTACGAGGGAACAGGTTTGGCAACATGCCATATAGGTTGGTTTTGGCACTTAACTTTGTTTGCAGGGTCGCCTTGAAGAATGTGGCCGCACTTCACGGGCGGTTGTAGGCTGGTCTGAGTAGAATTCGGGTGCTTTGCAGGTTTTCTTGATCTTGGGGTGGCGTTCTCTCCGTACTTGAAACTGCCCAGACGAGATGATGTGGGTATTTTGCGGTTTATGTGCGTGCCGTAACCCATTGGCATGTTTCTGTTCCCTCTTTAGCATTACTTGGATCAAACGCCTCAAACTCGGGCTCTTTTATTTATTTTATTCAGAAACATTCCAGGGCGGCACTTGGTTTTACATCGAAGGGTCGTGATATAGGTCTACGAGCTCACATGCACGCAAGGTGCGTCTACTAGGGGTTAACTATTATTAATCTACAAGCTATACCGCTATTTACACCGTGCAATCTACAAATACACTGGTTATGGATACGATTTACATGGTGCACGAACACTTGAGCGTGGAAAGAATATTGGAAAACACACATATAGGCACTAGGTTATCACTACACACCTCCAATTGAAATATAAGATGTGCTTCACATCACGGTCGTGGCGCGACTGACGAGCGTGTCTGCGATGAGGCACTGCGACTTGCGACGCGCCATACAAAAAGGCTTGCAAGCAACCCTCCGTACGTCGCTGTTGGGGTCTTTTTTCAAGCTGTTAGTGGGGCATGCAAGTATTTATTTTTACTTCAGCATCGTTCATCCGCGCGATGCGGGGAACATGCTTTTGCAGTTATTTTATAGGGGTAACTAATTTAGAGCTTTGCGCTTGTTAGGTTTTTATTTAAATTTATTTTTACGTATACTGCTACGAGATTACTATATGCACTACTTATATACTACTCCAGTATTGTTTATAGATCTAGTATGGAGCTGTACGGGGAAATCAGCAGGGGTTAGTAGGATTCGCAATTTATTTGATACTACGGCATAGGATTGGTACGCTCGCACTACTATTTTGAAATGTGGCGACATGTAGTACACTACGCTTATTGGGTTAGCATATAAGTTGAAACTTATTTAAGGTATTAGATGTTTATACAACATATATACATGGGCGCACCATTTACAAAACAAACAAACAAATATCATTTATTATCTCGTATACAGGGTACAATGGATACACCTATCGAGGTTTTCTGTTTGCCTTAATTCTAGAATTTTGAAGATCCAGTAGTGTGAAGAGCAGGAGAAGCAGTCCGTGCTGAGAGTCAATTTAGGATCCCTCATGGTGCATCGCCTGGCCTCTCGATACTGGAGTGCTCCACGCAGTGTAAATCCGTAGCGTGCCGTCCGGGGAATCGAACCCGGGCCTCCGTTGATGCGATGCCGAACCGTTGTCACTTCACCACCGAGAGGGTCTACTGAAATGTTGCGTTTCGACAAGTTAAATGTCCTCTGAAAAAGGCAATGAAAAGTGCGTGCGGACTCCTTGTGCCACGTCTTTAAGTGTGGTGCTTGGCTGTAGCGCTGCCAGACTTACACTGGCTGCAGAAGTGCCAAACGTATCCGTATCTGTAGGCAGTAAATCAGCTGGGTTTTAAGGGAATATTGATTAAATAATGGTTACCTATGTTATGAAGTACATTGTTAGCTACACACGAGAATGCACAGCAACGAGATGCATCTTGTAGGACATCACAAGTGTTGTTGCTGCATTCTGTAAACCTTGAGAGAGATAAATATTATTATAATGGCTCTTCACGATGTGCTGCGGGTGCATGCTGTCTCTCTTCGAAAGTGAGAGTGCAGCAGATTGTGGTGTGACATGCCAGCTGGCGTGGCACCACACTTTCTGCTGGTAACCCAGAAGTTGCGATTGCAACACTCTTCTGGGGTGTGTCGCAATCAGCATTTTCGGGTTACCGTTGCTACACCGCGTAACACCGGTGACTCAGCCAGTCGCAACCCGTGTCGCAGTCATAGCTCAAATGGCGACTGCGACACAGGTGTGCAATTTCTAAGTGAAATTCAATAAGTGCATTTACACTCTGCATCTCCGAGCAGTGCTATAGATAATGGGAGGGGATTGTCTGTAAACCCCGTCTCCCCTTTGGTCCTTGTTGTTGAAAAATTTTTTGTATTACTTTTGGGTTAACGTCGCATGAAATATTTGCGTACTACAAGGAGTTTGACAATGACATAAGGTATATGACACAGCTGGATAATTACAAGCATGCATTCCCGAGGCTGTCGGAAGAATGGGAAATTTTTTGTTACCCCCAAGAACGCAACTTTTCGTTCTTTGCTTCCTGCCCACTGCAGAGCAGAAGACCTAGCTTATAGCCTATCGAAGTGTTCATCTCTTGGATGTATCGTAATCAGCATTTTTTGGGTTACCGGTGCTACACCGGTGACCCAGCCTGTCGCAATCATAGCTCAAATGGCGACTGCGACACAGGTTACGGTGATGTAGTTCACCGAGCACAAACATCGATTTCGAATATAAGGAGCACTAATTTCATTTAAATCCGCTACATAAAAGCGCCCTACACCAGAAAAAGTAAATCAGATTAGTTAATTGAAACTTTTATTCACAAAATTTCGAATAAAACAGAATTTCCAGGAAGCAAAGAATGCAACGGGAGGACTCAATAGGACTAAAGTAAAACTTGCCGTGATCACACTTAACAAAATTACATCACATCGACGAGTCGAAGTATCTGAGTTTTGGACCTCAGGCTTTCGTAGGTTGTTTTCTCAAACATTTCACCGTATTTTTTCGATTTATTTCATTCAATCTCCCGCTTATGACTGGCCTGCTCAGGAAGCAAGGAGTGCAACGCAGTTACGCTCATTGCTTCCTGGGCCTGCTATTTGAGCTGCAAAATGCTGTAAAATGTCGTCAAGTACAAAAAGTTCGAGCAATGGACTAACTGTGACTGTGGTTTCACTCTCGTACAGAATTGGCTATAATGGTGCTTATACTATATGTTGGTAAGGCATAAATATGTTCTATAAAGAGCACTGGGAACTGAATATGAGGGTAAATATGGCTTCAATTAAGAAAAAGAAGTTGAGTAAGTCAAGTCGCCAAAAGGGACTAAGTTTGGCGCTAGTGCTGTGGAAGTTTCTACCAGTACGCACTGCAATTTTCTATAATTGCTAAATTAGTATATATTCTCTTCATTTATACGTTAGAGTAGAATTTCGCAATTTAAAACTATTTTTCTGGTTAAATTAGTTGAAATACTCATAGGATGCTCAGCCATAGATTCGTCGATAATGACGTCACTTTTTGATGCTAATTTCTCGTGAGTGCTTCCATTAGGCTTTTTGCTTCTTGAGAATTTCATTGTCCCCGAGCTTACACCGTTCGTCGCAAGATGGCGTGTAGTGCGGCCCGCTTAAGGGCTTGCAAGTATGAAATTCTGAGAGAGATCTAGAAAGTGGTGGCTGTACCAAGTGTGATGTATGGTATGGATGTTGTGCCATGGAATGAGTGATATGAGCAAATTAGAAGTGATACAAACAAAGGTTGCTAGGGCAGCTTTCAGTGCACCAAGGTGGACAGCAACAGAGGCACTCAGAGGGGATATGGGATGAAGCACATTTAGGGAACGCATGATAAAGGGTATACTGAAATATAAAATACGACTGGAACGTATGGATAGATGAAGGTGCACCTCTGCAATGTTCGCAAGAGCATATGGGAAACAGTGTGTAGACGTGCAGTTGATGTTTGTGGCCTGCACGTTAGGTACGTGGGCACACCAGGTACCTGAACTTGCTAAAGATGAATGGCGAGTGCTTGTGGAAGTAGCGGAAGGTCTGGATTGGAGTATTCTGCAGTGGAGGAAGAAATTGACAGGCGAGTGCAGACATACGGACTAGATAAATGGCGAGGAGGTATGGAAGAAAAGTCAACTCTAGTATGGTACAGGAATAAAGAATGTCCTAAGTATGAATATTGGTATGATGGAAGTAGAGGTGGCGACCTGCTGTTCCAAGAACGGTCTCAGACTCTCAGTGTGAATGCTCGCACCTATCGATGGAATGAAAGAGAAAGTGGTGTGTGAAAAATGTGAGACTCGGGAGAGGATGAAAGTGGTTGAGCATTTAATCTTGGAATGTGCAGCATATTCCCAGGAACGAGAGGTGATGATGCAAGTGGTCCTGGAAGAGTGGGGTGCACAAGAAGGTGTGTTGTGCGAGAGAACGGGCCTGAAATGATTGACTCGAATGCTTGGATGTGATTGAGCGGCAAGTGTGAGGATGATAGAGTGTGTCAAGGAGTACCTGGCAAGAGTGTGAGGTAAGAGAGAGGGGGCTATTAGAGGTAGATGGGTTTAACACTGTTTAAGGAGTTCCTGACTTACTAGGGCTCCACTGTGTAACATTATTTAAGGAGTTCTTAACTTACTAGGGCTCCACAGTGTAACACTGTTTAAGGAGTTCCTAACTTACTAGGGCTACACAGTGTAACATTGTATTGTTTAAGGAGTTCCTGAGGTACTAGGGCTCCACTGTGTAACACTGTTCAAGGAGTTCGTGACTTACTAGGGCTCCACAGTGTAACATTGTTTAAGGAGTTCCTGACTTACTAGGGCTCCACAGTGAGAACTAGCATGGTTTAGGTATTTGCAGTCTATTTTGTTGTGTAAGGATGAACTGGTCTATGTAGCTGGTGTGGATGCCTCCCTGGTCTGGCTGTCCTGTACTGGGCGTGTCTGGCCCTTGGGAGATGCAGAGTTGAGTTTGCAGTATCTTGCATAGTCGAGTGACCCTAGCAGCTTTTGCTCCCGTGTGTTTGCTGTGACCGGCCACCGTGTGGTGGCAAAACATGTATTATATACAGGGATGTCGCGAAGTATACAACATTGGGGGGAGGGGAGGGCACTGAAAAATACCGACTGACATTAACTATCAGTCATATTACCGACTGGAACATGTATATATAGTGCACGAGTACTGTAGGCATCTATATATTTATATATATCGTGTAGTTCAGTAACAGTTTTTTTGCTATGCAAGTTTTGTTAAAGGGGACTGAGAGACTATTGTTGATTAAACATTTATTTTTTTAAGTTTACGGAAACACTTAATGCATACGTTATTGCTGGTGCTGTGCAGTAGACCTCTATTGAAGGGCTTAGACGTAAATGAGGTCGTTAAGTGTAATTTTTTTCATTAGGTGTAATTGTTAGTATGAAGGGCTTTTAAGTGTAACAGCCTACAGGCTAATGAATATGTACGTGTAAGGCTAGGTATANGGTTCTGCTAACGTCCAATGAGCTTTTTCTCATAAGGTTAGGTAAAAGGCAAGTTCTGGTTCTGCTAAAAACCGAAATATACGATTTAAAATTGACGCTAAGTAAGGCAAATCTAAGATTGACGCTAAGTAAGGCCAATCAAAGGTTGACGCTAAGTAAAAAAAAAACACTTATACCATAACAAATTTTAACTAAACATTAAAAACCAATAAAAACCCACATAAATATGGTAAAAACACTTAGGAACGCTAGCAGAACCAGTCCCGGCCTAACCTAGCCTTTCACACGGGTGCTCATTGAAAGGACTCTTTTCTGTAGTAGGGGTGATCGGTCGGGGATAGGGACAGTACTCGTGCACTATAACTTTGCGAGAACATTGCACAGGCAGCGCAGCTGCTCAATCAAACTTCACCCACAGATTGGCACTGCGCCGTGACTGGCGATACGTTTTTTACACACAGATACATTTGATACATTAGAAGTATTTTACAGAGTAGTACTGTGCACTGTAGAATAATGCATCTGCGTAGCCTCTGAAAAATAAACTTTTGGGGCAACACTGAGCAAAAGATAATACAATTGCATGACTTATTCTTTAAAACACTTTTTTAAGACATCAAAAATGGGATATAATGAATACTCATGAAGTTTATTGAGAAGCGTTGCAATTTGAAATACTGTAGCGCGTTTCTCAACGTCAACACGCCCAGTTGGGAGATTGAGAACAGAACGTCTTATTTCGTAATTTTTTGGGGGTAAGGGGACTGAAATACTTCAGGATAATTGTAACACACAAATCGAGAAAATCTAAGTAAAGAATTGTAGTTGTGAACATCCTGAAATTGCAACAATTGTAAAGACGAGTACTTTTCACTGCAACTCATTACAGGTGCATTATTATCGTTACGTCTAACACGTAGTATTCGCCCAAGCATATTATTCATTATTAAAGTTTGTGAATGTGACGAGGGGCTTCGCTCCAAACAATGATCATAAGTTCAATTAATTGATAATATAGCAAAACAAAATGATTGCAATGTAAATAAAAGTGAAAAACTTTTATCTCATTGCGCTTTAAAAAAAATAAAAGTGACGTTAGGTTGCGATTGCAACAGGTTCACAACACGCCACTGTCGCCACAGACTGTCTTTGTCCAGTACTGTCAACAGCATTGCCGTGTTTTTTTTTTTTTTTTTTATCCCCAAGAATGCCAAATGTCACCAAGAAATTCAAAATCTCTTTTTTTTCTCTTCTGCCTAAATATGTAATTAAATGCATATTCTCTAGTATGCATATAGTTAACTATGCATATCAAAAACCTTTCCTGTAAATTTACCGAATATGGTTCCCTAGTCTATGTTAATAGAACTTGACAGAAACCTATTACTGAAGAAAGCTTATGAGACAGACATCCTCCTCTCACAGTCTTAGTGCATGCTTGGCTATATTGCAAAGATGGGTGTGACTGGAAGCGGCAAGGCGATTCTCGCGCAGCGCGAAAATTTTTTTCAATGGTGATGTTCGGTTACAGTAAGTTTTGACGTTAGTCGGTACATTTGACGTTAGTCGGTAAATATGACGTTAGTCGGTACATTTTACAGCTAAGTATAGTGCAAAGATGGGTGTGACTGTGGAAGCGGTATAGATGATTCGCGCGCAGCCCGAAAATTTTTTCACTTGTGATGTTCGGTTACAGTAAATTTTGACGTTAGTCAGTACATTTGACGTTAGTCGGCACATTTGACGTTAGTCGGTAAGTTTTACAGCTAAGTATAGAGCAAATATTGGTGTGACTGTGGAAGCGGCAAGGCGATTCGCGTGCAGCGCGAAATATTTTTACTGGTGATGTTCGGTTACAGTAAATTTTGAAGTTAGTCAGTACATTTGATGTCAGTCGGTGCATTTGACGTTAGTTGGTACATATAACACTAGTCGGTACATTTTTCAGCTAAGTTTAGTGCAAAGATTGGTGTGACTGTGGAAGCGGCAAGGCGATTCGCGCACAGCGCGAAAATTTTTTCACTGGTGATGTTCGATTATGGTAAATTTTGACGTTAGTCGGTACATTTGACGGTAAACAAAACAAACAAATATCATTTATTATCTCGTATACAGGGTACAATGGTTACACCTATCGAGGTCTTCTTTTTGCCTTAATTCTAGAATTTTGAAGATCCAGTAGTGTGAAGAGCAGGAGAAGCAGTCCGTGCTGAGAGTCAGTTTAGGATCTCTCATCGTGCATCGCCTGGCCTCTCGATGCTGAAGTGCTCCATGCAGTGTAAATCCGTAGCGTGCCGTCCGGGGAATCGAACCCGCGCCTCCGTTGATGCGATTCCGAACCGTTGTCACTTCACCACCGAGAGGTGGTGACGTTAGTCGGTACATTTGAAGGAAATCGGTACATTTGACGTTAGTCGGTTACCGTAAAAGTACCGACTGATCTTGTCCAAAATATACCGACTGTAAAGCCCGTCCAGATATTATTGGGGGGGAGTCCCCCCCCCATGCCCCCCCGGTCGCGACATCCCTGATTATATAGAGCTAAGCAAGTATATCGATCCAACAAACAAACAAACAAACAAATATCATTTATTATCTCGTATACAGGGTACAATGGTTACACCTATCGAGGTTTTCTTTTTGTCTTAATTCTAGAATTTTGAAGATCCAGTAGTGTGAAGAGCAGGAGAAGCAGTCCGTGCTGAGAGTCAATTTAGGATCCCCCATCGTGCATCGCCTGGCCTCTCGATGCTGAAGTGCTCCACGCAGTGTAAATCCGTAGCGTGCCGTCCGGGGAATCGAACCCGTGCCTCCGTTGATGCGATGCCGAACCGTTGTCACTTCACCACCGAGAGGTATGATGTTGCGGGTTGCCCATGCCCTGTTGCACATTACCCTGCTAATGGAATTGGATTAGGTTACGGTAACATTTTTTCAGGTTGTGGTAGACCGGTTTTGGCGTGATTACGACACGGCCCAATCGGCCTATAGTACACCTTCCACCTTATAAAAAGGCAAAATCAGGCTATTTTTTACGTCATTTCAGCCTCAGTACACCCTGCACCATAGGCCGAAAGATTCTACGACACACCCCCTATATGCTACGCTAAAGGCTGTAGTCATTCGTAAATTTATCTGGTTAATTATCTGAGGAAGGTAGCGTTACTATCTGCTTGCGATGGAAAGATGCAGAGCTTTATCTGAAAATGAATACATTTTTCCACTTGTTGAGAAACTATAGATAGGACAAGCATATTTCCCCATGTATTCAACCCTGAGTATGAAAACCCTTGGGAATAAATTAATGATGTACTTTAGTGAAAAAAACAAGACTTTTTTTCTAGGAATGGTCACTTTAAAGCTTGTCTCGAGAATAATTTCAAACTGAGCCATGGTGGGCAAAAACATACGTTTAATCAACGTTTCTCAAACTACAAAGTTACTTTATTGCATGATTTTCAATTAATCTACCGTAATCGGTAGATAATCATACAGTGTACGTTAATTTCGAAAAATTTAATACAACATATGGAAACATGAATGATTTTGAAAGAATGTTTATCTCCAAAATGACAGCTATCAAATAGAGATGCTTGTTCTGATGAAGCGAGACACAAAATTTCTACATTATGCATAAATCACTATACATATGTAAAAATTAGCAAGCACACACTGATGTTTTTAGTATGATATTATTACCGTACCCAGTTTTACGACAATTTTCACAGAGGGCGCAAATTATTGGTTCAAGCCATTCCGCTGCGAAATAACACACTTGTACGTCCAAGACTTGACGAATGTAAACCAATGCGATTGGCTGTGAGAAGGCCTTCACAACACGTCGGTAGTTCATCTCAGTGTTCTTTGATGTTTGTATTTTGGATACTTTGTCCCACTAGTCATTGGTATGTGAACTGTGGATAGTAGTAACTTTGTCGTGTAAATAATTTATTTAACTTATCAACTTGTGGATCTACATTCCCGTTTGGCGTCGGTAATTTTTATGACTTTCAGGCTGAATTTCCTGTTACGGCTATAAACATTGCATTGCGATGAGCACGGTGAGCTCACCAGTACACGTGAAGCATGAAGTGTAAAATATCCAGGCAGAGAAATATAAACAAGGGTGTAGAAATAGCCCCTATTTCATATAGTCGGAGAAATGACAACATATGCAATGTGTATTTACGTACTAGTAACTAGTGTAAAATAAGGGCACCTATAGGCTAGTAAACACTGTTTCAGTGGTTGAAAATTGTTTTAATGATCCTCAGAATTTAATGGTTTGACATACACTGTTAGATAGAAAAAAAAATAATGGCATACCGATGCATTTGTTTCCTTGAGAAACATCATATTTTAGCAAAAATAATGCCTAACAAAAACACTAGTTAGTACCTACTAGCTAGCCTACCGTGAGCTAGCGTCAGCCATCAGACATGTTTACATCTCACTTGCACACCGGTGCATAGAATAACCAAAATGGCGCCTAGTCACCGGAATGGCGGTGTAATATCTGGAATGGTGCCTAAAACAACTGGAATGACACCCGTATCAACAAAATTTTGTGTTATACAATAGAATAACTTAGGGGAATTACCCAATTGTCGAACAGATTACGGTCTTTCTAAGCAATCGCTTGCAGACGGACAATCAAAACGTTCCACGTGCTGCTGAAAACGTTTATAGCGTCTTCAAACCATCAGCAACAT
>LQNS02278141.1:2038999-2054416 GCA_001587735.2 Parhyale hawaiensis | reverse complement strand
GGGTAGAACGGGGTGATTTCGCCGCAAAAGCACTTTTTTTTAATGTCACAAAAATACAGTGAAGATAATGGCAAATGTTAGTGCAGTTTATATACATTCAGGGTTTTGGCCATAGGTGTGCATTATTGATTTTTTTCTAAATTTTTTTTTAGACCTGTAATAACGACTTGAAAAAAAGTGGTACGCGTGGCAAAAACACCCCGCTATCGGGGTGGGGGCGCAGGACTTGCTTTGGGTTAAGTCCTAAGCCATCACGCGAAACAGCCATATCACCTTACACAGACGGTTTCTGTGAGCGGCGAAACCCAACAACCCGGACCCTGTCAAACACGAGGGATCCTGAGCGACTAGGGTCCGGCCTGAGGACTCAGCAATATGAATAAAATCCTAAGTTGCTAGTAATATAGCACACAACCGTCTTGAGAGGCTGGCTCAGGAAGCGGAGGCATTAGTATATCCAGACTATGCCAATCGCAAATTCAGACGGGCAGATACCACTAGGGCCGTCAATAGCCAAGCCCTACACAGGTCAAGACTGTGAGGAGTGTCTGAGTCTAGTCAGGGGTACCAACTGAGGACCTCCACACATAAGCCCAAGTCTTGGCCTCTATGCAGAATCTGAACTTAGACTATGGCTAAAGCCAGTCCAAGGCAGGGCGTCAGTTTTTGCTGGACTCTGCCTGCATCCTAGGACAAAGACCTTAAAATGGTGAAAAGGCTAAGTCCATTGGCTAGCCTTATTACAGGTGTTGATTCCCTGTTTTTCGTGCTGTGCAAGAACAACACCCCAAGAGGTAAATTGGGGGTTGACTTGTATAAAAAAAATCCTGACTTGGCACCACATCCCACTGCTTTGTCTACTTGAGGATGAGGATAGGCCCAGTCATATATATATACCCTGCTTCTGTCACCTCTCGGGATGGGACTTAGAAATAATTCCAAGTCCCACCACTTACACCTATGAGGACCCAGGACTTAGATTATGTTGAGTCCTGAGCTTACAACTATACCAGAGCAGGGCTTGATGGTTTTTGTTCATAAGTTCGACCATCTATACCTATAGATGCTCAAGACTGGAAGCTGGGTAAGCCTGACAACTCACTTCTATACCAGAGCAGGACTTCTTGTTTTTTGACCAAGGGTAAAAAAAATTGCACATCTTTTTTCATAATCACGTCTTCAGATTTGACTAGATTCGGTTTTTTCAGGCAGAACTTCGAGTTGCCACATCCTGCCCAAAAGCCCTCGGAAGTGAAACCAATCATTCGCCACTCCCGCAAACTCAATCTATGGGAAAATGGCTGATCCGGTCAGAGTCCAGCAGAAACCAAAACTCTTTATACACGGACTCAGAATTCTCTTCCGGCTTTTTCTCCAGAGACAAGGGCATATATCAGCCTTGCTTGAAATCTGGCCCTAATAAGTAATAACAAAAAGAAACTAATTTCGGCACATAGGCAAGACGTAGTCATGATGGTCTGATAGCAGATAAAATGGCCTGAGCTGACCATCAAGGTGTTATAACCAAGCATGAGTAAACCACTAAAGGCAATCTACCTCTATGGCAGTGATCTTAGTAATAGACCCTGCCTCACAGAGGGTAAACTGCAGAGCGCTCAAGCCTCAGAACGATAACTTATTGAGCTTACTCCTTGGGTATGGCCCAGCAGCTCCATGCAGGAGAACCCCAAAAAACCCTCCCTGCACCACTACTGCTCTGCTGTGGGTATATCTGTGCTACCAACAGAGATACTGTGCCTGGAGCAAGCCACTGCAAATAGTAGGAATGTTCCAATGAACACATTTGCAGTGGTGAGCAAAGGAAGAGTAGCTACCTACCTCTGGAGGCTCTTTGCATCCCAAAGCCCTTCTTTTTTGGAGGCTAGGCCTAGTTAACTGAACTGATCGCTCATCTCATAAATTCAAGTGAGGCTGGAGGGTGCAGGCCGGCCTTATATGTACCCCAATGAGGAATAAGGAAGGAGGCATGACTGTATAAAAAATGACTTTGTCTAAATTTCATGGAACCTCCTAACAGTGAAAACAGCTCAGATTTTGGCATGAAGACTGATGAAATACTTTTCAAATCTTGGAAGATTGTACAAATTTAAAAAATTCTAAAAGAGTACGTATCTGTCTAATATGAGGGTGACGACTCTGACCTGTCCTCCTGTCATGGAGAAGCCTCGACTATGCGAGTCTAAGTGCTACCAACAGAGGTACTCTGCCTTCGCTCACCACTGCAAAGTGTTCATTGGAACATTCCTACTATTTGCTTGTGGTAGCATAGTTGTTCACTGTAACAGGCCTCAGCTGACACAGCTACTGCAATTTTTAATCATTAGCTGCCTCGGTACATTGCTCTCCATGAAATTTTTACCTACTTACGAGCGCCGCATTGAAGATACGGCACCTCCGTAGCACCCCTAGCTTACGACCTTGAATACAGGAACCGTAAAATATGACCGACGATTGAGTTTGGCAACATAGAGAGCTGAGGGTCTTAACTCAGCTCTCTGGCCCCTGACCTCTAAACCAAGAAGCCCCTGGCTGAGTCGGTCTTCGTGCTACCAAAAGAAGTAATTTACCTTCTGCTTCACCACTGCAAAAGAGTCATTGGAACATGTCAACAATTTCAGCATGCACAGGAGAAATGAGGAGCAATATAGCTAATAGCCCTACATTGTATTCAAATGCTGACATAGATCCGGTACTGCTAGAAGATGGTAAGATAGGGTTGTTGGACCAAATCTTGTCAAGCTCATGAACAACATCTAAATAGTTTTTGTTCACTGAATTTTACAAATAAAGATTTGGCCTGGTAATCCCAGTCTTACTGTCAAATGTAGTTGCCACACTCAGATATAATTAGTCTAGTTATGTATGTAGCTATGTTGCTTCTCATTCTCCTGCTAAAATGCCGCATCATACAACCATTGGTGGTACAGAGATGCAGCTGTTTGCTTTAGAATTAAATTTCACATTTTTTTCAGGTGCTGCAGGTAGCTACTTCAGTGGACTTGGATGTATGCTATAGCTATCCCAAACGTAGCTAGCTAAGAAACAACTTTGATTAGGTATCTGCATATTCTTAGGGTTCTGCCTAATTGTCATTGTTTGCAGCCAAAAGACGGGGTGCCATTGTGTGTTCACTGCTGTCATTTCTGATGGCCTAGCACTGATTTAGAAATATAGACTACAGTATATAGCTACCTAGTAAACCCTCAAGTCTGTATGACTCTGATTTTGCTGCCTCACCTTTATAAGATGACTTCACAAATAGTTAGTGACATTATTCTCTTTTGTTTCAGACGAGCAGGTGCTTGTGGCAGGAAGTTTGTACTGCTGGTTGGAAGTAGCATTGGAAAAATGGCGCAGTACACAGACCAGCTGTTCCTAACTCCTCATGCGGCAGCTGCAGCAGCTGCACCTTATGGCTCAACAATTTCCCGACACAGACAACCGTTGCATTCTTTAGGTGCTTATTCTGCTTCCAATGGTGCCTCCAATATAGCACAACCTAATCCAAATAGTTACCAAAATCTTATACAGTACCAGCAAAATTCGACTGCTGGTGCCCATTTCCCATCAAATGGACCCACAGTTTTACCATATCCTGGCGCAGGCCAGCCAGTACGAGGACAGCACATGTTCCCTGACCTGCACAGCTCGGAAGAATATGAGCGTAGGTCCCGTAAAATGCTTACCGCTGTGCCCCAGCTATCACTATTGCCTTTTACCCCCATGCAAGAGGATAGAAAGTATGCTTTTAAATTAGCAGATATGAAAGAATTATTTAAATGGTATGTAACGAGGCAGCAAGTTATTCCTAAAACATATGGACACAGGGCTATTGTAGAGAATTTAATTATTCATCTTGAGGGTCTCAAAGTAACATACAGAGAAAAAGACATATCTGTTAGAGAAGTCTTAAATTGGTCTGGAGTACTAGAAATGGATGGAGGCCCTAGACCTGAAGAATCTTTCCGAGACAGCCTCAGTACAAAGCCTGATGTTGATAGCAAAAAGACTTGCTCTTTTATCATTGATACTGTAGTTAATTTCCTCCATACTGGCACCCTTGGTAGTTTGTGCATGATGGAGACCATTTCATCCTACTTCATCCCTGTACACCATGGTACTGGCTTGTCGAAAGATGAGATTTTTCGAGACCCCAATCATCCCTGTGAACAAGGAGTAGGTTACAAGAAGCTTGTTGGTGGCTATGCTCCTGGAGAGTGTGGAACTCTTTCCATCCACCATGATGGAACCTATTCACTTAAATCCTATGGAATTATCCTAGTCATCGGAATTGACTTTGTTGCAATGACGTGCAAGCCAGTCACAATAGAGCGACTCACAACCTCGTCTATCCGATTGTTGCATCCTCGTGGTCAGTACAACTTACCGAAGCACGTGCTACGCTACCAAAACCGACCCATCACCACTGATCTCGTATTGCCCACCACACCACATGATTGTACGGAAACCGCACATGGCACCATGGTGTATATTCGACGCACTTCTATGCCTTGAAAGTTGTTCCAGTTTATATCATGAACACACACACACACACACGCACTTTACTGCAGACTTCAGCAGTGTTAGTCATGTTGTGGCTGTGCTCGAGTGCCTTCAGTCATATGTATGTATTGTGCATGGCTCGCGCTAGTCTGTGATACTGTGAGCGCTCTGTCGGATGCATATGTAGGCCTCTGGTATGTGTAGTTTGATCATAATTGAAACACTCAAATTGACTCTCATTTTCATTGGAAATCATTATATACATCAATATCTACCTCTTATGGTTGAGGCCCAGCGATGTGGCGTTTGGACTTCCATTCGTCTTGGCAAAAAAGAAATGTAGCTATGAAATATTTCTCTTTTTTGAGGTTAGTTAAGTGTTTGTTTCCTACAGCTCATTTGCAGTCGGTTGATGTGTATAGTTTTTTTTTTAATGTCTTGAAAAACTACTGTACTAGGTAGCTATGAGACCTATTTCTAGCTCTTCTACTTGTAGTTTGTGGGAACCTGCATCATTCGGTGCAGAGGATGAAATGAAGGTCAAAACAATTGCTTCCATTTCATTGTTGCGTGTAACTTGCACATTATTGTGAGGGACAGACTTTGTATATATACTATATTATAAACTTTTAGTCCAATCTGTGCATGATCAGCAAAGAACGTTTTGTGTGTGCTGTTGGTACGTGGTGGGGGTGGTTGCGCATTGGATTTGCCGCATAACAAAGCCGCCAAAAACACTGCAGTATGAGCGCTGCTCGAATTGCTACACCATATTTGCCTCTTAGAGTTTGTTCCCTCAAGGCTGGCTGTGAATTTATTAGTCTAGTGTTTCATTTAGGTAGCTACGCTTATCTATACATATAGCTCTATATATTTTGTGTACCGTACTACCTTGTATGCTCTTGTAGCATTGGGAGTTTAGCTTTAACCGTGCGATCAAGGGTGCTTGCAGTAAGTACAATAGTCAAATTATAGCATTGACGTCATGTCTTCCATACGGAGCAATTGTATTTAATTCCCTAGTCGCTCCGTAGTCAGCAGACTTGCATGCTACACTTTGAAACTCTCGGTTTGCATTAATTTCAGAGCTCCTTCTTTCATGGCTTCACTTCAGTATGGACCTTGTCCTCTTCAGAAAGCTTACGGTTTGGTTAGCTAGCTGTACCTAGCGTATCTTGGGGAGTTGTGCCCTAGAGGAGCCTTAGCCTCACTTGGGTCTTTGGTGCATCTTTATTTTGTGCCCACTGTGCTTCCATTTTTATGCTTCTACAAATGCACCTTGTTCTGTTCTTCTGTTTTCCTGACTTGCTTTACCCATGCGTCTTTTTCAAAAAATACCTATTGTGAGAACGCGCTCATGCATAAGCTACATGTTTCGACATAGCAACTGTAGGCACCTTTTCTCTTTGAACATCTTTGCTACAGTTACTCTATTACTGCAAGAGATTATTTTAATGTGCTCGTTTATGCCGTCTGTTTTATGGTAAACTTTTAATATGACGTAAATTCAAATTTAATGACATGATTATCTAGCCAAAAAATTACTATTTTAATAATGTAGCTAACCACTATCTAGAAAACTTTTATAGGCCTACTCACGAAAAAAATGCTGTTGAAACCTTCGTAGAACGAAAACATTCTGGTTTTGGAAATTTGAAAACTATGTTGGTTTATCTCTGGAGATATCATCAGTGACAAAATGTTTTGTTTGTGATACGGTAGGCCTAGGGTACCAGTTAATATGCCTAGTACCCGTCCACCATGCTAGTAGCCGTCCACTTGGCACTAAAAACCTTCGTGTGTGAAAACTATCAGTGCTAGAAAGCCATATATAGGCTTAAACTGTGGGCTAAGTAGTGCCGCACCATCCCTGAAAATTACAGGCGCCAAAGTTCAACAATAAAAAATGGTGGCGGCTTACCCATTTTTTATTGTTTTATTTATTTCGCCCGTCGTTTCCCCTCGGGAAATTTTTTAGTGCCAAGTGGACGGGAACTAGCCACGTTACCCTATTTGTTTGTTGTCAGTATGCTTTAATATGAGTTTTACAACCTGGCACACAATGTAATGGTTACCCTTCGGGCCCCTGCTGCCCAGGAGAGCAGAAAATCCTCAGTGTTCCAAGTCCTTGAAATGTTTCGTGACCATGGCAATGAGTTCATGCATTCGTTTGAATATTACGCCGAATATACCTATGTGTTACCGAATTTCAACTCACATTCACTTCAGATATGTATTGAAAACTTCACCACTGGCACTTGCAGTCTTGTAAAAACTTCACCTGATGCTTTTTTAAACATTTTTTGGCCACTGTAACAATTTGCTGGTTGAAAAGTATGCTAGCAGCTACTTGATCTGATCTGCAGTAAATGTTATGCATTTTGTGCTCTCATGTGCACCAACTTTGCTATATGCTTACTTAGCTACGTCATCTTGCTATGTTGTTTAGCTGTAGGATGACCAGGCAGACCAGCTACCTACGGTATTAGTCAGCATGGCTTGAGTGCTTGAGTTTTCTCTCAACTCTTGGTCTACTCTTCAAACGGGAAAACGAAACTTGTGCTTACCCAGGCACGTGAATTCATTATGTGGATTCCACGCTTCTCTCTACGTACTACTTGTTCCTTTTTTTCTTCCACTCTTTATAAATTACTGGTAGTACTTTTAGTAGGGAGACTTAAACTAGGACTAAATAGTAATAATATCTATACTACCTGTAACGTTATAGCTAGTAGCTAAACATTTGTCACCAAGTCATATGGGTTTTTACTTTTTACAACAGTCAACTAAATGTACTCACGGTCTAGCAGCTCATGTGTTTTCTTGCGACTTTGTAAGCACAACTGTGTGTCTACCAAAGATTCTTAAAATGTTTGCTGTCAAGTCAATTGGCGTAGCATGTCTTCTTAGTGAAGTCTTGGCTATCTCTTGAAATGTGGAGTCATTAAAACTCGAAAAGCTGTGGACTCTTTTGTTGCATAAATGGACGCAGCAAAGCAGTCAGTTAGATGTTGAGTAAATAAAACCCGTCACTTAACTGCCGTATGGTCCCTAGTGTGTGTAGGAGTGATATCATTTATGCAACACGGGACCCCATAGACTGCCGGTACTTTAGCCTCAGTCTTTCTTTTTGTGCCAATCTTGCCTCCTTCATTCTTCAGAGTCCTGTTAAGTTTTTTGTGCTGATCTTCAGTCCCATTGACCATCCTCTTGCGTGTTATTAGTTTTGTTTGATGTAGCTACTATGTGTCTCATCTTTCTTCCTCTCTGTGAAGAACTGTGGACTCGGTGGGTAAGGAAGCTTATACTAGGATTCTACCCCTTCGAGTTCCCTGCCACAATATGTTTGGGCATCACGCACCAAGGGTCCCGAGTGCCTTCTCCGCAGGGGATGTTGCATCTGGCCGCAGTTCCTGCTGAGAAAGTTTTGTAGAGTTCGGTAGGTTCTCTATATTTCCCCTTCTATTCCGCGAGGTGGGCCCCCGGAAGATGGTAATTGACTCACCCATGAGACTCCTATCTGCTCCCGTCTGGGGGGCCACGGAAGGGACCCTCCACACCAGTGTTTGCTTTTTTCTGTCTTCTTCTCTTTTCGTCCCCTTCTCTGCGCCGCACGGCTGCGCGCTTTCGTCCGACCGAGCCGTGTGGAGTTGGAGATGCTCGCGTCTTGTTTCCTGCCAGACATGGTGCACCTAGCCAAGATTGTTCTAATAGAACTCAAGGGAGTTCGACTAAACTTCTTAACTATATCATACAAAATTGGATCGCTGTTATATAGTCTTTGTATCTAATACGGCGCGAAATCCCACAGTAAAATAATATAATGACCGGGGAATAACCAATTGTTTTGAATGCAGCAGGACACCTGTGGTTAAAGTTAAACACAGGAATAGTTCAGCGCGATATAGGCAGTGTGCCACTGAAGCACGAGTAAAAACTTCTACTACTACAACAGGCCACACCTCTCAGTCACGTGACCAGTCCTACTCCCACACTCGTCCGATGCGGTTGTACGGTCCTGCTTCGACACTGCAGTGTATTCGTATTCCTGCTGTGGGATGACACGGTCAAAAATTTCAACGGCGTCAATAAACCCTGAGCAACTGATTGAATGTGTGCAAAAATATGATGTGTTATATGATACGGTACTTCTCAAGAACATTATCGGAACGCAGACTTCAAATGTAGCGTTTGGTAGAAAGTTGCTTAAGAACTTGGTGTCGAATGTACCTCGTGTACCCAATATTGACGTTTTCTGCTGCTTTCCAACGATTCCTTCCTAATTTTTGCTCTTCCTCGTCTAAACAGCCACAATGGCTAAATCACTATTACTAAAAGGCTTCAACATTAGAGCAAATAACTTCCGTGGACGCTTCGGGGGATGTTGCAAAGCTTGAACTAGTGTGTAATGTGAAGGGTGTTAGAAGCGAGCATGACAGGTGTGTTAGTTCTTTTCCTATCCCGAACCGATCAGATTTTGAAGCAATATCGGCCAGGAGTCGGTTCGGAAGGCTGCGTGACAGGTGTGTCCCAGACTTAAACCGTCTGAATATCATTCGTTCACGGCACCTTCGCGTCTTTCCACTTTTTGTGCTCCTCCCTGTCATGTTTTGTTCTGTTCTCTTTTTCTCGGCATGCTGTTCTCATGCATGTAGATCCAGTGTGAAGTGTGGAAACACCGTCGTGCATCAGTTCTACCTATCTGAAACTAGTGTTGTCCCCTTCTCGTCCACTCTTCAAACATTTTTTTTGGACTGACTTAAACCGTTTATAACCGTTTTATAATGAAACAAAAATGTCAATGTTAATTTACTCCTTTCCTGACGTGTTGTTCCAATATTTGAGTTTCTTCTGTGCGTGTTTTTTATTCGCGTGACATGCTCTGCGTCTCTTTTTCTAATTCCTCACACGGGTTTTGTTGCTAAGATGGCTTGAAGTAGCTAAGTAAATATTGATAGTATCATTAATTCTTGATAGTATTAATTTGTGAGATTTCTCTTTTGTACTAATTAATACTCTTCAGCTAAGTTCCAATGTTGTGTAGCTAATTTATGTTGTCATCCATTCATATTAACCCTACCTTAGTCGGGCTGTTGTACCTACTTTACTACCTACAGAGGTTCCTGCTCCTATAGGATTACTAGAGGAGAATGAACCCTGATGAGAAACCACAGCCTGACGAAGATAGGATAAATGCGCTGCAGTTACATTTACTCTGGTTCCAAATACGTCAGCTGTGCTTTCATTTGTAACTGTTTATATGTGTTATTAATAATAATAATAATTGTATTGTGTTGATAGCTAGTTTGTTCGTGGTGCATGTTCTAAGTTTACAGCTAAGTTTTCTGTCATTAGTGCTTCCGTAGTTTTTGAAGATTTGTGCGTAAGAGGAGTTGCTATGTAGGCATTAGCTACATGAATTTTGTGTTGCAAGTTGCATTCCGTACTCTTTAGTGCTGTAAACAAAAGGATGAAATTTTACTATAATTATTATTTGTGTATCTTTCTGTCAGCTCAAGTTCCATTTTACTAATTAGCCTCATGTTTTTATTATATCTAATCTGTATATATCTGACTAAGTTTTATTTGTAGAAAGAATTATCTCATTTTCCGTGCGTTCATCCTGACATTTGCTCATGATCAATTCCTGTTTGCCTCATGGTTGCTATAGCAAGCTTGCCAGCTACCGAAGACCAACATTTTTTTGCTTTAAGCCGGCTGCCCGAATGTCGTACTGTTGTATAAGACATAGAGCTATTCTTGCGAAACTCCATGCTAAACTCGAGAATACTTACCGCATTGGATGGTATTGGGTGCATTTTGCCTATGGTTAGCGTTCGAGTCGAGGGTTACCACTAGTGAGATTCGTATTGTTTTCTATCGTCACTCATTGCAGTTAGCAAATTACTATGGAGCATAATTTACTGATACAATGTTAGTGGCGATTATGAAATGCTGGTGATAGTCTAGCTTCTGCTCTTGTAAAGAGTGAAGGTGGTTGGAAATTCTTTCGCAATGTTGGACGTCTATTTGTACTGTGTGACACGTTCACATTTATCTAAGAAAACTCCTTCAGCCTTGAAACTTGGAAGAATGTAGGTACCGTTCGTAACATACTCGAACCACAATGTTGAGAAAATGGAAGCGGACCCATGCGCGTTGATCCTGTGTAGGAACATCCTCGTGCATGGGTTCCACTTTTGTCTTGGATTATTAGATGTCCCTTCCCTTTACTCTCTTGGAACAGCGTAGTACTGATTTAGGCAGTGTGCCCCTGAAGCGCTAGTAAAACTTCTACCACTACTACTGATTTAGGGAAGCTTAAACTATCTTATATTTAAATATATACCTACCTTCCTTCCTGACCACCCAAAGCGTACTGATGCTCTTTTGTTATATAGAATTTTGCTCACCATCACTGCTTCCCATGCTCATCGGTTACCATTCGGAACTTTACTCACTAGTTACACCACCTCCTCAGATGCCATTAACTCGTATTACTCACTGTATATCTATATAGGATACCTACTAGCATCAGTTTTTGATTCACGAGAACCATGTTTTTTTCTACGAAAATTTCGTCACTATTTTCACCAGCCAGGGTAAATGTTGAGGTAATTCTTGAGTACTTTTTGTATTGCATTATAGCCAAGTTAGAACAAATTAGAAGTAGCTATGGGCCATGCTCATTTACAAATAAAGTCTTGCCATGTCAGAGCTTCCGTAACGAAAGTACTACATTCTAGTAATGAGTTACCACTCGACTTCACGTTCGCCTGACATCAGGGCTGTCCTCTGGCTTTCCCCGTCACAATATGCTTGGGCATCACGCACTCAAGGATCCCGAGTGCCTCCTCCGCTGAAGATGTAGCATCTGGCCGCAGTTCCTGCTGACGAGGTTAGTTTTGTAAAGTTAACTAGGCTCTCTACTTTCCTCTTTCTGTCCCGTGAGGTGGGCTGTCGATCGAGATACCCGACCTGGTACGCTGGACATCTCTAGTCTCTCTCGTGTGGAAGGACACAAAAGGGGCCGACCACTTGAGTGTCTCCTACTATACTTTGCGCCTTGTTGCCCTGCCCGTAGTAGCGCACGTGGCCACCACGCTTTCCCAATATGCTGTATTTGAATACTGCACAAGTAGTTTCTCTGTTGAAACGCCTGATTTGCGGTTACGCAGGTTAAACAAATATAATGATAATAATCAGGGCTGTCCATCGTCCGTGTCCCTACTACGGCATATTAAATCTACTCATGCCGGGCTGTGCTATTGTTGTATAAGGTTTCTTCATTCCATTGTATTGCTATGGAAAAGTTCCTTTGAGGCGAAGTAGCTCAGCTAGCTAGGTACAGATGGCGGGTATGCCCTACAGTCAGAACCAGGTGATCTCTCCGCTAAGCGACCGAATAGGTTGTTGAGTCCATTTATACAACAGGAAAGTGCCAGCTTTTAAATTCTCATTGTTTCCAGTTTTGTAGAGATAACAGAATTATGTTAGCTAGTGATTCTTGCAACGGCAGTCGACTTGATGACCAACATTTTTCCCCTCTAAATCTTTGGTAGACGAAGACGCTATGAAACTCCGTACGCTGAACTTATGGAACACGTTCATGCGAATTTGACGGTTGTCTCAACCAGCCTGTCGATTGCCTTCTTTGGTACACCTCACGCTTCTCATCCCGCTGTTAGGCATCAAGCAATAGGACCGGCACAGCCCTGAATTGCTTGTGAAATGACTGTAACTCGACTCTTCCTGTGAAATAGCTATAACCATTCACAATTTCCGTATGTACAGTACCTATATATATATACCTTTTTGTTAGTTTTAAAAATTTTCGTTTGCTATGCGTAATGTTATCTCCTTGAAGAATCTCGTCTTCCGTACCTATATCAAATAACGTATTTTATCGCAGACTCTAGTTAATTACCTATTCTCTTACTGCGCATATCATTATAACTTAGGTTCCACGAATTAATATGGCTTGATTTCGTCCCATGTTTATAAGAGCAGTATAATATTTCACCGTTATTTCTTTTTGAGAACAGAAAATAGAAACTCAGAACGGGACCACTCCAAATTACATTGGTGGGCCCGCTTGTCAACCGCTTCGTAAAGTTACTGGTATCGTAACTAGGCAGCTGCACGCACAAATGCTGTGTGACGTGCTGAAGTTGCATATGATTATTCTCTTGAATTTAGCAATTTAGTGATATTCACGTATCGATTATAATTGAATGAAGATTTTTTATCAAATACCTCTAGAATGCAATTTCTTTGCGCCGCCGCCTCTTTCGAGGACCCTAATTTTCCTCCTAACTTTTCTCTATAAACCGACCGAAGCCCCGGCCAGTTTTTTGGTACCTCAGCCGCCCGCCGCCATTTTTTTTTTTTTTTTTGATACCCTGGCCTGCCTTGGCTATGTTTTGCCACCCCGACTCCGGCGGAACTATGGCCCCGATCTCTCTCTGCTCTTCATACGAACCTCGTGTGTTTGTAATTGAGAAATACGGTTAGTGTAGGTTCGCCCATTCTATGTTATGAGGAGCAGTAACCCCCCGGGGGTTTGTGTAGGTTACCTTAGCTGTTTATTAGCTAAGCTTTCGGGACGTCTTTCGAGCCCACTTTGCTTCCTTCAGATTGCATACTCTGACTTAGATTGATTTTTTCTGTTCCTCTTCTTCTTTCAACGATTTGCTGTTCCCATACGCGTTGATCCTGTGTAGAAACACCTTCGTGCATGGGCTCTCCGTTTCTATCGACATAGGACATACTATATGTCCCTTCCTTTTCCCCTCTTAGAAGAGCTTAGTACTTAATTAGGGAGGCTCAAATTTTCTTATACTACTACTGCTTCCTCTCTGCGCCGTTGTAATTGTTTTCCTCCTTAGGGGGGATATTCTGGCGGGCCCCCATTCCTGTCAGAATATCTATGGGCCTCACGCCCCAGAGGGTTAACCCGAGTGTGTTGAATTTGTGGTAGGTGAGGCTTGCTTGTACTAACTCACATTACCAAAAGTTGTGTTTCAAGTTGCATTATTTATCTGCTCTGTTATTAGATCAGCTAAGTGTGTTGGAACTTTAGGTGTCAGTTAGGGGCGTGTTCGATTGGGCGCCAAAATTCAGCCTTCGAGGCTTGATTTGTCCGAAACTTCAGACAGAGCCGTTGGGCTGTTTGAATCGTGTAGCAAGTGTTAGCAGCAACACGATTGCGTTGAGCCTGCTGAAAACTCCATATTACACAATAAGGTTGAGGTTCTGGAATTCTCATGGGTGACTTATTGAAGATCAGTGCCTGAAATTCAGTTCCTCGGGTCAAAGCCAGTGCACCCGCGTGAAGTTTCGAACAAGTCGAGCCTCAAAGGCCTTATTTTGCAGCACAATCGAACGTCCCTAGTTCGCCTTGAAAAGTGTATTAGCTTTCAGCGTATTCCTAACGCAGGGTCCTACCTGCATTAGCCCATTGTTTTGAATTGACGTAGTGGTGCGCGAGCTTAGCTAAAGGTGGATAAGGCGCTTGATTCTCTAATACTTCGTATGGTAAAGGGTGCGTGTAATTTGAAGTTCTGTTTCTATATACCGATGTCATGACTCCGATTTTGTCACTTGTTTATGCTGATCTTCGTAAAACTTTTCAGCGTTAGTTTATCTTTCGAAACAAAATATAATGTTGACCAAGTAGTGAAGTTCAAGAAGAAAATATAAAGCCTTGGCCGTTGCGTCACTGTATTCGAGCCGCAGCTGCGGCTGTGACGGGGGTAGCACTGTAGTTGCTTTCCACTCTACTGTGCAGCGATATGAACCGCACTTCGCCATGTATGCCAAACTTCACTTTCTACTGTCGCAGTAAATGTGTTTGAACCGCAAGGTTTCCACATCTTTTTAATCTTGTGCTCCTGATAGTGGGTCTTTTCTAAACGAGCAGGTAAAACCACGTCTCTCTTCCGCTGTTGATTTCTAATTAAAATTCTTTTTTATCTCTCGTAGCGTATCTCCTTCATATTACCACTTCTTCAGGCACATGCAACTTTCAGATTGACATTACATGTTTTTCATTGGTGGTGGCTATGCTTCTAAAACAGTAATTGTACTCGTTATGTGCAAATGAACGTAATTATTAACAGCACCGTAAGGCCTAAGGGGGAAGGGGACTGACTGTCAGTAAAATCTAGTAAAAATTTTTTTTTTTTTTTAATCTCCGTGATTGTGCTCATGTTTTGGAGAATAGACAAGACTACTCACCGTGTTGTATTACCATATAATGTTCAGCAGGCGGCTTTGTGTATTGATAAGCATAGACGTATTCTAGCAGTCTACCATTTGACCTTTTTTTCCACATGAACAAAAGTTGCTGCGCCATGGTTGGTGAGACTGTCTATATAACATGCGCTGTTACTACTGTATTTGAAACTTAGCAGAGGGAATCCTTTGCTTGAACGTAAATAAAAGGGGGTTAACGTCGAGGCCTCTCTCTATTCCCTACTCATTTTGGTATCTATTCATTTTTTGAAATTTCCATCAATTGGTTTTCCTATCCACTTCCCACAAATATATATCAGTTTGATGGTTTGTTGGATAAAATATTTTTTTTGGCGATTTTAATATTTACGAAGTCTTCCTTGCTTTGGGTAACTATTGAATTGCGTAATGAATATAAACAAAAGGAAACTTCAGGGATAATGTCAGTATAGAGCTGTATTTGAATGCATATTAGCAGCTAACTACTGTAAGAGTGCAGTGTTTCGCAGTTTTCAGTAAGATTTTATGTTTGAATATCCTATGTTATTGCCACAATATGTTTGGGCATCACGCACCCAAGGGTCCCGAGTGCCTTCTCCGCAGGGGATGTAGCATCTGGCCGCAGTTCCTGCTGACGAGGTTATTTTTGTAAAGTTA
>LQNS02278141.1:2007200-2022219 GCA_001587735.2 Parhyale hawaiensis | reverse complement strand
GTTACTTGTGCCACGTGTCGGCTTGATAGCACCAAATCTTTACGCCGAACAAACTTCACTAGTCCTGGGAATTCTCGATAGTACTTGTGGCCATCCAGTGTAAACCTCAATGAGGAAGTGCTAAGAATCCCGGTGACAACTACAACTTGGAAATCAGAAGAAATACTTGGGAGACTCTTAACATCTCCTTCCAAAGGAGCTCAGGAAGGACAGCAGTATTTGTACGCCCTGTCAATAAATCCTTTAAACTGTCAGCACAGCTACTTCTTTAGGTAGCCGTTTCTCTACAAGGGTTAGAGCTATTTCCCTCGTTCTATTCTTTCCTAGCAAACTTAATACACTTCTACTACTATATTCTTTCCTATAACAGAAAAAACCTTTGGATCGAGGCAGCAGAGCTTGCGTCAGATAAGGCTCAGACAAGAATTGAGTGAGATCTGAGCAACGTAAAGGTTAAGTCAACTTTGACTGTATCCTCCACTGGTAAACCAACACACGCTGGTTCGTGCTGCAGATATAGGCAAAGTGGCCTCAAAGGAGTAAGTGCAGCTACAACCGACCACTGGTCGTAAAGAACTATGGCGCCGAAACGGAAAATTCAACGACCCGAGTTCCCCCATCCTCCCATCCCTGTTCAAGCAGGTGCAACCACCCACCTTCGCATACCAAGCAATTGCCGACTCAGCACCCAGGATGCCACAAAAATCACTCGACAGGCTCGTCGCTCAATCTCGGCACCTCTAGCACACATGTCAGGCGCGCATGGCATGCTCCTGTTGTGGTGCGTGGTATGGGTTTAAACCAAGGTAGATCTAAAGGACGTACTTGTAAAGCAGCCTTCTTAACTTAACGTTACAAAAGGCTGACGTCATCACGAACCAATAGCAGCCTTAGATAGCTCACGTGACCGTATAACATGGAGTGGGCCGCCAACTATGACCACAGCTTGCCATGTCCCCACTTGACGTCAGGGGTAGTAAAACTGAAAATTTTCCTGTTGGTTCGTTAGACGGAAATTTTCACATAAGAAGTGGAACTACTCCTTTAGCTTTAGCCTGGGGTAAACTTATCTAACATAGGCTTGGGCATTTCACTATGACCTGCTGCACATTTAGGGATTTAAAATAAGTGTTGCAACAGTAAACCTGATAATAACGCTGCATTAACTTGCCGTGGTTGTGTGGGAAAGACCTATTCGAAGGCAACATAAATGCCTTCCGATGCGGAAACTTGTTGAAATTCACGCGTGACAACATTGCTTGACCTTTTTCCTCGTCACCATCTCTACCTCACACTAGTCATCACTGCCCTCATGCTCGGGTAATAGACATAACACGGCACTACGGCAGTCGTTGTAATGCTCGCAGATACTGGAGCTGGTCGCGGTAATTTCAGCTTCGCGATCACGAAACGAATTATCGCACTCGGCTGCAATGGTTACAGAACCGAGCGACGGTAGCAAAACTGACAATTGACTAAACGAAACGAACGATCACCGAATCCCATTGCAAAACAACACCAGGGGGGATAACTTTCCAGTATATATATATATAAAATTGTTTAATACTACTTAACGGCTATCAGCTTCCTTTCATCCACAATTTACGCTGCAATATAATGTATTAACACAAGTTACTATACTGCCAGTTCACACTCCTTGCACATTAAGATAAACGTGGTAAAGAAGCTCAATAGAGGCAATCGGCAATTTCGTTCGATCTTTTGCCACAGAAAAATTTTCTGGGTTACATAATAGCATAACGGAGGATCGTAAAGTGAAAAAAAACATACGTGGAGACCCGCATAAAATACAGATGATGAGTGATAATTCTGCATCGAGTCCACATTGCGGATGATGCAACGATGGCGCTGTATCTTACACAGAAATCACTCAACTACTTGATTTGTGAAATCAAGTAGTAAAGCTTTTGGCCCCAATACAAACTATGCAAAGTGATAATTAGGTACTGATAATAAGCGAAGTGCGAAGACGGTGTATATACTCAGTGCAAGGGAAGGTCACTAAATCGACAGTAGACATTTAACAACAGACGCCCACTTCAAGGAAAGTACACTGGCAAGTAAAGAAGAAATTCTTTGCCGCTCGACTTCCACGTGTGCTTGCACATAGCCATGAATCAGAGAATTGTAGTACCGTCTAACCTCCGCCTTGGAACATCCTGGACTTCGTACAAATCTGGTTTAGTAAAGAAAATTCGCGGCCTTTGACTTCGGAAAAACTCCAACGTTGTTGCAAGAACAGCAAGTTCGCCTGCTGGCGGTTTTCTCTTTGTTCTGCACTCAGTACGATTCGCCGGCACTAGTGAGCTACAGTCTACAGAGAACTACAAACACGAGCAATCATGAGTAGACAATAGCAAGAACGGACTAAACACAAGCAAGCACCAACGCTAAATACGAGTAACAAATACTAACCAGAATTATCAATGATAATAAATATGAAATATTAATTATATTTGAACATAATCTAAACACACATGAAAAGCAGGCAGGTAGTGTAGACCTTACAGTTTCAGCAGAGATCGCGACATAATGACTAGATATTCACAGCTGTGACGAACGAGCGTAAAGGGGGCAGCAGATGAGGGCCAAATGCAAGCGCTGCTTTATCTCCAGTACTTCCTGCTGTTACGACGGTCACCTGCAAAAAACGACTAGTTAATATATTATATATTAAGTTAATACACGACTTCTCACCAGTACTTTCTATTGTTACCGCGGTCATGAGCTTAAAAAAAGTAATCTACACGTTAATTGAATGCAAGACTTCTCACTAGTACTTTGTTTTGTTACGGCGGTTATCTGCACAAAAAAAAAAAAAAAAACAGTCAGCTCATATGTCAGAGGTGCGCACGATTTAACTTTTCTATTAGGCCTAGTCAATTTCCGTGTTAGCTATTCCGTTCAGCGCGCATTATTGAAGTCAGTGACACTGGACACGAAGTTCACAATTGTCCCTTTATTCGCTACGTATTTATTTCCTAGACGCACTTCTCTGGTTCAGCATCCGGTGGGAGTTGAGGCATGCTATATTCCGCAGCCTCAGCGTCTGTCTAGGTTCAAGGTTAGTAAGGTTTGCTAGCACAGCGATTCTAAGTAGCATCGCGCCGAAGGTTAAATATTTTATCTCAGCATTTCTGCCGGAAGGTCTTGAGTGACGGCGAACTCACATAAGTGAGTTCAGTGTCTCAAATGCATAAAGCACGCGCATCTCCAACCCTACACAGCTCGGCTGAACGAATTCGCTCTACCGTGCGGCACCGGGCATGAGACGAAAATTAAAAGAGAAGAAAACAGTAGAAAGAAATGCCCGTGCGGCTGGCCCCTTTCGTGGCCCTTCGCATGGGCGAAGGTAGGAGTCCCGCGGGAATAACATCCCTTGCGGAGAAGGCACATGGGACCTTTGGGTTCGTGAGGTCCAAATATATTGTGGCAGGGAAAGGGCCTGCTAAAATATACCCCTGAGGGCCAGCATCTGTCTATAATTCTCAATTGCGAACATCATTATTCATATCTGCCTATACTTGAGACTCTCACTTTGAGCTTAGTTTGTCGCTCTCACTCTCACTGCTCACCCTCCGGGGCCGCCCTGCCACCTTATTGCCCAGCGTACTATTTTTTGTATCTACGTTCTTCGAAGACTCACCTGCTAAAGGAAGTAAGATACTTCTATTTCTGTGTGTCTCGTAATTTCCCCAGCACGCACAACCCGGCCCACCGTTCACAGTCCACCATCCTGTAATTTATTAAGTGATCGCATTCGTAGCTTGTCGTATGAGCGTAACCTTGAGAACTATCTTACTGAATGTATCGATCAAGGCTAATCGTGTAGTTTGCCCTAGAGTGCGATGTTACTATAACGTTCAGTTGGTAGCTCAGCGAACACCGGCGTCTAGCAAATTTTGCGCGGTAGGTGATCGCGTAGCATCTTAAGCCTCGTCCACACTACCGCTCATATGGGCGAAAAACGCTTCATGGATTTCGCAGAACGCAGAGAAAATCTCGCAGCAGTAGCCACACTGTCGCACGGTCAATTGTAGCGACGCTCGACTATTAAGCGCAGATGTTCAGCAAAACTTGCTACTCACGCTCCTTAATCTAAAGAAGATGCAGTTTTTGTCACTGTTAATAACTCAATTTACTTGTAGTCTCGACAAAACTATGAATAGGCATTGATTCTAAATGCAGATATCTACTATTTCTATCGTTCTGCAGCAAGAAGCATACCGCCAACTGAGCTTGGGTTGACATTTTCACACTTTTCTTTACTATAGTACTTTCTACTGTTTTCGAGGTTGTCAAGTAAATAAATTTTTAACTGGAGTTCCTCGACAATTTATATTCCCCATACGTCGTGCAAAATGTTCGGATATATTATTTTGTCTCTTAACTGTGCAACCTCAAAACGACGATAAAATTTTTACTGGCAACTCCGTTTTCGTCACAAGTGTCACTACTGCAGTGAAGTTTCATATTTCTCGTCAAATTTGCTGTAAATTAGGACTCAGAGAAGCTTTATAATAAGGCTTGTAAAATGTCTATAAAGAAGCAAGATAATCTCATATAACGCCTAATTTATTCGTATTGCGCGAGAGGAGCAAAATACTTCAGGGTGAGCCTGCTTTGTTCGCAGCCTAAACCGCACGAACGTAGGCCGGTCGCGAAAACGCTCAGAACTGCGATTTGACGACGAAAATTCGCTGCGATCAGCGAAATCGCCATAGTGTGGACAGAGTTTGGCGGTAGTCTGGACGGGGCCTTAAGAGTCGATTATAATTATAAGTTATTATTTGAAATGGTATGCCTTGATCTTAGTTACGTGCCTGATCGTATAGTATCTAAATTGCACCATAATCGTTCAGTTGTAATATTCATTTGAAATCCAATTTAAAGTATAAGTATTTAAGATTATAAGGGCGTCATTTGGACATTCTCGCAAGCCAACACCACAAGAAGTAGTCAATAGCTGGCCAGTACCGTAAGTGTAGATTCTTGGTAGGTGCAGTGACTATTTTAATACCAGTAATTTCGATATATCGACGACATCCGGCCGCAATTATTCGTCAGAGTTGCATCTGCCTAGGGGCGAACTCTTAGAACTCATCGCATGACAGGCCTCCTACCTCATGGAGTAGAAGTATACACCTGTCACATACTTTAATTTTAGCTATTGCATGACGTACCTCCAGTACTTCCTACTGTTATGACAGACACATATACAAAAAGAGCAGTGACTAAATATACGCACACTTAATTAAGCCTCCACAAAAATAAGACGGCGTTTCAAGAGATGCAAGGGGAAGGGACACGTAGCATGTCGAAAAAAGCTGGCAACCCAAGCACAGGAAAACCGACTGCCCAAGGAAACAGTAAGTCAGAAAGCAGACGAGGAGGAACAAACACCCAGATCCTCTGTACACGTAGGAATCACGACGCTACGACCAAGGTTGTAGAGTCGGAGTCAGAGCTGGTACGAGAGGAACATTTATGGGGCCATTTCTAGGCTCCGGAATCGGAGTTGGCCATCCGACTCAGCCACCCTTGTTTCGACAGCTGTCCCGAGTCTGGCTAAGGTTAAGACGGGACGGATAGAAGAACTTAGCTAAGTAATCTTGTTCCATGGCTCAGCTTACGCCCCGTGAATAGGAAGCAGAGAGAGATGTTTAACATTTAAACGTACTTGGCCGGAATATCTGCTGGCCTATTTTCTGCATATTCTGGACTTCTCACAAGACCTTTTGCCTTTACAAAGACCTGGTAATACACACTGCTCATATTTATTGGTTTGTTGAAATGTATTGTGTGTAAACATGTTGTTATATTTTCTAGTAAATGAATAAAAGTGGATCCCGTTAATACAACGTTCCAACAAGAATTCATAATACATAGAATATTAAGTTAGAGTGCCCATACAACAATACCGACATGCATAAATGATACAATAACAAATCATTGTCAACTGTAGTACTTACAATGAGCCGGAGTTGGCCACCCGCTACTTTCAAGAACCTAAATCGGACCGTATCCTTCCCGACAGAGCAGCCCTGCAGGCACGGTGTAGTGCTCCTACTCCTATGCCGAACATGAATCTCCAAACCTTTGTCCCAAACCCCAAACTGACACGTGACCATAAGTACGTATTTGACGAAGTCCACAATAGTGTTCTACCGCGTTTTCCGACTCCAGTTACTGTTGCCAGAATACACAACCTTCAACAAACGTAACCTCAGTTATCACTTTTTGCATAGTTAAGATGAAAATGCGACGGAGCACTCACATGGGGCTGCAGCAGCTGCTGAATTCGAGTTACCGGACCCAAAAGCCCGTCTGCCGCCCGCGACACCATTGGGCGGTTTGTTGAGAGCACTGGCGGCAGCGTTGGCGGCTCGCTGCTGCTGGCAGATCTTCTCGTTGTGGTGAGGTTTGGAAGCTTCGGCAGAAGAGAACGATGCGCTGGCGGCACAGTTGGGGNGTTTGTTGAGAGCACTGGCGGCAGCGTTGGCGGCTCGCTGCTGCTGGCAGATCTTCTCGTTGTGGTGAGGTTTGGAAGCTTCGGCAGAAGAGAACGATGCGCTGGCGGCACAGTTGGGGAGAGCGACGCGCTTCGGTAAGCCAGGACCAGCGCCACTGTGGGCGTGCGGGGCTGATGAATATCTGCAGGGAAGTGAGGTAGAAGTTCATATCAACAGCAAACACAGCCAAGGCAACATTTCAAGAGTGTGTGAAAGCATTGTTTAAGCCCCTCTAGACACAACCACGGTGTTTCCAGAGAAGAAAAGGTAGGAATATGCAGGTAGTAGCTAGTACTCAAGGACCACTTGAAACAGGACGCGCACAGCCAGATTCCTGACTGCGCTAACGGAAGCTAATTCAGTGAGTGACGACTAGTGGAGGTAGAAGCAGTATAGGTGCATGTCGCTCGGTGAGAATCGGAAATTGTTTCGAGGCAGAAGGCTGCAATTCGGAGTAGACTGGTTTACAAATATTGTTGCTGATTCTGTGTATTCAAAATTCTGAACAAGTGTGGTGTTGTGAAGTGCAAAGGTAATTAGCTACAATAAGGAGAACAGGAGCCGAGTGTTTCGACCGCCAAATAACCGTTCTGATAGACATACGTGGCTTGAAGTGCTTCCACCTCGTGAAAACTTTGTTGTGGATCCTGACAAAGTTGTTCCATTAGCAAGAAACACCGAGGTGCTGTGATTCCTTTGATAAAATTACCTGGTGGTTATACGCAACCTGCGATCCCTCCCAGNGGCTTGAAGTGCTTCCACCTCGTGAAAACTTTGTTGTGGATCCTGACAAAGTTGTTCCATTAGCAAGAAACACCGAGGTGCTGTGATTCCTTTGATAAAATTACCTGGTGGTTATACGCAACCTGCGATCCCTCCCAGGGTCTTCAATATGCCTGCTTGAGGCATCTTCTGAAGGATAAGATTATATTTGACGCTTTCACACCTGAACGTGACCTACAAAAGCACAACAAAACTTGACTATTTCAAGATCGGAAGAGAAGTTTGTGCACCTGTTCATAACAGAAAATTCACTGAGTGTATATAGCTTTTCTGAGATTGCCGAAAGCAAACCCATTTTGTGTTCCCCACCCACTGACCTTCTGTGCGTTCAAGAACGACATTAGTGTACCACTGGAAATGCACTTCATCACAGCAACCGTTTGAAATCGTATACAGAGTTCGACGAAGCGGAGCTGTGCGCTAAGCAATGAACTACGACATCCCGTTTGCGAAAAGTACGCAGAATGTTGTCAATCTTCTTCAAGTTCACACGCCAGCCTGTGTGGAGACCGAGAAGGAGAAGAACTTGTTGGTACTTTCGCCACGTCAATTGGAACTTTAATCATCTCAGAAGTAGTTCCGGTTTTCCATGAATGATCAATGTTATGCTCTTCAATCACACCCCAAGTCTAGTTATGCACAGCCGAGAGACTTTATGGTGCTGCTAAGCAAACGTAAGCTGCAGTAGATCACCTCATCTATTGACAAGGATCAGATGCTGCATTGCTGAGGGAAACAAATGACAAAGTCTAAACACTGCAGCAGAAGGAAGTATTTCTCTTGGTGCAGTACGCACCGATTCGGCCAAGAGTTGCATTTTTTGGTGGGGTACTGAGTGGCATATGGCCGACAATAACCCAGATTGAAAGACCACTTCTATGCTGCAATTTGATAAAATGTGCTTGCATGTCTGCTTGTTTGTGTGAACGTTTATAATTGCAAAAGTTTAACTGTAATTCATATTGTAAAGTCTAACACTGAAGCAACTTGGCTGTCTATGAGGTGGCCACTAACCTCATACACTAATACATCTCACGTCCGACTAAAATTCGTATCTCAAAGCATAACGGTGCACTAAAATAATTTATAACATCAATATAAAATCTTATTAATTACTGTACTTCTATTGCACTAACGAAGTCAGCTTTGATAAATTTGTCAAAAAAAAAAAATGTCCGGTTGGTAAAACTGCAACGAACTCCGCTACCGGAATCAGGAATCTGGTTGTGCACGTCCTGTTAGAGAGCAGTTCTTGGTAGAAGCCCATATCAATAGAAACGTGGAACACATACACCAGGATCTTTCCACATAGGACCAACGCGTACGGGAACAGCAGGTCGGAAAAGTAGAGAAGAAACAGAATAAAACATCAGTAGATTACATAGGCGGTAGTAGAAGGTCCAACAGTCCCATTTCTAGAGAGCCGTCGGGACTTGCACCCCGACCCTCTATGAGCTATTGCCCATGTCAGTATCATATAGATGACTGAGGAAAAAGAAAGGGAAAAAATTCCAGCCGAAGAAACGATCACGAAAGCACGATTTATAGCTGCAAATATGAGGAAAGACGGAAGGAAGCAAAGTGAATACGAAGGACAGACGGCGCGATGGCCTAAATAGGGCGGAAGTAACCTATGAGTTTCTCTGGAGTCGCTCCTCTTCCATAACATAGGATGGGCGAACCTAACGTAGTAATTCCTCCCCCTAACGGCCCATCCTCTGTCTCCTGATGGAGAGAAGCCCTTTCAACTGAATCCAGAAGGATCATCTCACTCCAAAACTAAGTTAATTGTTGCAATAACGAATGTTGTAAATCCGCTATTACAATTAAAACAGGCGTGTAGTTCAGACATGGAAGGGTTAAGCCAAATTCACGATGCACCCCTCAGCTCATACAAACATGAGTTCAAATGATTTAAATATTGATGAAAGTATAAAAACCGGATCAAATAAAAAGTAGCGCTCCATACACTGGTGCAAACCGCAGAAAATTATTACTGGAGCACCTATAGACGCAGTCAGGCCTGGAATTTCCATGAAATACATTTGACACCGTCACGAGTTTCTTAAAAATTATGATCGACTATGGAGAGAAACTGATGAACTGGAAGTGAAGGTAATTCTGGATGCCTGAAGACAGCTACAGTAAATGTGTAATTTCTTCATCATGGCCACTCCTCTCCTAGGAAAAATTTTGGCCGTTCAAGTATCGACAGCTGGGGCGAGGCGCAACAAGTGCAAATATAAGTTAGCTACTGCACCAATTTCCTACGAAGCTGACGGTTCAAGTAATGACAGTTCACAGAAGCGTTCGCAGCGAGCATCATTACCGAAAGAATAACATCAAATGCAACACAACATGATAGCGTAGCTACCTGTAAGGCAATATCCGGCACGATTCCGCAAGTATTATAAGACAGTCACTGTGCACTACAAATAATTCTTTTAAAAAGAACATCAAATTACAAATATTAAGTAGACAGTACTTGACTTTAGGTATGAACAAAAAACTTCAATTTTTTTGCCAGTCTAATCTAAACACAACGAAGGCAGTTATTCTTTGCCAAGTTGACAATAAACTGACGAAAAGGTAAAAATTTTTCCTATTCAAATGATTCAACACAACGCTGAAATTGGTAGAATGAATCCTTGGAGAAGGCTCTCACACCTGCCGCTGCTTTGCATTAACATTAGCCACAAAAAATTTGAATCGTCAGGGACGATTTACTTTACGGTAATTTCTGGCGAATCTTTTGACTTGCCCTCGCATACAGTCAGTTGGTGCCTCGGTCTCTCTGCCCAATATCAGCCTATAGGAAGTACCGTATGTCCATTAGTGTCATTATATTGTATGCTAAATCATAGCATACAACATACTTGGCGGCCCACTCCTTGCAAATGAATCCTTACGTAAATTCAATAGAGTTTAATGATATGTTTCCCTATGAAGTCTAGAAACCTTTATGAAAAAAGTTTTGAAGAGAAGCGACGAATTCATTTATTAGTATGAAGCACAAATTCATCAGTATAAGCAAACTGTAGAAGACAATACATATTAATTATGACCGTTTCTAGGTCATATTAGTGTTGTAAAATTTGGAGAGTGTCTTGCTGATAAACACATTCCTAGCATCGTCATAAGCAACTTGCTATGTGAGCAACCCATGTTAATTACAAAACATTTTACGGTTGTTTCACCAACTTGCGATTTTGAGTGGACCGTGAATACAATGTAGGCAATGGCCTAGTTTAAGCTTTTCTACCCACAGTGTATACTGAGATCCAGTAGTGGTAGTAATTGATACATCTGCTAGCACAGCGATTCCAAGCCGCATCGCACCGAAGGACAAATATTTTATCTCTGCATAACTGTCGGAATGTCTGGAGTGGACGGCGAACTTACATCAGTGAACTCAGTGTTTCAAATTTTGATTAGTGCGCTACTACAGCCACGTAAACAAGGCGCAAAGCATCTCAAAAACATGAAAGAGGAAAATATAAGAAGAGAGAAGAAAGAGATACTAGTGTCGTCGAGGGCCATTTCACGCGGCCCCTCCACATGGAAGCAGGTAAAAGTCCTGGAGCATATAGGTAGGTCCCGCAACACCATAGGCGGCCCACTTCACGGAGCAAAAGGTGCAGTATAGAAGATATACTAACCTTACAAACTAACCTCGTCAACCGGAACTTGGGACAGATGCAACATTCCTCGCGGAAAAAGCACTCGGGGTCATGAGCCTTTACACTTAAAACTGAAATAATAGCTTAATCGCAGAATTGACCACGTCTCGTCTAGTCTAGTTGGCTATAAATTTCAGTGAAAATTTCACAGAAAATTAAACTTATGATGCTTATATATAGCGTCTATAAATTTTCAAACGATTAATCGTGCTGGTTCTTGAAAAATTATGTTTTTTTGTCAATTTTACTAATTTCACAGAGCGGCGGTAATAGTTTCTTGACTAGAAAAAATATATATTCACAATTTTATATCACCAAATGAGCAATAATGAACACACGAAAAATATCGATTAAGCAAGAATTCATTAATCAAAAGTTTACAATGATTGAAAAAAGTTTTATTTGCCAACATGACCCCCATGACGTTTAACAGCTTCAATAATCCTTGAATCCATGCAATCGGTGGAACGGCCCTTGCTGCTGCAGCAACAGTATCCCACGAGACAGATTTTCAGTTCTACTGCCTTCCATCTGCATAAATTTCCCTTTTAAGAAGGGCCCAGAAGTTTTCAATTGGGTTTAGATCAGGTGAGCACGGTGGCCAAACCATCAGTCTCTCTCCAAGGAACCCCAAAGAGTCGAGAAATGCTGTGGTAGTATAAGCAGAGTGAGAAAGCATATTATCATGCATGAAAGTCAAGTTTTGAAGCAACAAAAGGGGTACCTATGTCATCCAGCGATGGGAGCAAGGCGTCTTATAGCATATGTAATTTTCACGCCGTCAGGTGCCGTAAAACGGGGTGACTTGGGCAAAAACAGGTAAAAAGGAACTTATTGCAGTGACAGGAAAAGTATAAAAAGTTAGAAGGAAACTTCTACAGTGTAATAAAGGTTCGTATCTCTGTAGTACATATATCACTAGGCCCACACTCAAACTCGACGAGCATAAACGCAGAAAGGAATAAGCTTTGCTTATTGGAATATGTTTGTATGTTTTGTTTACAAAACGTATTTCTTTCTGTGTTTATGCCCGTCGAGTTTGAGTGTGGGCCTAGTGATATAGGTACTACAGAGATACCAACCTTTATTACACTGTAGAAGTTTCATTCTAACTTTTGATACTTTTCCTGTCACTGCAGTAAGTTCCTTTTAACTGTTTTTGTCCGAAGTCACCCCGTTCTACGGTAGCTACTCTAACCGGACCTACACCAGCCCGTATCATAACACCACCTCCCTGTTGTTGACGTTTTATGCGTTGATGACACTCACCTCCCGGTAGCACCCAACCTTTACCTACTCCACCCATCAGGTTCATCAAGGGTTGCCCGGGTTTCATCCGTGGAAAAAACATGATTCATGTTGATCTTTATGTATTTCTCTGCCCATTCCATCCTCAAAATTTTATGTCATGGGTTTAGAGGAGGTAATTTCAGAGGGGATTTGACAGAAGCAATGTAGCAAAGGATGTCCTTTCTTGTAGTTTTAGGCACTTCAGGAAGTCCAGCAGCCGTAAAAATTGATTTACTTGTTTGCCCGGGTCTTTTACGTAGCTAACGAACTACATACATCAGGTCTCTATCAGTAACAGTCCTTGAATGCACAGCATCTGATAGTTTCTTTCGTGGTGCAGGGTCCTTCAAGAATCTTGTCACTGTGTCAATATGGCGTCCTATTTTTGGGGCAATAACGTCAGGAGAGGCGCCTTTAGCAGTTTCAAAGATGATTATTTTTTTTCTCTTCGTTAAAGCTTTTTTTTTTACGTCCCATTTTAGCAGGGGTCTGGTACTTCTTAGCGCCGATTTTATGGCGCAGATGTTTTGGCGTCAAAATTATTTTTTTTACTTTTACCTTTCACTCAAATCCAGTATTTATGTTGAAATACTGAGATAAAATAAGCCGTTCTAAGACGGTTTTTCACGAAAAGAATTTTTGTTGGAAATGCTTATTTTTCAATAAATTTGTCTTTGAAATTTGTAGTTTTTCTACAAGAGAAAATAGCCGGCGTCATTATAGGGTAGCTAGCGACCTCATAGGAACCTAACCGAACTTTTCTAGGCTAAGCTAACATAACTTAACCCAACGCCAACTAACCTAACCCAACGTAACTTAACCAAGCCTAACCCAACCTAATCTTATTCAGCCAAAACTAACCCAAAAAACCTAAGAAAAGAGGTTTTCTATTACACTGTACCAGTGTGGTTATTTTCTCTCATAGAAAAACAATAGGAACTTCAAAGTCGAATATCTCGAAAAATAAGAATTTCCGGCAAAAATGTTATTCGTGACAAACGTCTTAGAATGCCTTATTTTACCCAAATATGCCAACAAAAATACTGGATTTGAGTGGGGGTGATAGTAAAGAAATAATAATTTCGGCGCCAAAACATTGGCGCCTCAAAGTCCCATTCCGTTTTAACAGAATACACAAGAAGCTATTATTGTCGTTCACCTCAAAAAGAGAAAAAATGCAAAGAATTGTCAATCAGGAGACATAGCAAAATGTAAACAAACTCAACAGTGTTGCCATAAGATGTCACGATTACCCTGCAAGTTTCATGAAAATTCTATCGCGCAAAAATGAGATAGGGTCAATTTTGTGCTAAAGCTATTTCCGTTTCAAGTGTAGATATTCCGACAGGGATAGAGTCCGTCAGTATATCCCCCAAGGGCACCGTGATACAAAGAACGGATGCGAAGCACATGCACAACGTCGACAGAAACTTGGAACTCATGCACGTGCGATCAGTGTGTGCGCTCGGATATACCAAGTGGAGAAAGAACAGGAAAATAGAACAAAGCATCATCAGAAGGTGAATGGAAACAAAGTGGGCATGGAAAGCAAGACTGCCCGAAAACCTAGCATAGGCTTAAGTAACCTATTTTGATGCTAACATTCACACCAGTTAAATGATAGTGAACCGGAATCAGCACAGCTTTCAGTCAACAACAGCTAGAAACTAATCAATCAAATCCAGGATAATTTGCAGTAAACTACCAATCAAAACCTGGATACTTTTACAAATAACCTAGAAAGTCGCTGCCAGAAAGGGTGAACAACAAACTCAAACGGGCAGTGCTCTTTCCCAGCACCAGTAGCAACCATGCACCAACGGCCGTAAACCAGTGCCACAACATACCTGCCAGCTCGACCGGGCGAAGCCGCTTTACCACCAGAAGATTTGGTGACACAACCGAGGTAGCGGGACTGGACGTGGCGGTACTGCGGGTTGCCGGTCGATTTCGAGCTGCCCTTGTGAGACGCGCGCCCCCCACAGGTAGCGCTGCTGTTGGGGCCGTGGTGGGGAGGCGGGTGGACTATGGTGGGGGCAGGTCCTATTACTGAGCTGTCAGCTGGGCTTGGATGGCTGCAGAATCGCAACATGCGACAGGATTTAACAGTAGCACAAAATGCAGTACCTTCACTTAGAATAACAATCAACATTCAAAGGAACAGCAGAATCACAAACTAAATCCATTTTAGAACTCCGCCGGCAACCCAAAATTTTTGCGCAGTGCAGCAACATGTCCTTATCTATTTCGCGGGTTTTCTTTTCTCGTTTTTGAAGGTTTGTGCATAGCATCCAGATGAGACAAATCATAAGATCATCACTAGTAGTATCTATAATTAGTGTTGCTATTATCACTACTGAATGTCAAACTTCTAGCGTGAGTCCATGCAGACAAAAAAAATTAAATTTCACTTTCTGGGAAAATTTGTTTATGCGTGGGGCTGCTGGTGAATTGAGCGTTCTACTGTAATTTCTGGCAGTGAACTACTCCTTCTTTTCCAACGCTCAATTACAAGTGTGCTACTACGTCGCCATCTGATACGCTCGTCCGCGTCTGCAATACCAGATGCTACGCTGTCACTCGTGACAGATACACTGCGTTCGGCTCGATTATGCATAACTAGTTTTTCATGATAAAATTAACAATTTTCACAATGCATTGGATGTCAACAGATATTTCAAAACTAGAAGAGGTAATTTTATAATTCTAATGCTTGAAACGCTTATTTCACAA
>LQNS02278141.1:1983539-1994077 GCA_001587735.2 Parhyale hawaiensis | reverse complement strand
AATAGCTCTGTGTACAGATCGTTTAAAGCTGCCAATACCAGCACCAGCAAAGACAGAGCCATCAAGACCATTCCAAACATCCACACACGATGGAAAAAACGAACGGGAACACTGGCCTGTACGGCATCGTAATGGTTCCAAGGCAAACTCAGGAAGAGCATCAGTACGCCGAATATACCACGCCCGAGCAAATGGCTCCGGAAGGATAATTGACAGTGGATGACTAGGGCAATTATATATTTTATAGAGAAAGCAGACCTCACCAACTCTGCGGCGATGCACCAGATAACAAGGCACAACACCATGGTATAATAACGTACAGGTAGCCCCATCGCTTCACCAGTTTGGGACTCTTCTTGGCATCTCGCTCCAAAACGTCATCTGGAGACCTCAGGCATGGCGAGTGCCGTTCTTGTGACTGAGTTTATGGAAGTAATGCGATCAATAAAGCCCATTATTGTTTCTGGGTTTTTTGCGCGAAAGAAGGTAAAGAATTGGCAATGGGATTTTTTAGGTATAATGAAGATAGATAGCTACGCACAAAGATGATAAGTCGGCAAGTAATCGCAGTAAACAGGCTGCAGCTGTTCTTAACATGTTTCCTGTTTAGCATATTAGTAAAGGTTGCTTAGTCTATGGATTTATGGGTGAAAAGTGGCAGAGCATTTAAATTTCGTCACATAAAGCTATAGCTATTCGAGTAAAATTAGTGTAATACTTAACTAGCTAGGTATATCTTCATATGTCTTAGCTTCTGTCTGGGCGCTGTAATGTAGGCAGCCGCAAACTTGCTCGTAGTTGTCACTTCAAGTTTGAATAATTTAGACCTGAGGCACTTGTAGCTGTAGAAACAAATTTATGTAAGGAATGGCAATATTAAACCCACTACAGACGATAGTCTTTTGTCTTATGTTTTCACTTCAACGCGTTCAAACGTTTCGTACGGTCGCGGCAAACAAGACTGTGTGTCTACCGAGAGTTTCGATACAATGTTTACCGTTATATCCGCTGGCTTAGAAAGTGTCACTAGTGCACTATCTGGTGTCTTTTCGGAGTTTTAGTGAATGTTGTTTTAGAAAGCAGTGCTCATATTTGTTGTGTATACAGATACAGCAATGTATTCGAAGGCTGCGAAGTGAAAACACAGGACAAGAGACTATCGTCTGCAGCGAGCTTTACTTGAAACTCTAGAGCCAATATTTTAAGTGCAGTATGCTTATCAAACGTTCTAGCTGAGTCTTCAGACAAGAACAAATGTATTTTCTTTCAGGCTGTGTGAAATTAACTGAGTATATCTTCTCAAAATTTTCAATGGGACTGCCGAGAATTGCTTTTCTTGAGAGACCATCATAAGTTAATCGCACCATTTTACAACTTATTTCTACCGTACTTTGTTACAAACGCCTTAGAACGTTTATTAATGCCTATTAAGGAGCTACTAGTTTTTAGAACGTTTATTAATGCCTATTAAGGAGCTACTAGTTCACAATTTATATTCGGGTTTGTTTAATGTTTTCCATAAGATATCTAGGGTCACTTTGTTTCCTCATAAGCTACTTTAATATATGCGGTAAAACAATGCACTGACTGTGGAAGGTTTTTCTTTTATAGTGTTATCATGTCAAGGAAAGCTATAGAGGACTTTTGCAATGAACCGCAATATTTTATTTTAATTGAACTGGTTATTCGTTGCCATAACTAAAGAGCATTTAATCATTTGAGCAAACGAAAATCGTAAATAGAGACTATAGTGAGCCAGTCCGTTTTAACCTCCAGATGACGTCACAGTTGGCCAGCAAGCAATGGGGCGGAGTCGGAGATGCGCGTGGCGCTACCTGCATGTTATTATACCATGGCACAACACCATCCAGCACGAACGCCCATCGACGAACCACTCTGTCGAGCAAACTCAAATGACAACCAGCAGCAGAACTCCAGACTAAGGACCAGTATTCTAGAAGGGGAGGACATAGCAATTAAAGCAGCGACGTGTCAACTTTACCGAACCAAACACCCTCCGAGCGCGTCGCTTAAGAATAATTTTCTGCAATGCTCGTGCGGCAACTGAACGGATGTGGGGCTCAAACGTCAACTTTGGATCAAAATTGACACCCAAGATTACCATGTCATTAACCACAGGAAGTGACACACAATCCAGTAAGTTTTCCGAGTCCAGTTGTTGGTACCTACTGGGAATCTCCATACATAAGTCGTATGTCCTTATCTCTAAGCAGAAACTAAACTTCAAAAGCTGACTAAGTCCTGTCCAAGGCAGACTTCGATTTTCACTAAGGACTGCGCCCTCGGCCTATGAACACAAAGCCTTAAGACTTCAGAGCAATGCTCATAGACCTATAGAGAGACGGGGCGTCAAAATGGTCCAAGTCCCGTTCTCAGCCCTATATGGGACCGGATTTTAGGGAGTTTATGGAGTCGTATGGCCTATTCAACACCAAGAGTTTCACAAGGTCAAATTCTGAACTTCTATTTACATGTGAGCAGGATTACCAATCCTGGCGAAGTGGCTTCAGACCAGATCGGTATCTGTGGCGGAAGAACAGAACTAGAAATTTTGTCTCAGTCCGGCCCTAGGGCAGGACTTTCAATCTTAGTAAGGTCCTACGCCTTCGCCCGTAAAACGCAAGAATTTGAATTCCTCGAATTCCGGCCCTTAGACGAAGCCCTGGCTATATCCCGATAAGGAAATAGACCTTGTAATTGTAAAGGGGCTAAGTTCTGTTACCATACCTATTACTGGCATAGAACTCTGAAGGGAGTATTTGTCTGAAGTGATTACTTATACAAGAACAGTACTTACAGTTGATTGTGGACTTGTATTAAAAAATCCAGGTTCGGGCGATACACCTCTAAACATAGAACTTCCCTAACTCCTGCTGCACATCCATGAACTGGACTTCGAAAAATCTACTATGTCCAGTTACTTATTTCGATAGAAGCACAAGGCTTGGAAGTCGTCAAGGCTTGAACTGATGCATTGATGCCTTCTATAAAAAAAACGCCCCATCAGTTCAAGATCAGTTTCAGATTGGACTAGGGCTTGTCTTCAAGCAGGACTTTGAGTTGCTACGTCGTGCCCAGAGGCCTCTGAAACAAAACTGATCATTCGTCAAGATCTTGACCTCATATCCCATACAGGGGCAGAATGGCAAATTCTGTCCAAGTCCATCGGAAAAACAGAACTTGTCATACATAGGCTCGGGATTCATCAAGGGCCTAACCTTATTTCCTGTACAGAGACAAGATTTCAGGCTTGCACGAAGTCTGGTACTACTACCAAAGGAAACAAGGTCCTGCGGCTAGGTGCAAATCAGTAAACCAAGGTCCACCACAGGACTCTGAACAGACAATGTCAGGGGGTACCGATACATTATTATAGTAACCCCTGTTTGAACTTTGTAAAAAAAATCGGAACCAAATCGAGAGTTGGGTAGAAGAACACGTCTCAACGACAGACGGGCACTTGGCATAACAAGTCCTTCTCAGACCCTATAAGAGAACAAAGGACAAATTAGCTCAACAATACAGAAGTCGACATCTCCTTTGGCCACAGCAGCCGTCTCTGAAACAAAACTGTCAACGCCTAGAAGGCGATCCCACAGTCATGGCGGTCTGATAGCGGATAAGACGGCCTGAGCTAACCGGTAAGGCGGTCTAGACGACCACGAGGGTGACCCTAGGGGAAATCGTGCCGCCCCCCCCCCCTCTACGGCAGTGGTCTTTGTCATAAAACCCTGCCTCACAGAGGGTAGATTGCAGCAGGCTTAGGCATCAGACCGATAAGCTTATAAGAGCTTTCAACCTTGGTTATGGCTTAGCACCTCCATTCAGGAGCCCCAAAAAACCCTCCTGCGCCGCTGATGCTCCGCTGTGGGTATATCGGTGCTGCTGACAGAGGTACTCTGCCGGAGCAAGCCACTGCAAATAGTCTGAATGTTCCAATGAACACTTTTGCAGTGGTGAGCGAAGGCAGAGTACCTACCTCTGGAGGCTCTTCGCATCTCAAAGCATCGGTATTACCAGCACTTATAGTTAATAAGTTTATTTTGACGAGTGAAATTGAGTAAAAAAAATTGTGCACAAGGCAGCAATAAAAAAAATAATTGGGAAGCGACTTTATTCACCACACGGGGCAAAGTACTCCCCTCGTACAAAACAAGAGAAATAAATGAAACTTTGCATGCCACAAGAATATCCCAAAAGAAAGGAATTGGCGCTTGGATGAAAGGAATATGGTCATTATTGCTCAAATGGCAGCGCTGACAAAAACCGTCTGGAAGTGTCAGCATTTATGGGACTGTTAGTAGCGTTACACAAATACCAAGCTAGATAACTAATTGGAACTTTCGATGCCACAAGAATACCTATGCAAAAAGAAAGAAATTGGCGTTTAGACCAAATAAATTGGGTCATAATTGTGCAAATGGTAGCAGTTGCAATCTTTCTTGATGCAAAGGTGTAATTTGCAGGTCTTACATCAATAGACTACACAACAATTTTGCATTTCCCTTTTCATTTGGGAACTGGAATATCAGGGCGCAATAACGATGATACACATACTTTTTTTAGTTTTCCTCTGTGTAAATAAGAGAAGGATCTGATGACTTTGATTTTTCAAGATTTTTTTGAAAAAACTGCAAGGTAGCTACCTCCTTAGCAATACTTACGAAATCTACAGTTGTTTCCAATTCAACCGATATTATCAACATTTATATTCGTTAGGTAGCCTACCTCAGGGGGGGAGGGGCAAACTATGGCCCATGGGCCACATCTGGCCCGTTAGTCTTTTTAATCCGGCCCGCGGAAAGTTTTGGGGTATCAGATATATATTAACTGATAGTAAGCGCTTATAATAAGACTTATTCAAAAACTACATACCTGCAGCAAATGTTAATTTCTATCTTTGATACATATGCATCGGGTGCTGGCTCGGCCCGTCTATCAATTTTTGAAAGTCCGTGTGGCCCCTGAGTCAAAAGCATCACTCGCCACTGCAAAGCTAATCCAAGAGATGAAGAGGAAGGGAAATATGGTACTTATGTTTGCAGCAAGATGGAACCAACCCGTACAAGAATGTGTTCCGACCGTGAATCAATGCAAATGGGAAAAGCAAATGAGAAAAGAAAAGAAAGAACAGACTTGAGCATCATCAGTAGGAGAATGAACGTTTAACCTGTTAGTGGAAGTTACGAGTAAGCCTGGCTTTGCCTGGCGAACAGGTTCGCTGCTAAGAATCTATATAAATCCAAAATTCATTTTTAACTCGTTTAGGTCTTTTCTTTTTATAATATGAATAGGTATGGTAAATTGAAGTAAAAAATTAATTACCCATATTAGGGGTAGACAATGGACGCCCTCTCTTGCAGTAAAAAAATCTGCAAGAGAGGGCGTTCCTTTTTTCTTCCCTAATGTGGGTAATTCACTTTTTACCCCAACTTTACTATACTAGTAATTTGGAGTTTAATATATGTCCCTACCCCACAGTTCATTTACAGAAGATAGTTATGTCAGATCTGAGTGTTCACGCTACGCCCTCCAAAGCTTCAGAATTGAGACGTCACAATTGCGTCACGCCCTTGTGGAAATACCCAAGATTCCTCGCTGCAACAGGAGTGACGCTATTGCGTGGCATCACAATTCTGAAGGTTTTCAAGGGTGTACCGCAAATACTCCGATCTGACATAAGTAATCTTCTGCAAATGAATTGTGCTCTACCCACAACTAGTGTAATCCAAAGCCATAAAGGAACAAAATGGGAGATCGACATAAGTCGACACTACCCGTTACCAAGTTAAGGAATTAATCAAAGTAAGAAGGAAATAAACCCAAAAGGTCTAATTGACGGTAAGGAACCCTTTAGGGTCCCCTGAGGTTGCGATTCCCTCTAAGAAAAGATGGTAAACCTACTAAGCTAATCCTGTGGCCTGTAGCTCACTATGCTCCCTTTGAAAAGTCAGATGACTATCAAAAGAGAAAACCTCACGTCTGCTGTTAACTCCCATAAACCTAGCAACACAATAAGTTATTAGGTGCAGTATTATTGAGAGTCGCTCGCACACAGACGATCTCACAGAGGAAGGAACAAGGGACATTTAGTATGTCGATAGAAACGTGAAATCCGGGCAGGAGGGTGTTAACACACAGGATCAACTCGCATTGTAACAGCAAGTCGAGAAAAAAAAAAGAACGGAACAAAGCATCAGCAGCATGAAATAGGAGAGAAGCAACTGGGCACGAAAGATAGATGTCCCGAAGGCCTAGCTAATCGTAAAGCTAATTTGGAGTCCTCCAGGGATCACTGCTCCCCATAACTCAGGACAAGCAAACCTAAGTAACCTAATCCTATGGCCCATGAAATGTCCCCCATCCAGGGCCTAGCAACACAAGCTGGATAATCATAGTACAGGCAGGTACCTGCTGGTACAGCGCTCGGTGGAAGTCGATGTCTCCCTTTTTGATGTTGTCTGCAAGGATGTCCCTGTGGAACTGCACCGCCAGCTTGTTCACCTCAGCGAGAGTGGCGATGTGCTGCTGCACAGTGGCGCACTGCAGCAACTTGCGCACGTGACGACCGCGCACAGCAGCCTGCAGCAGCGTCACGCCCCTCACCACACTCGCGCCGCTGCTGCGCTTCCTGCCACTGACGGGAGCTGCTGGCCGAGCGGCTGCGGGCAGTTCCTGGCCGCAATACGGCAGAGAAAGTAGAAGCGCGGCACGCTAGGCAAGTGAGGAGGAGCGAGTGGGTCATTACAGAGTCATGCGGGCAAGGTGATACTTGAGAAATGAGAGTAGCTAGAAATTCTGAAAATTAAGGCTCCCATCAGAGTGAAAATTGAAGCTCAACTTGTGAAATTCAGTTCCAGAGTAGAGATACAAAGTTTACTTTTCAGAATTCTTAGCAAATCCGATCAAAAGTTTCATTGGAATTCAACTAGAACCGTCTGAAATATTACCTTAAATCTATGAAACAGCTACAACCTATATATAATAGCTTTAAAGTTACAAAGGTATATGAGAACTCAAGGAAAGTAAGACGCAGTATTCTAAAAAAATTAAACTTACTCTCTCATTGGATCGCTGGGATGGCAAGAAAGTCTCGGTAGTAAGCTTCGTGACAGTAGCACTGCGAGGCAGTGACGAATGTGCTGCTCCACTCTCCGAGATGAGGCTCGACTGAAGGCTATTGAAGATATCAGAATTGGTGAGACTGGCAGACAGTTCCGCCATGTCCTCATGGGGCGTGATGGGTGCTAGCTGAGAAGTGGCACTCACAGTGGGCGGGCCATTCAGCATCTTTTCTTTGATGACTGCAGGAGAGCTCTTCTTAGAATGGGCAGCTTGTTTTTCATTCATGACTTGCTTAGCGTACTTCGACTGACTTGTGCTGAGAGCAGCCGTGTCTTGGTCACCTTGCTGATCGATGGGATGAGCTCCGCCGTCACCGGTAGTGCCTTCTGACTGTGAGCGACCGAAGAATGAGGCGTGAGGCCGAGCAGTATGACCACCCTGAGGTTTCGCACATAAAGGAGACACCGCTTTCTGAGGTGGCGATGCAGCTTTCTTGGATGGAAACTGCAAAAACAGCTTATTTAGATGTCCAGGGGTGGTTGCGGCAGCTGTGTTGGAAGGATTGTGAAGGTAGAATGACGTTGGCGATTTATTGTTGTTAACATTATTCTTTGTGCCATCCGATAGTGATGGTGTTGACTGGGAGGCAGTGACGGAGCTGCTGGCATAACTGTCTTCACATGGGGACGAAGAGTCGTGTGCTGGTGGAGAAGCTTGAGACGCGGCAGTAGCGCTCTCTCCTGTGCTAGGAGACTTGCCTCCCTCTACGTCAGAGGAACGTCCCGAGCCTCTGGCACCCTGTACGGAGCTCACCTGACTGCTCACAATGTGCTGCAGCTGCGCCGGGGTGAGCTTCTGCAGATGCTGCATGAATTGCTGCATTTCCTCCTGCTGCTTGGCAATGAGCTGCTCTCGCTCGTGGTGATGCTGCACGCGCAGCAGCTGTAGCAAAGCATTAATCTGATGCTGCCGACTGGAACACTTGCCCAAGACACCTCCACCAGGAGCTACTGGAGAGTAGAAATTTCCACTGGGGGTGGTAGGGGTGCTGTGGCGGTGAGGAGAGCTCATGGGGGTTGTTACACGGGAGCTTTGCTGAGGGTAGAAACAGCTACCTCCTGAGGGCGGAGTGGTGGCAGCAAACATAGATGCTGATACTCGGGCAGGACTGCTTGGTGTGTTAGGCTTGCTGCCACTACCCGGAGTATTCGAGTAGGTCGGGGCAGTAGGAGATGCTGTGCTGGAAGTTGCTACAGGGGCATGACTTGACAAATGAGATGAGCCAGTTGACACGCAATGCCCATGTCCTCCAGCAGGCAGCATGGCAACATCAGCAACAGAGGACACGGCACTACCAGTGCGAACGGGTGTTGCTGGAGACTGAACTCCTTCGCGACGATCAGACTTCTCAGAAGATACGTTGCTGGCAAATGGAAGCGGAGCTGTCACCGCCACAGGTCGCTGAGATGCGCCTGAGAAGCGAGGATGGCTGCCAGCAAAGGATGTTGTAATGCTTCCTGAGGCTGGACATACAGTAGACGATTTATTTTCAACAGCATAAATATCAGCAGCGGTAGGTCCAGTGTTTGCATCAGCAGTAGTAGATTTTGTATCTCTAGCAGTAATACTAGCTTCTAGAGGACTAGGATCAGCTTCACCACCATCAGGAATCGCTTGCACTTTCGATGTTCTCTCTTTAGAAGGAGCTTGCATATCGCTAACACGCCTCAAGTTGTCACCTTCAAGATTGGGAGGATTATTTTCGTAACGCAGAGAGGCCGATTCAGCTTCTTCTAAAACCTCCTTCGACTCAGACGGCTCTTTAGCTGGTGCAATGCCTTCGAGCCCTTCAGTGCCAGGCCTTCTGACATCTGTATCACTTTCTGGTATGTCCCTGGCCGCATCACTCGTGGTCATTTCACTGTCAGCAGTGTCTTCCGTCTCGGCAAGAGATGCAGTAGTGCCACAAACACTCGCTGCACTCATATTGCTAATGTCAGGCGTGCTGGCAGCAGAAGTGCAGTGCGGTAAATCAAAACTAACGACCTTGCTTTGTACTGGACCTACACCGAGGTAAGAATCACTTGCAGGTTGTTCATCCTCACCAGAATCATCTTCGTCGTCAACATCATCATCATCATCCTGCTCTGCCTTTACACTGGCATCTGCAGCAGCTGCGTTACTGTTGCTGTCCAGTGAGCATTTGGTGACGCTCGCAAGCGAGTCAAAACTTGAGTCCAAACTATCCTGGATTACCTCCTTTGCGTCACTAGTTACATCTGAGTGGCTAACTTTGATATTCAAAATGTTGTTATTGTCCACAATGTTTTCTGACAACGACGAGTAATTTTGGGACTCCAGCAATTCAGAAGTAATTTTTGGGCAAGTCAAAGAGTGGGACTCGGATATAATTGGAGAAGCTGGTTTCACAATATTTGGTGATGATTTCAACTCCTTACTGAACCCTCCAGGAAGAACAGAAGGCTGTTCTGCACCCTCACGAAGCATCACTATTGTACTAGGCTGTGTACAGCAGCTTGACTCATCAGAAGCGTTGGAGGTACAGCTTTGATCATCCCTATTACTTACAGGTCCTCCTATAATGAAATTCGCACCCAAGTTGGCAGACTCTCCACTCTTGCTTTGAGAACCACTACTCGACCGAGATCGAGGGCCTCTAAGCTCAGATCTCGTCTCGGGTAAATCTTCCCGATTTTCAGATTCAAAAGGAATATCAGGGAAGTTTTCAGAGATGGTGACTTCTTCTTCATCAAGAATGCTCTGAGGAATGCCAGAGCCATTGCTCTGCGTGCCATGGGTGATGACGCCCGACGTTTCGGTAGGACAAACAACGTCAGTTTCCAAAGAATCTACGGCGAAACTGGGATCAACATCGGTAGCCACAAGTTCTGTTTGTGGTACAAGAGAGGCTGGAGCCTGCGAGCCTATTGAGAGAGGCTTTGTGGTTACATCGGTGCCCATTCCGCTCTCAGAGAAACAGGAAGGCGTTACGGACAGATCATCTATGGTGCCCGTTGCAGAGGTACGTCCACCAATGGTTTCAATGAGTGAGTGGCTGTGAGCCATCTCTTCTCTGCTCTCAGACAAAATGTTCCTGCCAGCTGCGCCGCCACTAAAAGATGGACTGCGCTTTCCGGAGTCTGACAGCTTCGATCCTCCCTTGTACTTCAGATTTGTAAGAGATCCAGTAACACCTTCGGTAAATGAGCGTGACATCAACAACTGATCGGTGGGAAGTGTGTCTCTCTTATAAAACGCGTCAGGATAAATGTAAACACGTTTGGGGACATACAGAGACTGTTGGACGGGAGTAGACGGAGCGTAATTAACCCAAGAATGCTGGGTAAGATTGCCAAGATAGCTATCGAGATAGTTGCTGCCCACACTTCTGCCATTGCCATCAACTTTCTGTTTTCTGGTTCTTGCTTCCA
>LQNS02278141.1:1953055-1978331 GCA_001587735.2 Parhyale hawaiensis | reverse complement strand
CGATAAGCCTAGTGATAGATTAGAGGTTTCAGAATCTATTCAGCATGATTTGGAAATGATTGATTCCTGGTGTTCTAGGTGGGGGATGAGGCTGAATGCGGGCAAGACTAAGACCATGCTTGTGTCGAGGTCGCGTACTGTAACACCTCCTTTTCCTGCACTCATACTGGATGGTGTATCACTTCTTTTGGTTGATGACTTGGTAATCTTGGGTGTCAATTTTGATCCAAAGTTGACGTTTGAGGCCCACATTCGTTTGGTTGCCTCACGTGCATCGCAGAAAAAAAAATTGGTCTTTTGAGGCGTGCTTGGAGGGCGTTTGGCTCGGTAGAATTGACACGTCGCTGCTTTAATTGCTTTGTCCTTCCTATTTTGGAGTAGGTACTGCTCTGTAGTCTGGGGTTCTGCTGCTGATTGCCATCTGCGTTTGCTTGACAAAGTGGTTCGTTGATGTGCGTTCATGCTAGATGGTCTTGTGCCTTGTGATCTGGCGCATCGTTGCAGAGTCGGTGGGGTCTGTTTTTTGTACAAAATCAATAACTGCCCCAGTCATCCACTGTCTGAGTGATCAGATCAGATTTGTTCGGGTGAGGTATACTCGGCGTACTTGTGCTCTTCCTGAGTTTGCCTTGGAACCATTACGATGCCGTACAGGCCAGTGTTCCCGTTCTTGTTTTCCATCGTGTGTGGATGTTTAGAATGGTCTTGATGGCTCTGTCTTTGCTGGTGCGGGTATTGGCAGCTTTAAATGATCTATACACAGAGCTATTCTGTGATCTTGGATCTATTTTTTTTCATTCTTTTGTTTTCTTAACCCGCTGGACTGGTTGCGTGGGGGTTTGTTAATCTCGTGGAGTTTCTCCGTTTCCGCGTCGCCAGTCTGGTGTGATGTAATAATAATAATGATAACTACGGCTTACCAACCAAGACTTAAAGTTAAGGCAATATATTTAGTGGAATTCTTAGGGCAAAAGTATCTACCACCTAAATGTATTGCTGTGCTAGATGGAATTGTTAGGGCAACAAAGGCCTACCATCCAGTCTTTAATGTTACATTAACATCGGGCACAAAAAGGTCGTAAGGACCGCCACCACCACAAAAGAAGCAAAAATTCTAGGGCAATGTACTTCGCTGAATTGTTAAGGCCACTGGGGCCTACCACGAAGTACTTAAGCAAACAATATACTTGTTGAAATTGTTAGGGCACAAGTGTCTACCACCAAGTATTTATTCCTTAATTCCGAGGAAAACAAATTACGTTAGCTTTGATTCATAAAGCAACCATATATTTGGTAGAATTCTTAGGGCACAAGTACCCGCCACCTAAATGTATCGCTGTGCTAGATGGGATTGTTAGGGCAACAAAAAGCCAACCATCCCGACTTTGAAGTTACGTTAACAAGTGGCACAGAAAGGCCGTAAGGGCCACCATCGCAAAATTAGCAAAAATCATAAGGCAATATACTTCGCGAAATTGTAAGGGCCACTGGGGCCTCCCACGAAGTAGTTACGCAAACAATATACTTATTGGAATTGTTAGGGTACAAAGGCCTTCCACCAAGTATATATTCCTCTATTCCGAAGCAAAACCATTTACGTTAACTTTAATTCAAAACACAAAACATCATCACTGTCACTGGTCTTCAGAACAAACAGCTGCTGCAGCTCTGTGAACATAAGGAGACATGGGTCAAGAATCAAAGATGGCGGCACCCTAGGCCGATCACACACCAAGCAGTCTCCAAAACGTATCACTAGAAATGATAAAAACACTTTTCCAAACAGGGAAAACCGTATTAGAGCACTAATAAACAGTAAGGGAAATATTTCCCAAGTTCTAAGATCGATACGTGAACACAGAGCAGCAGCTGAGACCAGAGCACAGATGGAGATATGTTAACAGTAGCGTGAGTCGTAACAGAATGAGGAGTGCTGGTGCTGGGCTCTTGAGGTACGCGGTGGGCAGGACCTGGAAAAAAAAAAGATATAACACCGAAAGCTGTCTACAATGAGGGCTATGCCTCGAAACAGTTTAAACTACCATTTAGAGGCCCCCAGAGTTGGGCGCTGTCGCGGGTCTGGTGCTACCGACAGAGATGGTCCGTCGGAGCGAGCCACTGAGAAAAAAATACGGCAAGAGTACTTACCTGTTGATAAAGTGTGACGACTCACCTGGACTCCTGATCTGGAGGAACCCACAAAAACGCGGGTCGTGGTGCTATCCGACAGAGGTACTCTGCCGGAAGCGAGCCACTGTAAAACTTTTTAATGACAAATGCGTTAGCTGTGTCTAGGCAGACAGTATGTGGTTGGCCTTTTCATGTACTTTGGCATACAGTACCAGGTGTTAGCTTTACAATAACTGTACATATAGCTATATAATGGACAGCTTTCCTTCAGTAACTACTTCTACACCCTAAAACAAGCTCGCACCATTACATTTGCATACACTATCCAGTACTTACAGCAAGAACATATTCGCCATAAATTCCCAATACTCACGAGTTGGAAGCTATTGCTATAACCCCTGGCCCTCAAACGCTGTTCTTGCAACTGCTGCAGTCGTAGTTGCTCTCGCTGCTTTTGCTGCAACAAATGTTTGGGTTGTTCTTCTTGTTGATGCTTTGTAACATGATGCTGCCCTGAGTACTGTAGGTGAAGCTGAGAAGAGTCAGCGTGCATATGATGGCTAACAGCTGAAGGCTGATGCATCATCAAGCTAACTCTGTGAGAAGCATGAACAGCAGATACTGGCTTCCTTAGAGACTTTGCAACAAAAACTGAACTTTCATTGCCAGAGCTGGAGGAAAGGCTAGAGGAACCATTGCTAACAGTAGCTGGATATGTATTTTTATGGTGAATTGGCAGCTTGAGATCTTCACGGGCAGCTCGATGAGGTTGGCTAGTTCCGACGTTGTGGGCAACATGGGGGTAGGTCGTGTCATTGAGAAGCACATCCACAGCAGCTGCACGACTCAGAGACAGAAGCCACTCGTCCTCTCTCTTTTCCTGCAATTACGTAAACATAATTTATTCTGTGNTCACGGGCAGCTCGATGAGGCTGGCTAGTTCCGACGTTGTGGGCAACATGGGGGTAGGTCGTGTCATTGAGAAGCACATCCACAGCAGCTGCACGACTCAGAGACAGAAGCCACTCGTCCTCTCTCTTTTCCTGCAATTACATAAACATAATTTATTCTGTGCAAAAAAGAGTTTCTAGTACTACTCGCTACACAATTGTAGAAAGCAGCTTTACATCACACATCACTGATGTGACCTTATCATTGAGATACACAAATTATTCCCTATCTTGCACCATCATTTAGTAGCAGCATAGGTAGCTACATGATTTAGGTCTAAAAATTATGACTTGTGTGCATAGGCCTACAATGAGTTGTTTATATAGACTCTCTGCCTATTAACTATCAATAATCACTCCCCAGTGTTTTTCAGTTCTTCCAAGAGTTTGTTTTTATGATGATACTGTTCTACATCACATCTTCACATTTAGTAATAATAGAAATCCTGTTATCCAAAACACAACTGCTCATATCACTACCTACTGGAGACTGTGCTGTTGCCACAATCTCTTCTCTTTTTACAAGCCATTTTATCACTGTTACCTCATTCTTCGGTAAAGTAGCATTATTCTTGACCTTTGTATCAGAAGTTTCTTAAGTGGCATGGGACAACAATGAAAGTTACAAATAAATGCATTAGAAAAAATGAAAGCAGTACAACAGACATGAATAGTTGGTACAGGCGCAAGAATCAAAACAAAATTTAATGGCAGCTAACTGCCACTATGGCATGAGCGCCAAAATACTGACCAATAAGACAACATTGGTTCCGTTCTCTTTAAGGGTAACATAACTTTAAGTCATTTTATTTTCTCTTAGAATACTATTTACACTTCTTATACTTTTTATAGAGCGTAAAAAAGAAAAATGAATTTTTACAGCTCAATATAGCTACATGATACTCCAAAACTATAGGCAATACAGCTTTTCACGTTTTCGCAGTTCAAAGCCCCGTACAGACCTGGCAACACGTCACTGTAACTCGTCGCTGTAGTGGCGCCACAAAACAACTGCTGTGTACACACTGGCGTGTAAATAAGCGCGTTGTTGCAGCAGCAGTCAGTTGCCGATACGCATTGAATGCATGAACATGTCTGACGACACATATCGTATTCTGTCTCGGGGATGATGAAACTCATTCTTTTGACTAGCATACGTATAGGTAACAAGCCTTATAGTAAAAAAGTACCATACTGTTTTCTGGCTTACAAACTGTACTTAGCAGACTACATTTTCTTGGCTTACACTACAGGGAAAAATGACACAAAATTTTATTTAGACTACATATTTTTAGTTACGTCAGTGTCAATTTTTGTATTCTCTTTTGGCTTAACCCATGAGTTTGTCATTGATAATAACCTACATAGTTACAGTAAAATCCCTCTAATTCGCACAGCACGGGGGGGGGGAAGGGGGTGACGGATTAGCGGGGATTTCGGATTACCGGGATACTTGCAAATCCGAAAAAAAACTCTTTATTCCGCACTAATACGGATTATAGAGAGCTTGTTCGTACCTTCTGCGCAGCACCTCGCGCAGATTTTTCGCTCATCACCTCTCTTATCCGAAAAATGAGAAGCGTCATGCACGGATTACAGAGGTATTGTAGGAACTCCGTACTTTACCCCATTATTCCGAAAAATGCTCCCTTTTTCAGATAGTATTTCGAACAGTAATGAGATGTTCGGATTAGAGAGGGTTTCGGATTATTGAGGTGCGGATTAGAGGGGTTTTACTATATTGATCCAAGGAGAGTCTGGCTCGAATTTACTAGTGCATGTACTGCAGTTGATATTTATATTCAACATCTTATTTTGCAGTGGCTCGCTTCTGGCAGAGTACCTTTGTCCGATAGCACCACGACCCACGTTTTTGTGGGTTACACCAGATCAAGAGGAGAAGTGAGTCGTCACACTTTGTTATCAACAGGTAAGTACTCTTGCATTTTTTTGGACTTAGCTAAAATTTTGAGGTATGCTCTTGTGTATGTATAAGAGCAGACTCCCCAGTAGTTCTTCTGTAATTTGTCTTAGTATATCGGAGTAGACTGTAATACCTATACTCTTGAGACAGTTCATACTAACATGTTACTTGTGCATGCTAGTTTTAAGAACTCTTGTAAAATCTGATAATGCTGTTCTTGTTCCCTGTGCAGGTACTAGTTATTTCACCTCAGATTGTTTTTTTTTTTAACTTTTTTCCACCTTTTTTTGGCTCCGCCCTCTCAGACCCACTGTTATATAGGGAGGCACTTGACCCCTTGAGCCTCATTCCAGTACGACTCGCAGTGCGATCAACATCTCCAGGTCCAGCTCCTCTCCTCTTGTGCCTTAGAAACTTCAAAAAAGTGCAGTGGTTGGTCCCTTTTGGACTTAGTCTCAGAGCAGTGAGATACCTTTGGCACTTAGAAATTTTTCTGGTGGGTCCTTTGGGACTAAGAAAAATTTTCAACTGTCAACTTTGGGACTTGAGTCTCTGAACAGTGAATGCTTTTGACACTTAGAAATATTTTGGGATAGGCGTTATGGGACTTAGCCTCAGAACAGCCTTATGCCCTGAGAGTGTTTGAAATCTTCTGATCCGTATTTTGACTTCGTCTCACTTATATGAGACTAACACTTAGTGATTTTATGGTCAGTTTTCCAGTTTTTAGTGCATAAATAACTTAGAAATTCTTTACAGTTCCCACGTGAGGGACTCTAATAACTCAGATTCAGCTAGTGCCCTTGGAACTTCGATAAATTTTCTCTTCCAACCTTACAGACTTGAAAAAAATTTTCTCAACTGACCTAAGGGACTTAGTCTCAAATTGGAGTGACCTGATACTCTCTTTCCCTAGTTCCTGATATGAACTTAGGCTATAGCTGATCCATTACTGCCCTTGAAGGCCTTTTCTTGTTGGGAAGTTTTTTGATTTTAGTGCCTCATTAGGACTAGTCACAACTCTTTCAGTCTACAGACTTTTAGCCTTCATCATGATATTCAATTATACTTTACAGGTTTATTTAAGTAAATTTTAGCCAACAATATAGGATGAAAGTTTGGATTCCAGTGAGCCACGGCCGTTGGTCCAGAAGTTCCTGAACTCCTCCAGGAATGATCTTGAATCTAAAAACTTTCATTGGATTTGTTGGCAAGTACTATTAGCAAGATTTTGACTTGAATTCAGTTTTGGTTAAATCCTTAACTTTGCTAAAAACTCATCAAATTTTTGAAACTTTTCAAATTCATGTTTCTCTTGTGAATAATGACAGAAACTTTGAGTACTTATGAACAATTTCCCAGATTTTAAAATCAGAGTTGAAAATATTTGAAGTTTTCTAATCAGGCGCTCTTTGATGGATTTCCTTCAGGGAATACGGCTAATTGGAATTCTGGAGGCTTGAGATCTTCACTCCTGTTTTATGAAGACTGTAATAGTTTTAGGGATCAGTTGATATGCTAACCGAGCACTATCGTCTGGTCTCCGGTCTAGGGAATTCCGACGTGAACGAGGACCCTTCTTAATTGAAGAGTACCGGCTGGGGGATCAGTCGAGATGCTATCGAGCATCATCTCTGTCATCTAGCAGAGGGGAATACAGAGGTGAGCGATGTCCCGTCACGTTCGAAGAGTACCGGCCAAGGGACCAGTTGATATGCTAACCTAGCACTATCGTCTGGTCTTTGGTCTAAGGAATACCGACATAAACGAGGGTCCTTCACAATCGACGAGTACCGGCTGGGGGATCAGTTGATATGCTTTCGAGCATTATCCCTGTCCTCTAGCAGAGGGGAATATCGATGTGAAGCCACGATCGAAAAGTATCGGCTGGGGGATCAGTTGAGATGCTATCGAGCATCATCTCTGTCATCTAGCAGAGGGGAATACAGAGGTGAGCGATGTCCCGTCACGTTCGAAGAGTACCGGCCAAGGGACCAGTTGATATGCTAACCGAGCACCATCATCTGGTCTCTGGTCTAAGGAATACAGACATGAACGAGGGCCCTTCACGATCGACGAGTACCGGCTAGGGGATCGATGGATATGCTAATCGAGCATTATCTTTGTCCTCAAAGTCCGACGAGTACCTGCGGGGGATCAGTGGATATGCTACCGAGCATTATCTTCTGATCTCTGGTCGAGGAAATACCGATGTGAGCAATGTTCTGGCGCCATCGACAAGCACCGGCAGGTGGGATCGGAGGATATGCTGTCCAAGCTGTATCACCTGATCTCTGGCTTTGGGAATACCATTGCGTACAATGAGTTCGGACAAAATCGATGACTACCCACAAGGGGGATCAGTGAGGTGCTAATCAAACACTAGCACCTGATTTCTGCCCTCGGGAATTCTGACAGAGACGGTGGTTTTCTACCAGTAACTTCATGAGAACGAGCAACATGAGCTTAGCTCGTTTTACTAGCGGTTAAATTCCTCTACAGTCAAGAATACAAAGTTGGCCGAAGTTTTCCAGCCTAGAACGAAAAACAACAACGGGTGTTGTTGGCTCTAACCCGGCATGATGGGTGAGGACAGTCATGACCCTCTAGAGGAGCTAGAAATACCAACACGTGAAGTGAATTCCGACTTAGGCAGAAGGGCAGTTCTAGTTTTGGTACATGCTTTACTGATGCCGCTCGATTAATGAGGACCAACAGGACTAGGACTGATGAGTGGTATATAGACCAAACGGTCCGTGCACAAGCCGCTACATTGCTAAAACTCTGTCAGGGGTCAATATAAGCCGACAGAGCGCTCCAATTATTTTCGGGTTAGACTTGTGTCAGTGGAAAAAACACTCTAGTTTACTCTGGAGTAGTTTTTCCGACAGAGCTGCTTATATCCATGCGGATATGATATACCTACAGGTCCAGAGAACATACCTCAGACACATCCAGGGTATATGTTCGGGCGACTATGCGACTAATACTCAATAGAGTATTGAACAAGCAGCAAGCCGTTTATACTTATACAGGATGGCAGTTGCTAAACAAATGCAAGCGGCCAGTCGGCAAAATCCCATAAGAAGTAGATTGCCAGAGGACCCTGGGTTATGAAGCTTTAGAGATTCAACTCTCGCCGCTACACTGCTAGAACCCCAGAAAAGGGTCAAAGATTACTGACTGATTTAGGTTTGTTTGACAAAGCTGTTGATATTCTGGCAAAGCAACTATAAAACTTCCGGAACTTTAACTCGGAATGAGTCCAGCTTTTATCCTCATACTGAGCTGGACTATCAGAATTTTTTTACCAAGTCCAGTTACTTATACTCTCAGAGGCACAATACTTTCAATAAATCAAGTCTTTGAGCCTATACCTATACAAGAGCAGGACATCAGGGTGCCGGATCGGGGTTATGCTAACCTTGCACTACCTACCAGTTAGTCCCAGACTTAGGGAGTACCAGTGAGTAAGATGGGTTCCGGCACGATCGACGAACACCGGCATACTGGATCAGTGATAGGCTGACCAGGCACTAACATCTGATCTCTGACATCGGGAAGACCAAAGTGTCTGACGAAGGCTGGCTTTGGTTTGATAAGGACAACTAGGTGGAGGCCCGGGGCTTCCTGAGCTCAAGTCCTCCAGTTCTCGAAACACAACTGTTATCCCAGCAGGATTGACGAATACCGGCAGACCGGAGCAGTGATAGGCGCCTAGGCACTAACTTCTGGTCTCGGACAGATCCAGCAAGAACAGAGGCCCAAGGTGCCCTGAGGTTAGAATCTCCTCCCGGTAAGGGTATGCGTTTTTTCTTCCCGGCACGAGTCATGAGTGCGGGCACCTCAGATCGGTGAGGGGCAGAAAGACATTGTCTTTGATTTTTCTAACATGAAAAATACTAATGTCGACAGGACTGGCTGGCGTTTCAGAGGGCTAGCACGGAAGAGGTGGAGGCCTGTGTTTTTTCATCAGGAGATTACAATTTCCTGTTCTAGCCGAACTTACCAGGCGGAACTAGTACCGGGTTAGCACCCAAGTTGGACTTAAGTGAACGGTAAGGCCGGCAGGGCTGACCTATCCAGTAAGACTGTCAGAGACTCTACCAGGCCGTAGAGCCTCAACTTTGGACCGGGAGAGAAACTCTCAGTTTCCACCTAGGCCTGGGTCCCTGCAGGGCATAAAGTATGACAGAAAGGGTTCAATAAGAGGATCGAGGTTCCCCCCACCCTGATCCTTACGCATAGTCTGATAAATTCAGAACTCCAATACAGCCAACAAACTTTAGGCCTAAGGGGACCTATGGACGTTGTAATCAGGCTGAGGGCCCCCGACAAAAGGATGGGAGCCCTTCAGAGGTACACAGCCTCAGTTGCAGGCAACTTACCAAAGGCGGCCAAGGACAAACTAAGACCTCGGTCCCCAACTGCTTGTGCGACTGCTAGGCTACCAGCCGCTATAGTGAACCATCACTGTAGGGCGGGAGCGGCCTAAGAGGTCACAGGAGTCCCAGACCAATAAGGGACACTCCTGTGAAAACAGGAACCAAAGACCGGTAACGTCACCAGAGCATGAAACCTCAAGTATCTGCATGCCACGGGCAAGGCAGACAATACGCTGGGCCAAAAGCACCACGGTAAACTCAGACCAATCAGACTGCCATGCCAAGGGCAAAGCAGACAATACGCTGGGCAAAAGGCACCACGGTAAACTCAGACCAATCAGACTGCGGAACAGCTACCTGCAGGGGTGGTACGTTTTTTATAGCCTCGGCTTCACAATATACCCCAGGACTCGCATGAACAATTTCCAGTAACTAAGACCGGAAAATAGTTTCCACTCAGAATCTGGCCACATTCTGGGCGCCTGGCCACTTTAGGACTAAGCTGCTCAGCCCGGAATAGGTTCTGCGATCTACGTTATCACAGTGAGACTAAGCAGGGCCGGATTTGTGGACTAGAGCTTCATAGTTGGAAAGTACACCAGATACGGAAGAGTATCCAAATCGGGGGCTTTTCCTTTTACAAGATAAGGGTCGTTTTTTCAAACGGGCTAGTGGAACCCGGGAGCTAGCTCAGGTGAAGAGAGCTAAGTTCCGACCATTACAGACAATTGTGGTCTGTTACCCAAAGGGGACCCAGAGGGTTGCATGTGAGCTCTGCTCACAGGGACACCAGGGGGTTTTTTTCTTTACTGAAGCTGAGTTGTCCGTCAGCTATACCTTTGGTTAGCATGACCAAGGGGGCCTGTTTTCGTAGCTAGAGACTAGCCCACGGTCAAATAATTGGACTCTCTTCTGAGTGTATTCAAGGTGTTTTGTTCTTAGGTGAGCAATCACCTTTACACTCCGGAATTAAGGTTCCCATCAGACCTAAGTAGAAGACGGCGGTTTGGCTACGATGTTTCGGGCTTTGGTCGGCACATAGAAACTGTTTTGATCAGGAACCTGAACCAGCGAACGAAATTTAAGTTCTGGGCTCTAGAGCGGCTTTTAGATTCTGGAGCAGGCCTAGCTCTTTGCATAGTTTGCATCTTGGAAGAAGATAGCAGAAGCGACCAGAGTAGGGGAGAAGATGACTCCAAGCATAGGAATCTAGTACTTACCGGCTCCTTTTTCAGTCGGGGCGGGCAAATGTCCTCCCTCGCATTTGATTATTTTTTTCCATAAGCTACATTTACTAAGTGCGATCTCAGCAGGCGTCCCCAATTTTCAAGGAGCCAGTTTGATGATAGATCAGCTCTGTTAAAGTTCCCACTCTTTTTTCAAGCTAAACCTGGCCAACACCTGGCTGAGGGTAGAAAGGAACAAGGTAGTAAGGTCTAAGAAGGTAAACTTGAGACCTTAACAAATAGAAAAGGTCAACTTTTCCAGGTGTAAGGTAGACCCGATAAGGAAAGTAATACCTACCTCACAGTTTCTGTGCGATAGGGATCTCTGCGTTCTCCCAGAGTTATAAGACTGATGGAAGTGTTAATCAGGATGAAGATTAACGATCTAAGAACGCAAGGAGGGCTAGAGCCGTAACGCCGGCTCAGACGCTCAGGGAACTTACATGCTTTCCAGGACCCTTAGGAAGGTCCAGTCGCGCTTTAGTAAGAATTAAAAGGACAAGGTAGACCTTCAGTAATCTTAGGAGTTACAAATGTTCATAAGTCCGCATCGGCAATTTGATACGGGACTAAGACCTCAGTGGTAGAGTTCCAAGGCAGCAGGATCAAATAGTGTCTAGAGAAACTAAAACAGTGGACAGCCTGAGGGCACGAATAGTAAAGAGAGCTCTTGTTCAAGGCCAGACCCAAGAGTACCACTGAATACAGGAATACCGAGCTTTAAAACTCCCATTCCATTCTTTTTACTTTAGACAAAAAAGTAGATGGACTGATAGGTCAAGCGTATTATGGCGGGACTGAAATCTAACGAATGTAGACTAGGGGAGAGTCTCTTTTTGCACTTAGACCAAAACGCAAAAGACCACTCCAGCTTGATACAGTGACAGAACAGAACGTTAAGTCCGTACTCAGGTCTGGCCTTATCAGCATATAGGAACAGAGTTCCGAAGGCTGCTAGGTCCTGACGAATTCTTAGACTGGAGCAGAATAGTTCCATGCCCACGCAACAGCATAACCTAGACTTACTAGGTCTACAAGTATACTTGGTTAGACCAGTACTAGTAACTTTCCTAAAGCCTGCCTCAGCAAGAACTGGTCGGAATATTTTTTATTTACAATTTTCTTAGGCCATGACAAGGTAGAGAGCCCCCTAGCGGATGCCCTGAACAAAGTGTGACGACTCACCTGTCCTCCAGATCTGGAGTAACCCACATAAACGAGGGTCGTGGTGCTATCTGACAGAGGTACTCTGCCTTTTGCTTACCACTGCAAATAGATTGAATGTTCCAATGAACACTTTTGCAGTGGTGAAGCGAAGCCAGAGTACCTCTGACGGTAGCACTTAAGACTCGCATAGTCAAGGCTTCTCCATGACAGGAGGACAGGTCAGAGTCGTCACACTCATATAAGACATAAGTACTCTTTCAGATTTTTCAAAATTTGTTCAATTTTCCAGTATTTGTGATGTATTTCGTCAGTACTCATGCCAAAATCTGAGCTGAGTTCGCTGTTAGGTGTTTCTGTGAAGTTTAGACGAAGTCTCAGATATTTTTTTATCTGGTCATACCTCCTTGTATCATTATTCCTCCTTGCAGCCTATATAAGGCCGGCCAGCACCCTACAGCGTCACTTGACTTTGTGAGACGAGCAACCCAATACTATCAAGCCTCTAAAAAGATGGGATTTGGTTTGTACCGAAAACTCCAGAGGTACTCTGCATTCGCTTCACCACTGCAAAAGTGTTCATTGGAACATTCAATCTATTTGCAGTGGCTTGCTCTGGCAGAGTACCTCTGTCGGTAGCGCATATATACCCACAGCATAGCGGCAGCGGTGCAGGGAGGGTTTTTTTGAGGCTCTCCTGCATGGAGGTGCTAGGCCGTAACTAAGGTAGTAGGCTCTCTAAGTATATCGGTCTGATACCTGAGCGCTCTGCAATCTACCCTCTGTAAGGCCGGGTTTCTTTAACCAAGATAGGTGCTGCAGAGGTAGATTGCCTTTTAGCGTCTTGCTCTTTGGTGGTTTCATCACCTTGATGACCAGCTCAGGCCGCCAAAACTGCTTATCAGACCGCTAGGACTGCTCTCGCCCAGCCTGTATTGGCTGTTTCAGATTATCTCTCTTTAACCAAGGGCGCTCTGCGATAACCGGAGTTCTATCTTGTTTCGGTAATCAATTTTTTTTTTCCTCAAGCAAAGTACATGAGGACCTGCTTGGATATCGTAGCCAGCACTGGGCTTGCATCATTCCAGCTTCTGGTCCTTTCTGAAGGTCAATGGTGGGACTTAGAATTTTCTCTTCAAGTTTCTTACTAAGAGGTAATAAGAACAGGGTATGAAACTGTGGTTAACCTCTTGCTCCAGCGCATGAGACGAGTTGTGGTCTCAAGGTAAGGTAAAAAAATTTTCCAATTCTTTCCAAGTTTTTATTTCTAATTTCCAAAAGTGGATTTGATTTGAGAATGGATTCTCAAAAATCCAATTAAATTCCAAGTTGTTTTCAAATTGTAGACCGAAAAGCCAAAAACTCCCAAAAATTTCAAAGTGTTTTGGCGAAGTTCAGGATTTAAGAATTAAAAATTTTCCAAAGATTTTTAAAGTTTCAAAGTTTTTTCTCAAAATTAATCAAAATATCAACAGGCACTAGGCAATAAGGGAACTAAGTCCCTATCACTTAAGATCCCAGTAGAAAAAATGTTTTAAGTCACTTCATTGTATTAATGGCAAGGCTCAATGGACTTCTCAAAATTATTCTAAGTCCCAACGGTGGGACCCAAAAATTTTCAAAGTCTAACTGCTTCCATGTATCTGAGGCTAAGTATGAAAGGACTACCTCAAAAATTTCAAAGTGTGAACAGTGGAAAGCCATAATATTCTCAAGTCCAAAGAGCAGTACTGTTTCAGAGTTAAAGTTCCTCTGTTAGTAATTTCCAACTGCAATTCCTTTCCAAGATATCAACCAGAGTCAACTCTCCACGTCCCTAAGCGCATATCCACCGCTTTCCTTCTGCACTAAAGCATACTTAGTTTGAATGAGGCCCAAGGCTTAGGAGAAATAACCCCGCGTCGAAGTATAAATAGGAATTGCGTTTTTGAAAATTACCAGAGAATTCAATAGGAATTAAAGTTTAAGTTTCTCAATTTAGAAGGCTTAGACGATCTTCAGTAGCTATATTTCAAACCAATCAGTTTAAGTGCCCTCAGTGCCTGGTAGTGCTGGGACTAAGTCCAAATGAAGAACTACCGTAAGTATAAAAACTTCAAAGTTCAAAAAGGCCGTCAGGTACCAATGGACCTCAGAAAAAACCTAAGTCCAAACCAGAAATTAGGTTAAGTGTCAACAAGCTCTTCTATTCTGAGGATAAATGTCAACAAGCCCTTCCATTCTGAGGCTGTCTCAAACGGACCTCTCCATTCTGAGACTATGTCCAAAAATTTCGTTTAGAAAAATTTTCTAAGTCCATACTACTGGATAAGAAAATTTTTCTACGCCCCAAAGGCACCAACTGATTCTGAGTTAGAGAGTCCAAAAGATTGGTTTAGAAAAATTTTCTAAGTCCATAAGGATGGATGAGAAAACTTTCTAAGTCCCAAGGGCACTCACTGGTTATGAGTTAGAGTCTCAAAGGTGGGACGCAAATGAAGATTAAGGCACTGAGCACTGAAGTTTGTGAACTTGAAAAGTTAAAACTTTAATATGGAGGTAGAGGAGGGCAGCAGAGATGTTCACTCTGTCGCGAGTCGTCAGCAAGTGACGCTGGAGGGTGCTGGCCAGCCTAATATATGCTGCAAGGAGGAATAATGATACAAAGAGGCATGACCAGATAAAAAAAAATCTGAGACTTCGTCTAAACTTCACATAAATACCTAACGGCGAACCCAGCTCAAATTTTAGCATGAATACTGACGAAATACATCACAAATACTGGAAAATTGAACAAATTTTGAAAAATCTGAAAGAGTACTTATCTGCTTATATGAGTGTGACGACTCTGACCTGTCCTCCTGTCATGGAAAAGCCTCGGCTATGCGAGTCTAAGTGCTACCGACAGAGGTACTCGGCCGGAGCAAGCCACTGCAAAAGCGTTCATTGGAACATTCAAATTATTTGTAGTGCTCTTCACACAGAAGGATGTCTGAGTACTTGAAATTATCACTACATGTACTGTAATTGACATTGTCAACCAATATATTGTTCAACAAACATACAACACTTGGCGTCATCAAAAATTGACTGCAGTTAGTTAAAAGCAGCGTCCCATCATCCCACAGCGTGTCATCGACACTACAACCATACGCAATGCCTACTGGTGTCACACTGACTCCGTGCAGTGGCACACACCTGCAATAGCAATCAGGCTGGATGAACTTTCTGTTCAAGTTGCAGCAGAGCGCTCGGCAACGCGTCCAGCAACGAGTTGCAGTGACGTGATGCAAGGTCTGGACGGGGCGGCTTAAGGCACTAGCACAGCTATAGTCAAGTTTTTCATCATGTGTTGCAGGTAAAGAAGATTATTGTACAGTTACAATGATCAAAGAATGATTAGGCCTATATACTGAACCACCTTAAGCACTCTGTCAAAGAATAGGCTTCAAACATAGCCTATAGCTATTCTTGAAAGATCAGTATTAATTCCTTGTATAGTTTGGTTGTTAAACCTTTAAATGAGAGCTCTGGATCTTTCTAAAATGGACTACACCAAAAGGTCAAGTGGATCCAAACTAGGAATCAGCAAGGCCACTCATCCTTGCCAAAGAACTCAGATGTGGGTGTAAATCCAGTAAAGCTTCATTCTAGAGCTGTGAGATGGTCCTCAGTCTTATCCAAAAATTTCAGTACACCATAAAGTGGTCATGTGCCTATAGGAGCATTGGCAATTCAGTTCCCAAGAGATGATGTACCACTGGGCATTTATTTCTTCTTATTAGGGTGCAGAAACGAGAAGACACTTTTCAGCTGCCGTTTCCATACTCAAAACCATCACAAACAATAGATTTTGACACTAATTTATTTGCATGCACTGGAACCATTTATGGCTCAAATGCTATCATGCTGATAGTAGATATAGCTACCTTCTGTTGAATACCTAGCTACTGAATATCTTATTAGTAAAAACCAAATGGGGCAGAACACAATTGCCCATTCAACTGAGCATATGGAGGCATCTTGCAAGTCTCATACCATATCCCCATCAACAGCCTCAAATTCATGCCAGTTTTGTATCTTATATGGGAAAGTTTGAGATCCTTCGTCAGTACTCTATGATTGAAATTTGGTTCACTTGTGACCTCAATAGCTGCAACCTATTTGCAGGCCAAACATAGAGATTGTACTGTAACTTTTCCTATTTACCTGTATTCTTGACGACCTACTAAATCTGAACACTCTATTTTCTACATGAGCCAGGCAACTGTGCATAATCTTCCACACGGTTTCGTCAAAATAGCTACCTATAAATTTTTTTTTTTAATAGTCCACCCATTTTTACTTTTACTATGGAGGGACATTGTTGCCTCTCAGTCCACAGCAATCTATTACCTATTTAGAAAAACCAATGTATCTATGACAAGCACTTGAATGAAAACATTAGTTGAGCCATGACTATACTGCAATGTTTCTCTAGGGGTATTGTCTTGCTAAAATATCCTCTTTACCAGATCAGAGAGTCACAGTGGGTAAATTTGGGGGCCACAAGTCAGAGTCAGAAATTGGCTATAACCAGGAGTTAGAGGTGGTCCACCTAGCTCCACAACCTCTAGAAAAAAAAAAATTACATGCACTTCAACACAACAGACTCCATGCAATTAGAGCTCTCATAGCTATTACCTATGCTATTCATTGGTAAAGGAAACATCAATTTTGTGCAGCATTACCTCAGGGATCATGCGGGCTTGTTAAGGGGACCGTACGGTAAAAAAAACCCTTCCAATTATAGAAATTCGTTTTTACCACTAAACATCAGCTATACATGAGATGGAGTCGCAGACAAAATTTTAGACAGTGTAACCCTAAATGGAAAAACCATTATCTTTGAATAACTTATTTTCTAAGGCGAAAATGGGAAAAAGGACAGGGGTCTAACCCCCATTATTTTCAGATTTCTCATATCTGTACCAAGTTTCATTCAAATCCGTACATAAATAAAAAATTTCTCAGTCATATTTTTGAACATCATATAGAAAAATTTCCCGCCAGAGGGTTCAAATTTGATTTTTCATTTTTTTTCCGATTTGAATGAAACTTAGTACAGATATGCAAAATTGAAAAAAATAGCTCTTGACTCCTGTACTTTTTCCCATTTTTGCCATAGAAGAGAGTTATTCGAAGAAACCGGATAAACAGTTTTCGTTGAATAACTCATTTTCTATGGCGAAAATGGGAAAAGTACACGATTCTAACCCATATTCTTTTTTGATTTTATATATCTGTACCAAGTTTGCTTCATTCAAATAAAAAAAAAAAAAATTCAAAAAATTTTTTGCTTTGTTTCTAATTTTCTCAAAAACTAATTCAAAAATCAAAAACCCAAGCAAGCTGTAGAGAATCAAATTTCACTTCGCTTGACACCTAAATCATCTCTATAACTCAAAAACTGTAGGGCTAGTAGGGATTTCCCCATCCCCACTTTTATACCATTTTCTTTCAATAACTCTTTTTCTATGGCAAAAATGAGAAAAGCTACAGAGGTCTAAAGATGTTCTTTTTTTTATTTTACATATGTGTACAAAGTTTAATCCAAATCGGTCCAATAATAAACTTTTTTTGGGGTGTACGGTCTCCTTAAGGCTTAGTTACATTACATGGAAGGGCATGAGTTGTAACTTTCTTGAACTGAATGCTAAGTGTACACCTACAATGGAACATTGTAGAAAAGCTGAATTTATTCCATGACTAAGCTCCTGGCATCTCAAATTTTTTGAACTGGTTAGAGGAAGAGTATTCATGCTCAATACCAACAAAAGGCAGATAGCACAAAGCTTGTCACAGCGCAGTTTCCACTCTAGTTCCACTACAAAATTGCTCACAAACCATGGCATGTAGTAGCTGACTAGCAAAGTAGGCCTGAAGTATTTCTACAAAAACTTGAGTAGCTACCTACTGCAAAGTTGAAGACAAAACAAGTAAAGTCCCATCAGAAAATTTGCAACTTCGCTATCTCCAATTCTACAAGTTACAATGAGCAAATGAAACAGTTTTTTCAAGGGAATGGCATTATTTAACAAGCTTCTATAAATTTTTCTGATCTCATCCAACCGTAGCCACCACCAAGTTAAGCTGGTGAAATGGTGAACAACAAACTCAAATGATGGCTAAAATTAAATCCCGTAGGCCCTACATACGTATCATCAATCACCTTCATGTAAAACATTCCGTAGGTATATACAGTACCTACTAAAGCATGTTTTCCAAAAGCTTTTAACTATTGATGCATTTAATAAGATAACCTTAACTAATAGAATTTTATGACTTTGCTATCATGTACAAAGTACTGTGCCATCAACTGGGTGGGGAAATAATCAAAAATCAAACTTTGGTAGCATTTTGCATACGAACTAGCTACTTGCACAGCAAGCAACCTTCACTAGTCAAATCTCAACAATACACAGAGCAGCAAGTTGGTATTATCCTAGTTAGGCTATGCCATACCGCGGTTTTTCATATACAAATACCAGCATAGTCATTTACATAACTGTAATCAGAGTTGCAAAACCATAGCTAGCTGAAATTGGCAAGAGTTGAAGATTTTGGGGGAGGGGGACAGAAGTCAAAAGAGTTCAAGAGTAGCTAGGTAGGGCATTTGCTTATTCAAGGAATTGTAGTAGGTGAAAATAGGAGAATTTATTAAAGATTTAGAGTTTGAGTTTTAAGGAGTCAGTGTAGGAGGCAAAGACAGACACTGGCTCAATTCAGGAGTAGGAGTCAGCAAAGCTGGACTTGTTTTTCTCAGTGGCTCGCTCCAACAGAACACCTCTGTCGGTAGCACCAGACCCGCGACAGCGCCCAACTCTTGGGGCGTCTAAATCATAGTTTAGACCGTTTCGAGGCGCAACCCTCATAGTAGCCAGCTTTCGGTGTTTTTTTTTTTTTGGGGGTGCCCGCCCACCTGGTACCTCAGAAGCCCAGCAGCAGCACTCCTCATTCTGTTACGACTCACGCCACTGTTAACATCTCCAGGTCCTTATGGCCTATCTGTGCCACCTGTTAACGTAACTTCAAAGTCTGGATGATTGGCTTTTTGTTGCCCTAACAATCCCAGCTAGCACAGTGATACATTTAGGTGGTAGGCACTTGTTCCCTAAGAATTCCACCAAATACAGTAAACTCTCTATATAACGGACATCTTATATAACTCTCTATATAACGGAGGATTGCATGGCCCTACCAGACTACTCTTTAGACTATATACCGGAATTGTCCGGTATAAAAAGAGAAAGTCCGGCATAGAGAGAGGGGTCCCGGATCTTCCGGACTATTCTCTATCCATCTGGACGAATCCGTTATAAAAAGAGAACATCCGTTGCAAAGAGAGAGGGACGCGGAAGCGACAGCAGTGTGGATGAGTCATTGTTTGCTTCGAAGTAGCGCTCGATGTCTGGAGAGCAGCCTCTTCGCACAGCGGCCGAAAAACCGGAACCTGCGATGCTGCAGCTTCGTCAGCAGGTTCCCAGAGTCACTGTTAGGCGTGAAATATATTTGAAGTCCAGAGTGAATTGGGATGCTGTCTCTGGTGCCATGCTTGCGCTACCTTGGGGTGTTGTGAGGGAGTCTACTGATCCTGGGTCAACTTTGGATCGGCTTCTCTCTGGCATGGTGCGCGCTTATGTCCCTTTCCGCTTCATAACGGTTAGGACGGGCGATGAGCCCTGGTTTGATGATGCCTGTAGGAGAGCGCACCAGTTAAAGCGGGAGGCATATGCCCGTTGGCGTACTAGCCGGTCTGATTTTGACTTTAGTTAGAATGTTGCAATGACCACTTTTGCAGTGGTGAGCGGTAGCCAGAGTATCTCTGTCATTTGCACCACAACGCGCGCGATTGTGTAGCTCCAGACAGGAGGATCATTCCGAGTTGATCGAACTCATGTTAATGACAGAATTAGGTACTCTGTTTTTTTCTGTTTATTTTTTTTCCTGCTTTTTTACTGCAGCTGCACCAGCAGAGCTCCTCTCCACTATATAGGTAGGTGCACCATCCTCCAGTCACTTATGAAACGAGCGCTTTTAGAGTCTGGAAAACGGATGGGTTTTGGGATGTATTTGTACTCCAGAAATACTCTGGCTACCGCTCACCACTGCAAAAGTGGTCATTGCAACATTCTAACTATTTGCAGTGGTTCGCTAACGCCAGAGTATCTCTGTCGCTTGCACGACCTACCCACAGCTTTAGTAGCGGAGGAGTTTTCCGGCTCCTGTGCTGGAGGTGGTGCTATTTAGAGCTCTGTTTTTTTTATCATATTACTTCATGTTCTTGTGACTGGATTTCCGCTATTATATTCTCGTGTTGGTTCATCTGTACCATGTTTGGTATATCCAACGTCGTCGGTCCTCAGTGGAGTTCCTACGGAACTCTTCTGTTCTCTCGTGTTTTGAAATTTCGGTTATGTCCTGTTCCTTGGCTGTAGGCCGGTTGGCTTATGTATGTGGCATGAAAGCTTAGAATTTTCTCTGACGTTCTTCTTTTCAGGTGTAGCCTGCAGGTAGGCTGCTTCTGACTTGCGCTCTCTCATTTGTTCTCGATTTGCTTCATATTATTATTGTTAAAATATATTGTATGAGTGCGTCCGAGAAGTGTTTCTCGTCTTAACGTCGGTGGTTGTCGATATTCCGGTAGGTTTATCTCATATCTTCTAGAGAAACAGGGTAGACTGCTATTTTCCCGTTCTGGTTAGGCTTAACTGCGTCGGATCGGTAATTTGCCGATCTCGGGCCTGTCGTGGTATCGGAGTCGGAGGTTCCTTTTACAAGGAGGGATTGAGTAGGTTGAATATACCTAACAATCGCTCCCGGTCAACGTTCGAGGCCCACTAAAACTCACCGCTTACACTGTATTCGGTGCGGCGCCGATTCGAACGCTTTGCGGGTGTATATGCCTGGAAACTTCTGGGGCTCCTCTCCATAAGTGTGAATGCGTGGATTGTCGACAGACAGTCCGCCCGAGCTGGACGGATCTGTGATATTGTATCCCAAGTTGAGATGATGGGCGTCTGTGGCCCTCCCTTATTCTAATAGCTTGCTCTACGGAAGAGAAGCTAGTTTGACTAATTGTCTCGACCTATTTAGGACGCTACTGAAAACAACTTGCAGTGTTCAACGACCCTCTTGGTTCCACATATGAGGTGGATATAGAGTAGCCTAGTGGTCAGAGGTTGTGTCCTGAGGAAATAATTCGTTGCTGTCTCACTCCTGGTTCCAAGCTGCGGTACCATAGAAGATAGACAGCAGAAAGACACCCCACGTGTGGGGTGCTCTGAGCCCTGTCACTTGGGTTTCTCTCGAACATTTTCAGAGTAAGGGAACTCGTTTCGTTTTATGAGGATCGTCGGTATCTCAATTTTGATTGTTTGAGTCAGTTGTTTCTCTGTTGTACCCGGTTTGTTCTGTTCTACCGGGTAACTTTGGTAGCTGCGTTTATCTGGGCGAAAGAAGTCTCGTCTATTTGGAGGACTCGCTCTTGGTTACTGATCGTGTATCTGTCTCACGAGCTGTGTGTTGGTTATACGGGTGGTGTATGCTTTTCCTTCCCGACTTTGGGGAGGTATGCTCCGAGCCACTTCGTTCCGTATCCCGTTCTGTTACTCATCGTATAGGCTCTCCAATTTAGAAAGTAGATGGGTCTTTATGACTCCTCCTTCCAGTTCGTTACTTTAAGAGCACGTCTGTTCCCTTTCATGCCTCGGAACAATCTTAGGTGTAAGATCGTTCCCTTAGGGTCTTGGAAGTTAGTTCCAATCCTGAGATTTCGTATAGCTTAGCAACAGTTTCTAGATGTATATAGGTACTCCTTTATACTGAGCCATATGTTATACAGCACGGCTATGGAGATACTCTGTTTCTCCTTATTCTCGGTCCACTTGCCGATCTAGAAAGTGTAACGTTGATTCTTGGTTGTCCTCGAGGGGTTTAACCTTGTAGGCCTTCGAGGGTTAGGACCTGGGCCTCTGTAAGGTTGGGTATGGTATGGGCCAGGAATGGGCCCGGGTAATCGGTATTGAGGTATATATCCCCAAGCTATGGATGTATTACGATAGGGGTAAGATAGTCGTTTCCCGGTCGATATCCATTTAGAAGAAAGGTTTCCTCTAGGGCATCTAGGATTTCGTCTCGCCAATAACGCCCTTCTTGTCTTGTCTAGTTGCTTCGACTCGCCGTAGGGGTAGACTACTGGGGAGGTCCTGCCGTTTACCAGGAGGGTTTCGGTGAGAGTGCTGGTTTCCCTGGCAAGTCTGAGGATGTCCGCCTATTAGTGGCCCCTTTCGTTCCGCTATGGGTCGGATTCTGTCCACGTTGGGTTCTCTTTACCGTAATTGTTGGTAACCCATAACTGTGAATTGTACTCTTGCTCTTACTCTGCTGTTTCTAAAAGGTGTGTTTGACGGTTTCTGCCTTGGTCTGTGGTCAGGCTAACCTTTGTGCGAATGGGCGTACGATAACTTCTGTTTCGCTCATATGAGCTTCCCCCGTTTCTGGCCTTTATTGGTTGTCTCAGATGGGACTGCTGGCAGGTCCTATATTTGGGTGACGATCCCGAGAAGATGAGGGGTCCCGGTTCTTTCGGAATAAGACATGGTTCTCCACTCGCAATATCGACTTCATCTACGCTGAAGGGCGTCGGGTTTGTACGGGTAAAGTTTTTTCTCGCTCAAATCAAATTCGGGATATTGATGGCCAAAAACCGTTAGTTCCAAGTCTTGTGGTCTTGGTATAGATTCTGGTCACTTCAGTACCGAAAGGTTAGTGGGCCTTAGTACGACCCGGGAACTCTGGATCGAGATCCATTACGAAGCTGACTTTGTTAGAACATACGTCTATGATATGGATGGTTCATTGCCATCGTATTTTCCTTGTCTAGCCCATTCGATTGTATGTGCCTGAGTAGCTGTTTGGAACAGTTTTCTGTGAGTCCGAAAATCGGTCTCTCTTTTGGACTGGAACTCTTGGCAATCTGTCTATTCTGATAAATGAATAGCCGTTCATTCCTTACGAGTATTATCGTTATTTGTGAGGTATTGTTCTTATCTGAGAGCCAATTTCTCTGTAGTTGTCTGAGATTGCTTCAGTGTAGAATAACCGAAATTTAGAAGGACCGTATTGACGTGTTGGTCGAGTTCATTTGTTTCTTGTCCCGGTTTTGGGCCAATACTTGGCTCCCTAATGTCTTGAAACTTTGAACCTGGTCAAGATTTCCCCGTCACGTTTAGAGTGCCGTAGGTTCGGCCTGTGTCAAAGTAATCAGGTTGAGGTAGTATGCTGGTTAACACGATAGAGCCCAACAGGTTGATTGTAGTTCGCAATTAAGCATGTTGCGCTGTTACCAACGGTTTATGTGTCTGTTACCTTAGGTTAGTTACGCTCGAGAGTTTGGTTGGGACTTCATAAAGATGGCCGGAACCTTCCAGGCGTCTTAGTACTTATAGTACTTACTAGTATTATCTATTAATTAGATAATGGTGTGTTTTGGTATGTACTGTTTTTGACAGTACACACCCCACTAGTACTTGTTATTAGTGTACCAGTACACCCCCACTAGTAGTTGCTAGTGGGGCTCGAAATTTTTATTGGCTCTCCCGGTATTATTCCCTGGGTCTTGGTATAGACAAGCAGTGTATCATTGTACCCTGCAGAACTTATAGGATTTATTAATAGGGAATCTAATTTTCAGGAGGAGGTATATGAGGCTGATGAGAATCATTGAAGTGAAGGAACTGTGCCTAACTATGGGGAACTGCACTGCGTCTCCCGCAGTAAACCGCGTACAAGAACGCAGTGCATGGATCGTTCTGGAGTATGGTTGACAAAATGAGGTCTATCGACCACATTCCAGGACAACAGGGGCTAAATAGTACGACGACAGGGAATTAAAATCACTATCCAATGGTAAATTACAAGAATTCAAAATAAAAGCTGACACGAGCTAATATTAAATTTGACGTTTTAATATAAGTTCAGTGTTGCGCAAGGAGATACCTTATCTCTGCGGCTGTCCTTTATTTTGGAGCTGTACTATATCGTCTTATTTTAAACCTCTTGTTAGCCGTTTGCTGTTAGCCCAACCTGAGGAGGTTGGGAACTTTTTTCTTGTGCTCCTACTGGACTCAGCCCCGGGATGCAATATCCCCGGGGTGCTCAGATAAATAATTATCAACTGAAAGGTAATGATATAGCTCCGACTGTCTACAGTCGGGTGAGAATTAAGCAGTGCGGGAATTCCAAGCTTGAATTTAATCCTCCACAGACGAGTGGGCGCAGTTCCCTAAGCATTGTTTGACTCTACCTCAGTTCTGTGTATCAAGGTCCAACAATAGTTTGTTACCTTAAAGCAGTTACTGCTTGGAGAATTCAGCTCAGATCACCTAGAGACCTTCTGCATCCCGAACTTCACAAAAAATTTTCAAGGGGAAGCGGAGGAGAATGTGGCTCATAGTCTCTGGAGCTCTTAGATAGGACTGTTGGGCGGATAGTTTTGTTCAAGCTTCTCTGGGAGTTATATCCAGAATCCTCCGAACTTTCGGAACCTGAACACGGGGTACATGTGAGGTGTTGACCCTTAACTCCGGAGGGAAACTTTCAGTTGGAGACAAGAATGAGTTGCCAGTTTGCTTGGGCGAATCATTGCCCCTGCTATGGTGGTTAGTGGGATGATGTACCCTAGGTTGGATACCAGGGTTCAGGGGCTGACTGGCCTTTTAAATAAGTCTTCCGAATTAGCTTAATTTCCAGGATCTGGGGGGTTTAGTCTTGGAAAGACATCACCCTGTGATCTAGAAAGACAGTACACCTAGGACAGTCAAAGCCAAAGTCCTTGACTTGGTTCAGGAATTAGATCAGCATACTCTCAACAGTTCCAAGGAGTGGTAGGAAATTCCTCCAGTTCTGAGTTTCCTTGAAGGACGACAAACCGTTCTCCTGGACTTCAAGAAGGCCCAGCATTGAATACCGTATTGGTCCAGCGGGTAATACACTTGAACCTTGCTTGAGATGGCCCTTGAAGCCTCATTAGAACGGATTCCTTTCTTGGCCTAAATGGGAGCCCTCCTTTGAAGATCTAAGACAGCGCTTAGCAGGCGCTCTCATTATAGCCCTGGGAGCTTTCTCCGACCAATCCATTAGTAAGAAATCCAAGCTTCAACCACAGATGGTTGTAGATTCAGGGTCAGCTTCCTACGAGGGACGCAGTTTTGATTTCTAGAAGGAAGCTTCAGTCGGAACAGGAGTTGTTCCGTCAATAAGAAATGGGTTAAAAAACCCCAGTCAGAGGTTGGCCACTTTCTCAAGCCAGCATAGCCAAGGTAGGGACTTCCTCGTACGAGTCCTCTCACCGGCATTGTTTTCTCCCAGGAGAACCGGATGTTTTGACCCAAGAGGTGCAGAGTAGTCCTGTTTACAAGCTCCTTGCAGGAAAACTCCCATCAGGCTCCTCCCGATTGGATAAGTTCGGCCACAAAC
>LQNS02278141.1:1922533-1944528 GCA_001587735.2 Parhyale hawaiensis | reverse complement strand
TAACTTAGCAGGCAAAGGTAAAGTGGCGATATTATGGGCATTAAGCCAAATTGTGGTCAACCTCGCTGTGTGAATGGCGGCATTATCTTGCTGGAACACCGCTTCTTGCTGATGTTTATCAGTTTGAAATGGGAGAAGACTAGTTTCTAAGACCTAAGACCTCTGTGTACTTCTGAGCATTCTGTCTACCTTCCATCATCACCAAATTCGCCTCGCCATTGATGGAGAATGCTCCCCAGATCATAAGGGATCCGCCACCAAAAGGTCGTTTGCTGAAAATTTTGTCCTCCTTTCTAAGATCATGCCAGTAGTATTGAGAACCGTCAGGTCCGTTTAGGTTAAACTTTTTATTATCGGAAAAAATAACATTAGATCAATTTTCATGGTTCCATTGCACTTTTTATCGAACCCATTCTTCTCGTTTTGCCTTGTGTGCTTTCGTGAGTGCTGCTGCAGTTTTTCTCTTCTTATAACTGAAGTTCTTAGATGAACCCAGGATCTGTCGCACTCTTCTCGGTGTAACATTTAATTACAGGGATGTTTGCACGCTTTTTGACCCCTCTTATGTCCGAGACGCCTAACGGAGAAGTCGGCGGCGGGCTGTAGGGCTCAATTTTGAAGGGCGGCCAGGAGACCTCTTTTTTCCGTATTCTTCTGGGTTCTTCAAAAAGTTAGTTACCACCTTTCTAGATCTGCTAACCTTCCTGGAAATCTCAGATATGGTGTATCCTTCTTCATTTAATGCGCTTATGTGGCCCTTTTCCTTTTCAGATAACCCACACTGTCTTCCCATGCTAAGAAATGGGTTAATTTCCAAATATAGAGGTTTCAAGGTGGGGAAACAACTATCCAATATGGCGACGCCGGTTTGTTTTTATATTCTTCTTCTCTAATCTGGATGTAGTAACGCGGAAATGTAATTTTTTCAAGTTGTGCTATCTTTTACTTCACCCAAATTCCAACACAAATTTATGCTTTTCATCATAAAAGTTTAATCAAATAGTTTATAAGGAAACTATGATAAGAAATAGGTAACTAGTTGATATAAGGTTTTTATGTCAAAAGTTCACATGATATGGCGCAGTATTTTGTAAGTTATCGAAAAATTCTGAATTGTGCTATCATTATTGCCACCACTTTATGTTCATGATTTTTGCTGGGAGTCTTATGGGTTGCCCTCGATGTGACCGATGCCATAAAACTGGGAATAGCTGGCCGTAAAAATGACGGCGATGAAATTTGCTTCCACCGCGGGTCATGGTCTTACGCCCCGAGGCATTCTACTTTCCTCAATTACTTCAGTCCCATCAATTTGAGGGAGTCTCTTTCTAATTAAAGATTAAAATATTTTCTGTTTATTGATTTGCAGTCCTACTTACTCAGCAGCTTCAGTCACAGTTCTATTTGGTATTTGCATGTTTTCTCTGCTTCGAGCTACAAGTAGGCCGTCGTGTGCAAAATGAAGAAAAAAAACGAGACGATAAAGCTATTACAAGCAGCAAACACTGCGGATCGCCACATATCAGTCCTGTGGCACTCCTGCCGGACCTTGGCAACACCTTGCCGCTACAGCCAATCAAAGAATTCAGAATACATCAACAGCGGAAAGTTCGTGCAAATATTTTGTTCCCATTTTCGTTGCTCTCTGGTGGAGGTTCTGTATCAACTCATCAATATGTGAACTGTGTCAATATGGCGGTGCACGACGTGAACGTAAACGTCAGAACATTGACTCTTAACATTTGTTGAATGTTTAATAAATTCATAAATGAATTAATTTATCAGTCAAAGACGTCAGAATGCTCAGTTTTTAAAGCATTGCTGGGCTTAAGCTAGTATTGAATCAGTGTTGGTGCTCACTACTGCACCCCCCTGTTTTGAATGGAAAATATTGATTTAAGCTGTGGTTTCGTTAGCAGAATCAGTTTTAATTAAGAACCTATCCTCAAGGAATAATGCGTCAGTGGGTATAAAATATATCGATTTATGGTTCGTAATTTTAAAAGATATCGTTTCCCAATACATGTAGGTAAATAATAGGATACCGCTATCGTTATTTTTTGCAAGTTTTACAAGTTTTGACAAAACATGTAGATAGTAAACCAAGGAGGTTTAAATAGAACAGAAGCTTCTATTAATGTTCCTGTGTTTAAAATGTCATTTTTTCATAATTCGATGCTTATCTTATTTCTAATTATTTTCAAAGTAAATTATAGCGTATAACGAATAAAGAATGTGAGCTTTTTTCTGAAATACAGTTAAACCTGAACTTAAAATTAAAACTAAGGAGATTATATTAACCTGTTAAACCTCCATGCTCAATACGACTTTAGCGCCACTTGCGGCCCTTCAGGTCAACCACGAACCGACAAGGACAAAAACTGTCGCGATGTTTCCTCTCTTCTAAAATCGAAGATCTTTGAGCCGAGTCACTTGGCGTCAAGCTGCTGCCGAGTGAGGTGCGCGACTCTGTGTACAGCGATAGCTCGCAATCGAGAATTTCGCTCGTAGATGAGAAATTTTTAGTTGATGATCTGTTCAGTTCGCAACTAATAGTTCTCCCTGAAGTTCTAGGAAGACCCGAAAACTATTGTTTTGAAGATTATATGTAAAGGTGAACTACAGTTCGTTGGCTTACAAGTGCTAAAGTTGTTACCCTCAGTCGCGGTGAACGAAGGTGATTTCCCCCGTAGATGATATTTTAATGACCATTACCTGTTGCCCCACTGATCATACGTAATTCTAACCAAGTGTTTGCTACCCGAGGATTCCAAAAAGTGTCAAAAAAGTATTCGAGTGTATGTGAAAACCAGGTACATTTGTTTATGCAGTAAATTGTAATACGCAAGAAAAAAGTGCGAAATCACCTGCCACGAAATTACGGAAAATATCATTACCCATTACCGTCTGCAAAGTACCCGAGATACATCTAGAAACTTCAAAAATTCTAACATACACCTGGCAACTAGTGTATTTGTGCTGTATATTGTGGTTTTTGATGTGAAATAGGAAGTCGCAACCCAGTGCCGTATACCTAACGAATTTCTCGCATTGACTCCACGCTCTTCTGCCGTAGCCTATTTTTGTGAATCGGCGTGTGCTGCGGGGGCTGCTACTCATTTGCGCAGTGAATTGGGTGCTTTTGAACTCGGCGTACGGAGTGCTCAACTCATTTTTGTTGAAGAGCATCTTGTGAGAAGCGACTTTCGGAGAAGACTGTGGCTGCAGTCGGACGGCGGCGACGTGTGCACGATAAGCGCACAAGGTAAGCCCCTCCCTAACCTGCTGGCCGCCACGGCCATCCGCATCAGGGCTCAAGGTCCGTTCCCCGTCCAGTTCAATAGTTTGGAAGTGAATTAAGTGATGTAATTTAGATACACAAGCCTAGATGTAATGCAGTTTCAGTGCCTCTCAGTTATGTTGTCTCTGAACCCTAAGAAGGAGGCTGCTGCTTAACTAGCATCGAAAGGTTTGCTAAACGACAAATCGAAGTTTTGATGTGTCCCTTTGGCCTCTACAGCAATCTATAAATAGCACTTCTGTTAAGTTCAAAATTAGCTAGAGCGTCTGACCTTCTGCTCATGCAGATTGTTTGTTTATTACTTTACCCTTTAAGTCCCACTCGCTCCCATGAATGCTGTTTGAATTTTTCTGTGGATATTTGTTCATTATGCACAAATTTTATATTCACACCCGCGTAAGTTATTCCTTGAAACTTTTGTATCCACTTACTTAGAGCTAGTTTATCCAATGGCGTCTTCAGTTAGTGTGCTTACGTTGCCATGCATGACCATGATTGTAGGCTACGTGCGTTTGTGTTTTACTTCGTGGTTTGGTCGTAATATGAAGGGGCAAACTTCATACCCATCCAAATTAGCTTGGTCTCGGAAGAGAAGCTGAGACGCCACTAAATCTGGAGGCAGTGATTTTCAGTTACGGAGAGTATGAATCTGGAGACCCCGCACTACTCAACAGCTGCTACGTGCTTGTTCCCGTTAATAAACTCTCGCTGATCAAATATTGTTTCCATTTTTTCTAGCTAGTGTGTTTGTCTTGCATTCTAACAAAACTTTGTAGGTAATCAATCTTCATATCAGTAAGTAAAGCTGACGTAATTTCATTAAGAAATATCCAGCACGATACTACTTGAACTGGAAAAATAATTCAGACGGGCCGAGATTACCGACGTGGTCGGCTGACTTCACGGGGCCGTACCACCGAGGGCCGAGATCAGCTGGATCCGATGCGCGCAACGCTAACGCGACGGGCCTGCGTAATAGGCTACACTCTTCTGTCCGCCATATTTTAATGCGCTGGTTACTAGGTCGACTAAGTACTTTCTTACAATTGCAAAATGATATGAAAAGTGAAGAAACTTGGGGCTTATTAGCTGCCGCACGGTATATTTCACTTTTTATTGGTACGTTGAAAAATATAACCATAATTTTACTGTTTATATTCAGTGGGCAGGGGTGAGCACACTTTTTGACTTAGGGGCCACATGGGCTCTCTCAAAATCTGAAGACGTACTGCCCGGGCCTGCGCCGCATGAAATCATACCAAACACTAGAACGGCTCGTGGCGTACGACCATCTCCCGCGGTGGGAGTTAATTTCATCGTTGTCGTTTTTGATGGCCAGCTAATTCTAGTTTTGGCCTGAGTCATATCTCAGCGAACCCACCAGATTCTCTGCAGAAAATTGTGAACATTGCTCAATTCTTTCCACTTTTTGTTTGGACACATATAGATATATCCTTGTACTTAAATCTTCAACGAAAATATTATCACCTCTCTCACTTCGTTCGGGGGTGATAATAAACAAAAAATGCAGAATTAATGCTTACATTCACTTTGAGTGATGGGCAAAGATACAAAGAGATACACAATTTTGGAATAAATCTTCTGATAAGCGCTTAAGGTAGTTAATCCGTGGAAGAACCCAACATTTTCGGTGGGCTGGTTAAAAAGTCTAACGGACCGGATGGACTTGGCCCGCGGGTCGTAGTTTGCCCACCAATGCTGTGGGGTCTCATTTTGTCTTTTCAGACATTAATGCATTCACCCTCATCTGTTGTTTACTCATGGACTGGACCGCGTAATAAGATCCACAGCAGATGCAGCTTTCCATTTTCCAGCCGTCGTGTGGACACTGCAAACCTTTAATGCTCGATTCACATGTTAGTCTTTTTGCTGCGTTCTTTCAGCTAATCGCCCTTAAGTGTTGTTGCTGCAGAAAAGTGCGCAGCTTTGCGAGTTTTGATTCGCTGTCAATGTAAAGAAATGCTTTTCCGAAACTATTAATTACCTACTAGATGACCCGTGACCCGTTGATTCGTGATCGCGATCGTCTTCGCTTTCGCAGAAAAAGCAGACGTTATTTAGCTGGGCATAGACCACCCGCTATTCGGCCGTCTTCTTCTGCCCGTCAAGGAGCTGCCCGTTCGGTTTCCTATCAACAGATTCTTTGCTTTTCTTCTTACGAATATTCAACACCCAGGTTGTAAGCAAAGTCAAATTATTATATGTTGCGTATTTCAGGTGTATTGTTCGTTGAACCGATGAATTGATCGTGCCCGTTCTTGAGGCCCAGCTCAGTTCAAGTTCCGTATCACAGATACAGTCGAATTGAAGAGCTAATCCATGGAAAGAATGCGACTGTTCCCCCCCCCCCAATACCTAGAACTTTTTCTCGTGATAAAAGTGAAGAAGATGTGTCAAACAAGACACAAATAAACAAGACACAAGCAAGACCGGTTCACAGACTTTGAGTATAATATAGATAGATTAGTCTATTACTGACGCTTGCTGAAGCCCTCGATCTGCCTTGACAGCTAACGTTTCACCAAATTTTTTATTTGGCACGCAGTTGTGTTGTCAGGAGAACAACAATACATTCAGACGATTAGCTGGGAGAACAAGTTGAAGGAAATTGCGCATAAGCCGTATCTTTTGGTGACACGTTCTTTTTCGTTGCACGATCGGATTTTCTCTACCTAAGTTGCACGTTTCGTTGTAGATTTGTAAGCAGGAACTTGTTGCTGTTGGGTCATTTCGTGTTTTGCCTGCTTTTGTGTTGCAATTGCTCCAACACCATAGTGGCGACCTCTTAGGTCTTGGCGACAATTTTTCTTTGCGCAATATCGCTTCAACCCATAAACGGCGAATGACGGAAATATCTGTTCCCGGAACGATATTCACGATACGTATGCAGTTAATGGGTTAACGTATCATCTACTACACCTTTCATTATGATGTGCGCACTCGACGCATTGTTATCTACCTGAATCAGCGTCTCATATTACCCGCAATAAATGGGTTCCATAGGGTAAAAATTTGCCAATTGTTTAAGCGGAGCTCACGGTATTCCTATAGCTACCGGCGCAAGTTTGTGTTTCGCAATCCCAGCGCATCTCAGTCGGATTATGGTGGGCCATAGACCACACAATACGTTTCGTGTTACTTATGGATGGGCTATTACCCGACACCCATATGATAGCCATCGTATAATTGCTGATGAGTTTCTTATAGGTATGGTTTCATTGACTATTCCTGCGGCATTTAATAGACAGTCCAAAAATTTGTGAACTTTGTGTATCGTGTGCAGATAAAATAAATACCGGTACGAGTTGCTATAATCGTAAGAAGTGCGACTGTTGCATGAATACCTAAAAGGAGCGGCAGGTAGTAGGTACTTGATCATGAAGAGGAGTTCCTTAGCGAAGAGGTTAGTACCGGTATATACTTTTACTGCCCAGAAGGACGTTTTAAATAAAGGTATTCCTACGAAAAACTAGAGCTTAATATTAACCTTATTTGTGCTAGACTGAGCTATACCTCGCTGTAGGAAAGCTTTCATGCCATAGGAATAGATTAGGACAAAGAACGTTTATACAAAAGAGCAAGATTAATTAAATGTCATTAGTTAGGAAGGTTCGCCCATCCTCTTTTATGGAGAGCAGCACCCCCAGGGGGTTTGTGTAGGTTACCTCAGCCGTTAGCGAGGCCTTCGGGTCGTCTATCTTCCGTGCCTATTTAGCTTCCTTCCTGATTTCATACTCCTACTGATCTTACTTTCGTTTGTTCTTCCTCTTCTTTTCCGACTTGTTTTTCCCATGCGCGTTGGTCCACCTTCGTGCATGGGGTCCACATTTCTGTCGACATACTGCATGTCCCTCCTTCCTTTTCCTCTCTTGAATCACCATAGTTGTGTCTAGGGAGGCTTAAACATCTAGTGTAATGTAATAATAATCATCAAATATCAAGAGTCATCGTATTTACTACAGCGACGAACTGGTTGCGTACGTCCCAGCGAAAACTGGAAGAAATTTTCTCGTATGAATATCCGTTGAAAATGTCTTCGGTGGCTTGAAACATTCCTATCAAATAGTACTCAACGTGTAATCGTCAACAACAACGTGTCGTCAAGGCAGCCCGTACTCACTGGAGTATCACAAGGTAGATACCGTGCTTTGGGCCTGTACTTTTTCTGATTATGATCAGTGGCTTTGAGTAGGGATGCAAGCAACCATGCAATCCCGTCGTCATTTGCTGACGATACATGAATATTAGCTGCTGTACAATCCTGGAAGACGTGATGTCTATGCAACGATATTTGGAAAGTATATGCTAATGGTCGGTAAAGAATAATATGACGTTTAATGCAACGAAATCCACATTGCTTAGATGCGTAAAAAGTTCAACGCTCTTTCAATCCACAAATTATACTACTTTACTACTCCTGAATGACATGGAATTGAAAGAAAAACAGTTTAAAGAGACCTTGGCGTGAAGATACACAATGATGCTACCTTTGAAAAACGTTTAGCTACAGTTATCGCTGTGTGAAGATATAGGCCTACTAATATAGAGTGGGTGAGTTTTACGAACTTTCTCGTAAAGATGCAGCAGAGGTGACGCTCACTCTATGGAAGCATTTCTTTCTACAGAGAAAAAACACTGTTCTCGACTTTGCATGCCGAATACAAGAATAGACACTAGAACAACTTGAAGCTATTCAGAGATCATTCACATGCCAACCTTCGAGGCATCCACGAGTACAACTTCAACAAACGACTTAGCTGTCTCGAGTAGCATGCAATAGAACGAAGATTCCAGCGCTTCACGATCATGTACCGTACCGTACATATTATTAGAAAATTCTGGACCGTGCACGTCACTGTGAATGTCAGTGGACGAATTTTTGCCAGACACTCAGAAAGGACTAAAACGACTCGTAATGTACGCATTCCGAGTAGAGATGGTGGCACAATTGGGATAACAAAATCTTCTAATAGCTTCACAAAATGCCGCGGCATAGGCCTATTTGCAACGATATAAAAGTTATGGCATTCAAAATTTTGTCGGGATTCTGATTTCAGAAAAAATATTACATAGTCCAGTGGTCAGCGGTTACGTGCACTGTGGAAATAATTCACTGCTGGCTATTAGGGGGCTAAATGCGGCCCAACGGCAGAAACCCAGGATCGTGATTCCACGCACATGGCGTGATGTCGAGCACGTCACTTAGACTTGGTCCAAAGACTCTCGCCGGCCAGGTCATCACGGCGTGCATATGTTCCGCCCTAAATGGGCGGTTGCCATCGCACCCTGCATGATAGCAAGTTAACGACGTAGCTAAGGTACCGAAATGGCACCGCCCGATGTGAACAGAGTAGAGAGTGGTCGTAACATGCAGAAATGTTTTATGACTTTTCTTATTGAAATCTATTTTAGCCCTTTATCCTGCCAGCGTAGGGGTATTTTCATAGTTTACATTTGGAAAATCCCTGACTTATTTTAGTCTCACCCCCGCCTCCCATTAAACCAAAGGATTCATAGTAAACCACTTTTCTTTAAGGCTTTATCAGTTGCGCATAGATTTACTAGTGGAAGCCTTCGTGCATTATTCGTTTTCGAGATACTGATGTATAGGTCAACTATATTATGTTAACCCTGACGTATTTCAACGCTGTACAGTTATTTTTCGCGGCTATTGTAAACTTTACTTTTGTGTATTTTTATTCGTTTTGGCTACACAAATTTTATCGCCGTAACCATAAAAAACTAATAATTTTCACGTACGGTAAAGATATTAAATTAGATAGGCGGCAGTAGACGAACCAATAGACCCATTCCCAAGGAGACACCGGAACTTACGCCCCGGCCTTCTATGAGCTATTGCCATTATGTTTGTAGGATCTAGAGGACTGCAGAAACGATAAAAAGGGGGGGGGGAAGAATCCCTGCGAAAGAAACGATCATGAATGCACGCAAGCACAATCAAGAGTCGCTGATATGCGGAGCTTAGAGATGTCAAACTATGTAGTTGGAGAGGGAGAGAGAAGAAGACGGAATAAGGTGGCCTCGCAAACTTTTGCCATTAGGAGTTCGTGACTCCTGGGGAGTTCTTAGCTGTGGAGGATGTCTCTCCCAATATATGTCAAGAAAATTTTTAAACTCATTGACTGACTCCGCACTAATAACATCGGAAGGAAGTCTATTCCAAATGCTGTCTCTGAAATACGGAAAGAAATGCTGACTTAAGGTCGTTCTTCGAGCTTTATGCTTGAGTTTTTGACCCTTGTTTCGCAAGCGATCATTGAGGTCTCTTTCAAAGAGTCCCGTTGTAGGTACCTACATCGTTGAAGCTATGCAATTAATATTAGTAGTCTACCCGTCACCATCATGTATTAGTAACGCTTCCCAAGCCCGCGCCAATAAGTTGCTATCGGTGTCGTCCACAGCCTTTCTTCAAGCTTCTCAAGGATATGTATAGGATGGGCCATATGGAGTTGGGTAACTTATATGTTGGTTCCTTCATTCTATGTTACGGACAGTTGCATCCTCTGGGGAACCTGAAAAGACACCATAAGTTACCTAAGCCTTTAAAACATCTGCCGGGTCCATATATTTCCGTTTCCGTACTGCTAATATTGATTCTTTGTTCCTTTCTTTACTATCTGCTGGGACCATGCGAGTTGTTCGAGTGTAATATCCCCGTTAGCCGGTTCCACGTTTCTCTCGATGTGCCTCCTACACTTCTCAGGAAACACCATTGCAGTGACTATAGGAAGGCTTATCTGACATTGATATTTATGATCGTCTCCTGTTCGGAAGAATGCATCCATCTTCTTAATCCTGTTTGGTTTACCCCTCTTGAAATGCGTGTTGATATTCGAGACTAGTTGTAGTATTGCCTATCAGAGCATGGCCCTGTTCAAGCGTTCCACAATCTGCAGAAATGTGCCTACATTTTGAATTTCTGTATTTTGTTGTAGATGAGTGTACATATTTACAGGGTGTGCTGCAAGAAGCCTCTTCATTCTCCTATTTATTTGTTGATGTAGTACGAAAAATCCGAAAACGAGAACGTTGATTTGCCTTTTCTACAGTACTGTAGAAAGTTTTGACGGATTTTTTTTTTTTAATAGACGTCTTGCATATACTGCGTCTCTATCTCAGTTTTCTTATGGCTCCAATGTAATTATTTTGCAAAGACCAAAGCTGAATGTGAGCCACGTGATCTCCACGTGGCAGCTGCTGAAACAACTCTGAAGAACCGTCCAAGCGAGGTGGTTCTGGTCTTCGAGCTTTCCTTGCTTGCCCCGTGCGGCATGAGTGCGACACCTCAAGCAGAGCACTCCTCCACATGCAGTGCGTTTTGCATTATGCTCCGATACAGACACTGGTGATATGCATAAATACATAAACAGTAGGTATTGGGAAATGAAGAACAGTGTTTGTCTATTCTATAGGCCGAAGAATTAGTTTGTCGCTTATATGCTGATGCGCTGTTTGTAACTTGCGATGTTCATGATGCCAGGCTTGTTTTAACCCTTTGGTTGGCCTCTCCACTATATCCAATATTCTATCTTTGACACTTTAAAAGTCATTGCACCAGGTTCTTCAGGTCGTGGCGTAATTATTATCCATTTCTCCGGTTTAAAGGTCGACTAAAGCCGTTTTATCAATCAAGAATGAGTTTATTTTGTCGTGAGACATTGCAAAAACTAATATAAAATAAGTTCAAAACAAAGTTTAGTGTTCGTTAAAATACCGTAGAAGTGAACAACACACCAAAAAATGTACACTAATTACTTCTGAAAACAGAACAGCCTGTACTAGGAGACTGTAAGTGAACTGTCAGCTTAACATTTGCTTAGACTTTACGTATCTGAAAACTGAATGAATGTTAAATTCTTGAGTGCGAGACTCTCTCTATACCACCTACTAATCAATTAGCTCTATCCACTGACCTTCGAGCCATGAAATGCTCTCTGCTGATATTTCTCGTAGATCTAATCTTCCTACAAGAGGTTCTTCTCGCTTCAATGACCACTACGACTGCTAAACTATGGTGAAAATTACTAGCTGTGAAGTGATGCGTGAATGAGTATGAATCGCTAAATTCAAGAGATAATCTATCCAAAGTTAGCCTTTCTACCAATGCATTCGTGCCCGCGGCTTCACCCTTAAAGGTGCCTACACACGATCAATGTTTTCTTCAATTAATTGATGTCAATTAAAATGAGGAATTCACGTTGCCTTCACACGGTCAATGAATATGTTTCAATTTTTTTAGTTTCAGTTTAACTTTCAGATGAAAGCATCTGTGGCTATCGCAATTGAGCTTGCTCTGAACGTCCACAGCTAGCTTAACACTGAAAAAATTGATCAACGAATTGAAGAGTTGCCTACACACGGTCAATTTAATTGATGGCCTATCAAATATCAAGGGAGCTTTAATCTGTCAATGATTTGACTCAATGAAATTCTATCAATTAAATTCATGTCAAAGGTGCCTGCACACGGTCAATTTCGTCGTCAATTCATTGACATCAATTAATTGATATCAATTAATTGAAGAAAAAATTGATCGTGTGTAGGCACCTTAAGCCACCCATAAATTTATGAAGTGTTTGCAAAACCCGGTCTGGTAGGACCCCAAACTGCTCTCTAAGGTGGTGAATCTTCACAAAACCCCAGCAACGTAACATACGTGCTATGGTGCCGGACTTATATGAAGAACGCTGTGGCCCACGCTCCCTATGCCCTACAGAACGACCCAAGCAATTGTCTGCAGGGCGTCTTGACTTTGTACCTTTTGCCCTCAATAAGGCCTGCCGCACCGCATGCTTCAAGGTCCACCCCTGCATGTCGTAACAGTTCTGTCCTCTTCGCTCTGTATGGCTCGCTGCAGCACATGCCAGCGCATGTTCTATTAGCTTCTTACTAGGTCTGTACCTGGTGACAAGTTCAAAAGGTCACTTTACACGATGCCACACTGCAGTATTACCCGACAGCACTAACTACAAACTCGCCATTCTGCATGCGTACGCTCATCACTGTTCGTGCGTTCAAGTAAGCTTTCTTGCCGCGCAATGACCGCCAGAAGCACAACCAAGCCTAACCTCACCTAACGTAACCTAACTTTACCTTACCTAACGTTACCTAACCTAACGTTACCTAACCTAACGTTACCTAACCTAACGTTACCTAACCTAACCGTTACCTAACCTAACCGTTACCTAACCTAACGTTACCTAACCTAACCTAACATTACCTAACCTAACGTAATCTGCGTTACAGCGAGCAGCACAGCACGCGAACTTGAACGCCGCCCGCACTCTAAGACTTCCAATTTTTCCAGCTTGTCTCAGGTGTACTTCCCATAGGTGTATCTCCAACACTTCCAGTTTTACCAAAAGGCTATGTCCGCCGTTAACCTGTTAACGAACAGTTACGACTAAGCCTTGCTTTGCCTGGGGGACGGGTTTATCGCCAAAAATCTCTAAAAATCTGAAGTTCTTCTTTCAATTCGTTTAGTTCTTTACTTTTTAGAATTTTAATACTGGTTAGTTATTTGGGTTTTAATGAAGGGCCCTACCCACAACCAGTGTGATCCATGGCTATTAAGGAGCAAAACGGGAGATCGACGTAGGCTAAGTCGGCGCTAGCCGTTAACAGGTTATTGTACCCGCTTTGCTCCACACCCTCCAATTTCTACACCCCTCATCTCACTTTCAGTAGCTACCAGACAGAGCTCAGGGGTATCATGGAGCGATCTGTGAAATGTCACTACAGTTAAAAGAACAAGTGGGTATAAATTTTGTAATGGGGTCGAGTTTCATTAGCTAGTGTGCCAAATCGAATGTGAATAAACTGATAGATAAAACATTAAATGAAAATCCAAATCTTCTAAACCATTCTCTAGACTTTGGGAAGACTCCCAGAGAGTAGCAGCTGTGTACTGCCACAGTAGACGGAAGGCTGTGGTGCTGCGCAGCATCAGTACATCGTGGGGAGCGTCTTCTCTCAACTGCGTCAGTCAATGCCAGTCTCTAATGCAAAAGTCCCAGTACGCATTTGCACGCACAGTGTTATGCGAGGATGTGCAGCTTGCACGTCGCTCCGACAGCGTGAACGGCGTGAGAACTACTCATCGTCGTATCAAGTTGTGCGTGCAAATCCATAGTGTGGCCCCAGCATAAGAAGTACCGCTTGCAAGTTGCAGGAGTGAATTGTGATGGCTAAACGTCGAGTCATTATCGAGCTTTAAGTGTTGCAGGGTCGTAGTTCAATATTACTAAGCGGCTAAGTTAGTGAAATACACTGTTTACCAGACTATGAACGGATGCCCGATTTCGGCATTGATCAAGATCGTCCAAGAAGTGGACGCCCGCGCTTAGGTAGCTCCTCAAACCCTCCCCCCCCCCACACACACACACCGATCGACGAGGAAACTGGCCAAACAAATAAAAAAATGACATTGAATAATCTGAGAGGATCAAAGCCAATATAAACCTCAATCTTTCTCCCTTCAGGGTGAAGAAATGCCAACAGTGCACCGATCCCCCAGAAATGGAAACGAGCCGACCGAGCCTATAGGGTAACATGTCTAGTACCCGTCCTCCATGCTAGTAGCCGTCCGCTTGGCACTAAAAAACTTCCTGTGTGAAAACTAGCAGTGCTAGAAAGCCGTACATAGGCGTAAACTGTAGGCTAAGTATTGCCACAGAAGCCCTGGAAATAATGGGCGAAAAGAAAATAAAACAATAAAAAATGGTGGTGGTTTTCACATTTTTTCATGCTTTTAGTGAAAAAATGTGAAAACCACCACCATTTTCTATTGTTTTATTTTTTTCCCCGTCATTTTCATGGCTTCTGCGGAACTACTTGGCCTACAGTTTACGCCTATGTACGGCTTGTGAATTTCCTAAAGGATGGCATGCGAGAAGGAGAAATGGTCTTTTCTTATTAAAAACTAGTGCACGAAACTCAACCCTTTTGTTGAATAAGTCATGAAAATGTGTACCGTATTTGAAAACATCTTACCATCCCATCGAAAAAGTACACAATACTTCAAAATTCACGAAGGCCCGTGACCAGGCCTTCACTAATCACCCGGGCATTCCCGGGTTCGAATCCTGGATACGGTTTGGCAAAAAGAAANAAACATCATACCATCCCATCGAAAAAGTACACAATACTTCAAAATTCACGAAGGCCCGTGACCAGGCCTTCACTAATCACCCGGGCATTCCCGGGTTCGAATCCTGGATACGGTTTGGCAAAAAGAAAAGTTGGGTGCCTTGCATTTTTTTTTTCTTCAGTATTAGATAGGAGAAAAACAAGGCTTCGGACAGACAGACGGACGGACGGACTGATAGACAGATGGCTCTCTTATCATAGTATAGATTGTTTACTATTGAGGAAAAATTCAATCATCAAAATGACACACTTCTGAGAAAACAAGCTTAAGGCAATCCTGATGGCCCCTAATCGTGGGTTTTGGCGGCTGCTCCCAAAACGCAGAAATATCTCTCTATTCTCGTCAAAGAAGGCGAGAAAGATTCAAATTCTTGCGCCAATGAAACTCTCTGTCCCTGTTGTTAGAAAAAAATAATTTCGACCATTTTACTTTTTAGCAAATGTGCCCTCACACGCAAAAAAAGGCGTGGTCTCCGGCTAATTTCCCGAAGGAAATGTGGCCTCCGTCTTCACCTGCTTTTGAGTCTCTTGGAACTTGGGTGTTTAGTCCATGTTGGAGCCTGACGCCTGTGCATCGCCCCTTGCCATGGGCGACGATCTGAAATTGATCTTCCCTAACAAAATTCCACAGAAAACCTGCGTGTAGACAATTTCTGAGTTATCGTTCAGAGAGTAATTCTGGGAAAAAAAAACGTATCGAAAAAGACTCAGACATTGTTTGTGGAGGCTGTTACTTATATGTCATCGTCATCAGGGTTTCATTGTTCAGTTCCACAATCGAAATCGTAATAATTTATTTCCTATATTACTGAAGCTTTCTCGGCATCCTGTAAACGCTCTTGCGCACCTTATTCACGTGTATTTTGTGTATCATGACTGCATACTTTTATGCACTAAAACTATGCACTTTTATTCATCACAACTGCACATTGTTGCGCATCATAACTGCACAGTCGTGTACAATATGACTACAATCTCCAGCGCATCATACCCGCACTGCAGCGCTTCAGCTACAATTTCGGCACGGCTGGCACCACAAGCCCATTGCGCACCACAGCCTCGTGTAATGAGCCTCGCATCACAGCCTCGTGTAATGAGCCTCGCACCACCTAGCTCCCTCGGGCGAACTTACTGCTTGCCTTCCTTATGGCACCAGGAAGCTGGGCACTGTTGTGATGAAACTCCTGCTGCAGCCACTGCCACTGTGTGCCTGTATCGCCGGGGAAAAGTAACTATGCAAGCCGCATACATTTCTGTGCTCGTTAACGGATTACTCTGTTGTAACGGTCAGCCCATCCCTTTATTTTTGAAAATGGTTATGTGCCAGGCTCGTCAATTCGGACGGTGTTTCATACCCGTACTGGTACGGAACTCATCGTCGGGATCCGTATTCAGTCGTGTCAATGTGCAAGCGTTCAAGTCGGCTGTAAATATTTTTTATGTATTCTTCTTTTTAGCAGCGCCTTGGGCGTTTAATGGTGGCATTGTGCTTTATTTGGGTTATTCCCTTCCTTTGATACCCTGGCGCAAAGTTTTAATGATAATTATAATTGGTATTGGCCGGGTGGCATAACTCTGTCAATTATTTCGTAAATGTTCTCTTGTACGGTCATCAGCTAAACCTTACCATGCTCATCTAACGCTGTCACCGTCTTTTATTGCCACTTTTTCCAAATACCTGAATAGAATACAGCAGCGACTAAAACTTGAGTTTCCCGCAAGATATCTCATGTTACCATGCAAGTAGTGGTAATTTCTGCTATTTTTTAGTTGGAGAAATTGGGGATTTAAACGTGTTGTTTCCAATTAACCGAATCAAAAAGTAAATCCAGTTTGACAGGCAATGTTTTATCTGCATAGCTCCAGCCGCTCGAAAATTCGTCGATGTTTCGTGGCTACAAAACTCGGAAGCCAGATGGCTTTTAAATTAAACTAGTGGACCCGAGCGTGGGAAAATTCACGCAATAATCGATATGTTTGCCTAATATCTATTCATAGACCGATGCGGAATCTTCTCTGACTAGCTTCTTCATTTTCTTCATTGATCCTTTGTCGTGTTCTCATCCTTAGGTCTTCTATATCGATAGGCAAAAGTAATATCTTGAGTAAAACACTCCAATAAACTTGAATATAACTCAAGTCAGATTCGCTTATATACAATGTGTGCGCTCCGTAACAATGATACCATGATACAGTTTTTCCAACTCAAATATCTGCTTCATTTGAAGTGCTGAAATTTTGGTCTATGAAGGGAAAACTGCTTCGTCATAAGAAAGCCAGTAAGCTAGAAGAAATAATTGTCTTCTGCCCTTGAAAAATAATCACCTCCTGAGCGCTTCATTGACCATCTGCCGAATTTATACGTCGTGACCTGAAAGAAAAAAAGTTACAAAATCGGACTCCAGAAGCTGCATACATACCTATTGTTCCGATTTCAAGAAGTGTTGCAAGCAAGAAGTGTCTTCCGATAAAAGGATAAGGATCAGCCTCCGCCATGTTCTGAAACCTGGTCATCGATTTACAAAATCTTCAACCGGGCCTACTCTTCGTCTATCTATTTCCTAAAGAACGGACACGAAATAAATAAAATCACGAAGCGTTTTATTATATAAGGACTAGTGGACCCGTGCGTGAAAAAATTCCCGCAAAAATCGATATGTGTGCCTAATACCTATCGGCCAGTGCGGAATCTTCTCTGACTTCTTCATTTTTTTTTTTCATTGATCCTTTGTAGTGCTCTCATCCTTAGGTCTTCTATATCGATAGGCAGAAGTAAAATCTTCTTTAAAACACTCCAATAAACTTGAATGCAACGCCAGTCAGGTTTGCTTAAATACAATGTTAGCGCTCCGTAGCAATGATACCGTTGATGCGGTCTTTCCGACTCAAATATCGGCTTCATTTGAAGCGCTGAAGTTTTGATATTTGATGAGAAAACTGCTTCATTAAGAAAGACAGTAAGCTATAGTCAAACCAGCGTACAGGAGTCCGATGGGCGTGGCTAAGAACGCAAAACAACTTTGCCAAATCTCACTTAAGCGCGTGGTATAACTTGTCGATGAAATTATCTTTATATTCAAAAACTCAGAATACATTAGGTGATGGATTAAATTTGGCACTCCTACGTTCAATTATGCCCTGCCCCTAAAGGACTGCTTACGCTGGTTTGACTATAGAAGAAATAATTGTCTACTGCCCGTGAAGATTCGTCACCTCCAGAGCGCTTCGTTGACCATCTGCCGAATTTAAACGTCGTGACCTGAGAGAAAACCAGTTATAAAATCGGACTCAGCAAGTTGCATGCATATTGTTCCGATTTCAAGAAGTGTTTCAATCGAGAAGTGTCTTCAGATAAAGGCATAAGGATCAGCCATCACCATCTTCCGCGACCTGGTCATCGATTTACAAAATCTGCCACGTGGCCTATTTTTCGCCTATCTATTTCATACTTCAAAGCGGACACGGAATAAGCAAATAAATAAAATCAAGCGCTTTATTATATTAGGATAAGGGACTTGTTAGTAGATATTTTCTCGTGTTGCCCGTCCAAACATTATTCCCGTTGAATAAAATTGTTCGAGACACAAAGCTGATGAGTTAACTATGGCGTAACATATGCTCCAGAAAAAGCTGAACTGCGCTTAGAAACTGCCCGTTTGTGTTTTTATTAGTCTGTGATAGAGGACATCTTGGTTCTTATTATTCCACGATGTTAATGATAACTTCTTCATGACCAGCGTGGATACTTCTCTTTGTATATCGCTCCAAATCATCGTGCATCTTTCCCCTGATGACGGCTGAAGCAAATTCATGCCGAAAGCTTGGGCACATTAAAAATCTTGTCTTGAAGTTTTCATTAACAACGTGGAATAACTTATTCAATGAATTAATGGACATCTTCACGATCTTAGTTTTTATTGACCCAAGCTTTCGTTTCGGTCAACGCAAAACGTTTTGCGTTGAGCAACACGAAAGCTTGGGTCAATAAAAACCAAGATCTTGAAGTTGTCCATTAATTCATTGAATAAAACGATGGTCCAAGAAGTCCATTCATCCAGGAAATAATTTCTAAGTAAAAATGGATGATTTAAAAATGTTTGTAAAGAAAATATTACAGTGCAGCATTAACGTTTTGCTATTGGAGCGGAAAGCCGTTCAAACGTGCTCCCTCCACCCACCCCTCTCTTCAAACCAGTGCGAGAACCATACGTGTTTATTACCAGCAACGTTCGTCTGATGTGAAGCAGGAGTGGATTAGTAGTCTGCTACACTTATAGCCTCTGGCATCAAAAGGAGTTCAGAACTTGCATCATCTATGGATTATTTACGTTTTTCAATTATCTTGAAATATTATTTTAAAGCTGTTTGTGCCGGTCTGCAGTCTGCAGGGTTTGCTTTCCTCATTTGCTGTTTACAAGTAGAGATGATTGAAATTCCCCAATTTCGTCTATATATCAAATTTCCCCCATTCCCCCAGCCGAGAGTAGTTCCCCCAAAATGGAGGAATTCCCCCATCAGCGGCAGCCCTGGACAGGATATTGCGCAATATTGCCAACAGACTGCACAATATTATCCCGTTTGCGCAATATATCTTCAAAATTTTGAAAATCACTCAATAAATTGCACAACCTTTCACATTGCCCACCTACGATCAATTATATTGCACATATCAAAATATTGTGCAATAATATTGATCGTCTAGTGGCTGCTTAAGCCATAAAGTAAAGGGTTAATACATTAACACGAGGTGTATCGTTAATTTTCTAAAATTTGTACTCTTGCCACACTATCTCGTGTTATCGTGCACTGCTCCTCCGGTACGTAGCACATTATACTTCGAAATTTACTTTGTCACGTACATTAAAAATGGCTGTATGTATTGCAAAAAAGTTTCACTTTAATAGATTATATAACTAAAGCCAATTTGATAAGCTGTAATGACAGAGTATTCTGTTATATGTTTGATAAAAATTTCATTGTTTTGTCGTATTCAGTGGTACCCAACCACGTTGAGCCTGGCACCCGTAATAAATTTTAATAGCTTCTCACACCCCCTACAAATATAATAACTTACAGGATGATAAAGAATTAAGTTTACACCAATTGTGTGAACAAATCAAGGTATCTTATTTTATCGTATCCAAGATTTTGCACCTCTAGAAGGTTATCTCGTTTTCCCGACGGGCTGCGAGTACCTCCGGTTGGGGAACCCCTCCCTCGTCTTTGTAGTTTTCAAAATGCTCAGTGTACAGATTTTTCAACCCTAGCTATCCTGCTTTGGTGAAGTTAAACCGTTGCAACTTTTCATTCTTAGTGTTTCAGACAATCTGTACTTTATGCTAACGATTTTCACCAGTCATCGTTTGATCCTGTGTCGACTGCAGCCATACACTCTAGTAGGCCGAAGTGCGCATGTACCTGCGGCACGAACCAGTGCATGTGGGTTTCCTAGTTTGGGTACGTGATTATGGCGACTTTACCCTTACCACGTCTCCGCCGCGGATCCACCTCACTCGTCGGTTACCATGGCCTCATCATCCACCCTTCTCGGGTGGGCCAAACGTAGCTCACCTCCGCAAACCTGCAGACTTCCTTCTCCCACCTCCCAGCGATCTGTATATGTCTCTTGGTTCGTGGGAGAATGACTTGCAGCTCATGTCTCCAGCTTTGGATGTTTAGTCGTTCAATGGCGTGTCATCACTCAGTCCTTTGTTATGCATCGATTGTCTGCGATTTTTTTGCGCAATGTACCTAAATCGATTCCGATTTTAATCAGGCAACCAAAAAAATTCCTGCATTTTTTTTAGTTATCTGATAGCAAAATGCAAAAATTTCAGGCTTACCGTAAAATATACCGAGCTGTTTTTACTACGCCACATGATAATTTGAAAGAAGAGACTTATCCATGGCGTCTCTCCATGAACACAGACAATGTCATGGTAATGATGTTGCTTCCACTTTATCCACATTGTGTCATGGTGTCTCGCCTTCGTAACAACTCTGTTGTTTCGTATACGGTTATAGTACACTATTCATAATACGTTTATGTTTCTCACTGCCATCAATCCCGTGTATTATAACGTACTGAATTTTACACAAGAGAAAAGTAAAGATAGTTGTGTAATTTCAGCTACTTTATTTTTATTAAATGTAGCTGTATGTGGAAGAGAATAGCGGAGGCGGACTGTACATATACAGCGGTGATGAATTTCGTAGGCACGATATGATTCGAGTTAATCTGTCAGTAATTTGACGCATAGTCAAGTAATGTTGAAAATTTACGATAAATATGTTAGAAACTAGAGCACTCTGAGAGGGCATACCTCCGCCAAGCAAGGCAACGGTAGCAAAAAATTCAAATTGGCTCTGAAACCATAATTTTCTTTGTATAAACTCCAAAGTCAAATCATTTGTCTTTTGATAGTAATTAAAGCTTGTGCAATTTTCTTGAAGATCCTTTCATAACATTTTGAGTTATACTGCTAACAAACGTTATGACAAACGTGAGTCAAACTTACAAACGAAAAAACCGATCTGCACCAAAGTTTAATCATTTATGTCTTTCGACATTACTAACAACCCCTATAAATTTCATAAAAATTCATTTATTATATTTTTTAGTTATTGTGCTAACATGCATAAAATTAAAAACAGTGACAAATGAACGAACGAACAAACGGATCATTACCAAAATTTGGTCATTTACTTTTTGTTATATACCTAACAACTCATGTTAATTTCATCAAAATCCATCCGTAACTTTTTGAGTTATGGCATTGAGAAAAATGAGATATCTAACAATCCCTGTAAATTTCGTCCAAATCGGTTCAGACTTTTTGAGTTATCTTGGGGACAGACATACAAACAAACAGACAAATACGACGAAAACATAATTAACCTCTTTGGCGGAAGTAATCAAATCATTTCCTGTTTTAGGGTTAGTACGTACTCACTTATCTGACGCCATATCCGCCCCAACGTTAAAACGGAATATAAGTGTTGCTCCTATGGAAAGTCAACGACTATGTTGTTATTGCATCAGCAATGGAAGTAATCCCTCCTGTTCTATGTTTACGAGCTATTGGAACGTCATGTTCTAACCGATGGTTCGTAATAGCAATGTTTGCAATGCTCTCGCATTGACTTGTCGAGTTCACAATGACCTACTGTATCGTGTTGATTGTTGCTATCCATGCCACACTCGACCATGCAGTGTATTATATCCATGCCACACTCGACCATGCAGTGTATTATATCCATGCCACACTCGACCATGCAGTGTATTATATCCATGCCACACTCGACCATGCAGTGTATTATATCCATGCCACACTCGACCATGCGGTGTTGCAGTGTATTATATCCACGCCACACTCGACCATGCGGTGTATTATATCTATGCCACACTCGACCATGCGGTGTTGCAGTGTATTATATCAATGCCACACTCGACCATGCAATGTACTATATCCATGCCACACTCGACCATGCAGTGTATTATATC
>LQNS02278141.1:1910692-1921746 GCA_001587735.2 Parhyale hawaiensis | reverse complement strand
GTTGCAGTGTATTATATCCATGACACACTCGGCCATGCAGTGTTGCAGTGTATTATATCCATGCCACACTTGACCATGCTATGTTGCAGTGTATTATATCCATGCCACACTTGACCATGCTATGTTGCAGTGTATTATATCCATGACACACTCGACCATGCGGTGTTGCAGTGTATTATATCCATGCCACACTTGACCATGCTATGTTGCAGTGTATTATATCCATGCCACACTTGACCATGCTATGTTGCAGTGTATTATATCCATGACACACTCGACCATGCAGTGTTGCAGCGTAGGTATATCCATGACTGTTGTAACCGCAGTCGCTGGTGTCAGTTGGCAGGCGTTTGGGAACAGTCCCGGTCTGTGCGCAGCTGCATAGTGGGTGTTATATGTCATTGTTCTGCCTGTGTTGCTAGGGGTGTTCGTATTCGTACCTACCTATTGTTAGCACGAATCGCACAACCTGGGGAATTCCGTTAAGCTCTCGTAGCCATGTCCATACATTGTGACAATTTCTGGTCAAATAGGTTCACCCATACATCTTGCGGATAGTGTCGCCCTCTTCAAAGGAGTTCAATCACATTGGTTACCTCCACCACAGTTCAAGCTTTTGTGATGCAGTACTGTCATAACGTTTGGAAGTATATCGTATGCTAATTCAGAAGATGCTCTGCCAACATGTTGCATACCCGTCCTGCTGATGCACTACACGCGTCCTTTATTTCGAATATGGAACGTTTCATGAGCTTTGAAACTTAGCACCCGACGTTTGTCTCTCACCGAACAGTCTCTCGGTCTCGTGACTCCATTTCTCCATCAACTGCGTCCTCTCTTCCAGTCAACATTGCCGTAGATAGGGATACTTACCCCTTGCCAGGCAAGTAATTATATTAGCATTTCCGTAATGCTGTTCTGACGAGTAGGTTTTTCAATCATTCGGAAATTTGTTAAGGTTTAATTTAACTAAATAACTCACCCGAACTGCCGATACAGTTAATCCTGCCGGAGGCGATGATTGAGCTTTGTAGCGTCCAGTCCGCAGCGAGGGGCCAGCTCCTCTGCTGGCGCGCCGATCGCCCCATCATCGCCATCCACAGCACCCGACGGATGCTCCGAGTGCCGTGTAATGCCGCCCTCTCAAGGCCAGCAACTCCCCACAGTCCCTTTGGGTCCGTCCTATGTTCGCCTGTTGTTTCTGTAGGCTCGACTGCATAGGCTTTTTGCTCAGGCCCACGGCCACCATCCCTGCCTGGCGACTGCTTGGCTACAGAGATTTGGTCGCCGAACTGCAGGCCGACCAGACTTAACTTCTATACCTACCTGAGACAAACCAGTTTTGTTCGGTAAAAACAAGAATTTTTGTTTTTGTATACTGTACGTGACTGCCTAGTGTTTCGAAAATGCGTGACAATCAGTAGTTTCATGCTGCGCTTTATGTGTTTGTTACATACCTTTGCTTACCTGGAGTTATGTTGAATCTAATACATACAACATTAAAATATCATGTCTGTTCAATGGAAACATATGGCTCATGCCCCTCCCCCCATAGTTGCTCGATATGTCGTCGAAACTGTGTCGACATAAGATAAAATATTCATTTATGGCTATAAGAGTCAACTCGTTGTGTATTAATGCTCCTGTTAGGTTTGAATAATTTCCGTTTATGTGTGAACAATAAGTGCGACCAATTTATTTCTATCAGTCATATGCCTAATACACGGAGAAAATAGTGACGAAACTTTATTACCAATTGGAATGAGCGCCATCAGTTTTCCGCTGTAATTTCTAGCAGCAAGTGAATGTGGTTGATAAAATTTTACTCATATGGAATTCGCCACTTTGGCTGCATTCGATCACTGAATTTGAATACCAAACTAGTACGTGCAATGAAAAATTTACTCTGCTTAGCAGAATCGCTACCCCAAAATCAAGGGGAGTTAATAATCGAGTTCTTGCCATCGCTATATAACGCAGGTAGGTTTACAATTTAGCATCGTCCACTAAGTCTTAGACTTGTTTCCGGACGCGTTGCTTATTTTTAATTTATACAATGCACTTTTCAATTTCTAATTTCTCTGGCACTTGCCGAGCACGGCATGTTTCAAAGTGACTTTCCACAGGTGATGTTGCATTTAGCAGCAGTTCCGGCTTAATAAGATTAGTTTGTAAAGTTAGGTAGGTAAGTTGTTCTTCTTTACCCTAGTTTTGCGCTTTTTTCTCCGCCAGTAGTAACTCGCTTGGCGTACTTGAGACGAATTATATGTTAAAGAATACTCGGCCGTCCGGGGGGGGGGGGGTCGCAAGCGGCGACTTCACCGAGCATCATTGCTTGGATCATACTTTGAAGTATGGTGGTATACCTATAATATTAAAGTAATAGAAAATAGATACCATAGAACGTTCATCAGTTATGCAAACTTCTTTTTTGTAACTTCATTGTCAGGTAATTTTTGCTAAACTCTTTGCGCGAAATGAACTTCGTCAGGAAAACGAACGTCAGCTCTTTTTGTTGGCACCGTCCGTAATGGTGATCTCTACGATGTTTCAGCGCGCTACAGTTGTGTTCATAATAGTTAGTTTAGTGTCAGGTCAGCTCTCGGGCACAGGCACAGAAGTAAAACAACGCGTCTATTGCATGCAGGGTGTGATGTTTTCGAATGCGTGCGTTGTATTTTTGTGAAAGCAAATTTGAGTGCATAATAGAAGTTTGATTTTTAAAATTAATATATTGATCTGAGGCTTAACTGTAGATGCATCCTTTATCCAATGATTCCTCATTTTCATGAATTTAAAAAAAAAAATCATAATACTGCCCTTTAACTCATGCTATACCATCTCATTTCAAAAGGCTTAGTTTCCGCTTGGTATGTATACCTACAATAAAACTATAAATCCTTGCTAGCGATATAATATGCTGATATGAATAGGAGTCCACTCTCATGCCGCAGTGGATAATGCATATAGGGTCACGTTTTCAACGAGTATTATTTTTGCCAAAACTGATGTGAATGCCAATGGGCTTCATAACGGTTAATTTAGGAGATTTTCATCTCTGAATTGCCCCATATGTCCATGGAAGACGCAGATACGCTATAAATAAAACAACTTCTAGAGTACGTCGCGTTCGTGTAGGTTACTTTGTCATAGTTAACGGCAACGTTTATCCGCCCGGGCAGGTTCCCTTATACTCGTCTGTTGATGACCAGAACAGTTTGCCGCTGCGGTCGATCGTTGTATTTACAGTGCTGGGCACTTGCGTCACCAGTTGCGCCCTTGCGGCGACGACGCAGCGACCATTTCATCGACGCATGACACATCAACGCAAAAGTTTTACAAACGACGCAATGACACTGACGCAACTACAGTGACGCAAATAAATTTTGCGTATCCACTTCATAGATTTTTACGAGTGCCACTGTTGTAGTTTTCCTGTGTTGCTCTTTAGTCGCACCAAAACGTGAATGTGAATGGAAACTTGGAGAGACCTGTGTGTAAACAGAGTATTCGTGGTGACCCCTCGGAGAGCAGCTTCCTTTAAAAACTCGCACTTCTTGTGTGTCCAGATACTGAGACGGACCGGCCTCTCAACAAACGTTGTACAAAGAGTCATCCTCTCTTTTCCTGTGTTCCTGAGACTTCTTGCTCTCGGCTATGGAGCTGATGAGGATGCGAAATGGAACTACTGCATGCGTAAGATAAAGAATAATTCTGCTCGGCGTCACAGCGCAGGCCTGAATTATCTGGGGCAACTGGATGAGGTTCACATGGGTAGGTACTTGGTCTCCGGCCTTCCTGACTGTAGTTTTCTGTTTTCTCTAGAGTGCTTTGTTGGTAATTCTGTACAGTGTAGCGTAATTTTGGTCACCACCATGCACCGTACCTAACTATTGAGTAGCTGATCTGTCAATTTCCAGTAGTGTAACTGCAGCTTCCGCCGACAGCTGTGAACTGGAGCTTTCTTTTGTTTCAGCGGAAGTTTCTGAGGCAATTTCCGATGGGGTACACACTGTACTGTATGAACTCTATGTACTGCAACGTAATTGTTCAGTTTGCCATATTTGTGTAATATTATGAAGAACAATACAATTGTTGAGGTGGTCATATTGATGTGACACGTAAACGGCAATTGCGTACGTGCTCAGGCAGCCCCATTTGCTCTCAATTGACACACGTCGCAATGAAGGCGTTAATATATTGTCTTAAGTCAAGTTTTATCTTCGTTGCTAGGCCACGAACTGCATCCCAACTGCCCAAGAGTAGAGCTTTTTGACATTTTGCTCATGAGTGTCTTCGTAATTCAAGGGGCGTGGCTGCTTACGGTCGCGCCCTGTTTTTGTACGACCTGTGCGCGGCAGCTCACCTCCCTCTGGGGGCGCGACTCGTGAGGAGCGTTGGGTGACTACTTTGTTGTAGAGGACAGATATTGCCATCGTGTTGGTAAGAGTAGTTAGTCTTATTTCCCTGGGTGCTTATGGAAAACATTATTGGCGAGAAAACTAAACTGAAATTGATTTACGTATAAGGAACCTTTGCATTGTTTGTAGGCTATTTTTCTGTCAAGGCACTGCTGACTAGAAACTGTCCTTATCTTGTAATTTCCAGTCAATTCCTCGTGTGTCAAATATAGTTCGTTCCTGGATGTGGTGCCCTCAGGAGTATATTCTGGTGCGCCCTTTCCCTGCCACAATATGTTTGGGCATCACGCACCCAAGGGTCCCGAGTGCCTTCTCCGCAGGGGATGTAGCATCTGGCCGCAGTTCCTGCTGACGACGTTAGTTTTGTATAGTTAGGTATGTTCTCTACTTTCCTCTTTCTGTCCCGTGAGGTGGAGATAGCCGACCTGGTACGCGGGACATCTCTAGTCTCTCTCGTGTGGAAGGACACAAATGGGGCCGACCACTCGAGTGTCTCCTACTATACCTTGCGCCTTGATTCCCTGCCCGTAGTAGCGCACGTGGCCACCACTCCTACCCAATATGTGGTATTTGAATACTGCACAAGTAGTTTCTCTGTTAAAACGCCTGAAGAGAATTCAAGTAACGTATGAAGTGCGTGGAAAACTCCTGTGTCAACAGACAAATATTCTAAGAAGTATCCGAACATTTCATTTCGTTGGGCGTTCTAGTCGCTACTGTAGTTTTTTTTTTTTAAGTAATAGGTCATTCAAGCACCGGGATCATTGCTGTAATACGATACGAAAGCTTTAAAGAGTCACTTATGATTGGTTGCATTGGTTTATATCTTTTATACAATGTAAAAGCTGACGAAAGTTGCGAACTCGGAAGGGTATCACTTTTCGTTAGCTCAATTTTAAGTGTCCCTTGAAAAGTATTCTACTTCTACTGATGGACACTAAAGTGTGTCGCAATCCCGCCAAACCGGGCTACCGCGCCCTGAAAAAAAGGGTTACCGTAACTCGAAAAGTGGTTCTGAGGGCCCCATCTAGCGACAAGCGGGGTAAGCTGAACGATATTGAAATTCCATTTTAATTGAAGTTTTGTCAATATAAGTTCTAAGTAACAGATCTGATTTATTTATTCTGGTGTAGGGAGTTTATTTGTTGCTTATTTGATTGAATTTAGTGCTCTTGTTAATCAAAAAGAGTGATAGACGTTTGTGCTCGGTCACCTACATCACCATAACCCGTGTCGCAGTCCTCATTTGATCTATATATGATTGCGGCACGGGTTGCGACTGGCTGGGTTACCGGTGTAGCACCGGTAACCCAGGAATGCTGATTTCGACACACGCCTTCCGTCCGGGTGAACTTCATCATTCGTCCGTAATATTTTATGCCTGTGTGACGCGTAGGTTCAAACCTGTTCTGCGGTGCAGGTATACACTATTAGCAGTGCGGTTCTGTGACGTTATTCGAGAGACAAAAAACACGTGGTTGTAATTATTGTCAAAAGCAAACGTTTCAAAGTCTTTTCACAAAGTTTTCTGAACACTAACGTGGATCTATAGTAATCCAAAATGTTACTTTTGACCAATAAATGTGACCACTCTTACTACTTTTTATCCTGAAGATTAATTTCCCCGTGGATGTACCAATTTTAGAATAATGTGACGTTATAAGAATGAACAAAAAGCGTTGCCTGCACAAACGCTTCACATTCGCACGTATTTCCGCATACGCTCTGCCCACCAAATAATTAACTTCATTACCTGCTCGAGTAAGGTAGTTACCTCAACTTGCCTGACTTAAACAGTACCTACCTAAGCTGGGCTTTGTATGCGTAGCATGTTGGTGGCGAGATCCAAGACAATGATGTCTTGTATTATGTAGAAGTTATTGTGTTTCCTAGTTGGTTATTTATATAGGCGCTTGCAGGAAGAGGCGCGGCTTGTTTAGCAATTCTCCTTGCATTAAATTGTATTGATGTTTGTGCGTTATGAAATCGCATGGGCGTTTGTGCGTTTTAAAATCGCATGGGCGTTTGTGCGTTATTAAGCCGTATTGGTATATGTACGTTATTAAACCGTATTGGTGTTTGTGCGGTATTAACCTGTTAACGGATAGTTACCAGTTAAGCCTAACTGCCTGACCGGCGGTTCATTGCCAACAATCTTTAAAATTCTAAAGTTCATTTCTGAACTTATTTATTTTTTTATTTTTTATAATTTGAATTCTAGTGAGTCATTTGGGGTTTAATAAATATCCCTACCCACGACTAATGTGATCCAGAGCCGTCAAGGAACAAAACGGGCCGTTAGTAAGTTAAATCATATTAGCATTTGCACTTCGTTAAATCGTTTTGGCGTTTGTGCGTTATTAAGTTCTATTGGCATTTGTTCGTTGTTAAATTATATTGGTGTTTGTGCGTATGAATCGTATTGGAGTTTATACGCTTCACAAATAGACACTGTTATCTCATTTGTTATGTGCACTCCCGCATTTTGTGTCGCATGTAAAACATAATTGTGTATGGGACGCTGTTTTTCTTTCGTTCTAGTATTGTTTACCTCGGGAAAGATTTTCCTTTTGTGGTCGAATATTTAGACGAAATTTAGTTTCTCGTTTTTTCGTACCGTACTTGATTATATGCCCACTGCATGCATATATTACTAGTGATTAGCATAAAGCGCAAAGAAAGACAGTTTGAAGAGATCTTGGCCTGAGAATGCAAGATGATGCTCCCTTTGAGCACCATATAGCCGAGTTTTTGCCATGGGAAAGAAATGGAGCAGATGGGGGGGGGATGCCATGTAGTTTCTCGTTGCGCCAATTGGAAGTGTCTCTCTATGGAAACAAGTAATGCTGCTCCAGGTAGAAGACGACTCCTCTCTTTGGAAGTTTATATAGTTTCAAGAAATATGTTTACCACTTGAAGCTGTTGAGAGATCATCTTTGCTAAATTTGGAGGCATGCAAGAGCTCGACTTTCAGAAACGATTCTACCGTCTCTGCTTGTTTCACTACAACAACAAAAAAATTGAACGTTGTTACACTCAACATTTTCATAGATTGAACATTGAACAAAATGGCGCTATACCTTCGAAATGCCACTGGTTTGAAAGCAATAGAATTGAAAACATGAATTCTTATTAAAAAAGAATGCCATATAAGCCAGCAGGTACGTGCACTGCAGAGATGATGCGCTACTAGCTCTGCCGTTGGTCACAAGCCGCTACCCAACGGGAGACAACCAGCATCGGGGCGATCGGCACACGTGGAGTAGCGTGGATTGCGCCACCTGGACATCGTCCGAAGACCCGTAAAGTTATTGGCACTTTGCTAATCTACCAATGTTTACACAAAACTATTAGATTCTTAGAAATTTCCCATTGGTCAGATTATTGTTACGATTCCTTAGCTGTTTTCCAAGAACGTATGTCGATTACGGTACGTTGAACTTCGTTCTCAGACACCCAATTAATTCTTTTTCCCCAGCCACTGAAGCAGAACATTGCTGATTTGTGTTACCCTTATTGTATTTACCCTAGAGATCTCGTGCTATGTAGTTGACACGAATTCTCCATTGACTTCGTAGCAGATATGTCGCGCAATCAGACGTTTGCTAATGGCAACTGCTACTGTTTTTGTTGAAAAGTCAGTCGTCTCTTATATGCTATTGGTACTGCATTTTCAGTTCATTAAATGCAAAAATTAAATCTGGGGTGATTGTCATCTTTATTTTCACATCTACGTTTGTGCAGCTTTGGGTTTAGTTTTACATCAATAACGAAATAAAATAATTTGGTACGCAGTATTGAAAAAAACTTATTTCTTTAGTTCATTAAATGGAAAGCTTCTTATTATGAAGTGCGAATAAAAAAAGAGATCTATTCAACTCCTTAACTAGCAAGCTTCAGCTTAGTACGCGGTGTGAAGCACATGACAACTACCCTGTGATAAAGAGTTAATCTATTATCGCCCAAAGTAAACCTTCACTTCTCGTGAAGATAGTGCTCGGCTAAGAGCACTAGTACTAATGTTCGCAAATAGAACAGTGTACGTTGACGGTTAAGAAAATCCTTCTTGTGCCCACCGGCCATTAAGATCTTGCGATACCGTACGAGAAGTCTCACCGCAACGTGGCATTGCCTTTGCCATCCTGGCACAAGTCGCGCGGGTGCTGCGCGATTGGGGAAATTTGTTTTTTTGTTCTGGATTGCGACATCCTGGAGTCGAGCGCAATGCTTATGGCTGTCTGAATTGGCCCACTGCCAGGAATTTTGTGAGATACCAAACGCTTGGATTCCCGTTTGTGTTGTATGTTTTTTTTAGCACATTAAAACCCACGGGGACCATTCTGTCCCATTTAGAATAATAAGCGCTGTTCCTACGAACAATGGTTTTTTATAGGGAATTGGGAAGTCATAGTTTTGGTCCCCTGATTTATTTTTTACACTGGGAAATGGGAAGATTATGGGGTTAGTACCCTGTCAATGAGGATTGTGTTGTTTCTGTGTTTTCCCGCTCCCTCGTACTTGTTGCAGCCTTTGATCTTCACCCGCATTTCAGTTTAACTGGGCAAGGCGTCCTGATATGAGCAGCGACGTGCATCATTGGCTTTTTCGTTCAAGACCTGATGCTAGCTTGGTTCGGACTAAAGCATACCGCATATGCTTTATTTTTATTAACTGTTACTTGGACCTGTATCATTGCTCTCTGTATTCAGGAACGAGCGTGAATATTATTATAATTGATAAGCTTTATATTGAGCTCTACAAAACGCGTTACTGCATGTTGATCTTGGCTGCATCATTTGATCATAGGTTCACCAGTAGTGCTAAACATGACCAAGATCTTGAGGTTGATTCAGGGCACCATCCCATGTGCCGAAGTCTTCATCAACAGGCCTTCTAACACATCACCAAAACTAATATCAAGATTGAATTTTCAAGGCTGCCGATTACCCAGGCCTGATATGGTCAGCAGCAAGAAGCACTGCTGGCCTCACTTATCACCCGTTGGGTGACTTGAGTTCCTGATAGCCGATGTTAAGTATGCGGACAAGTGCGTCGTGCCTGTTTAAAAAAGCATCTGCAGTGAAGGATGCGCACTGCACCTTGAGGTCACTCTGCGCACCGTCAAATTTTAGCTGCAGACTTTAGAAGAGCTGTGATTTTATTTTGATCTCTGGGCTGTACGCTTAGAGCGTCTTTGAAGACGTTCCGAACAATGTTCGAAGGTTTTGCAGAAGTTCAAGACTAATATGGTCGTTGGAAAATGGAGCATTTTATCTAAGCAGGTTCACCCCATTTTTCAAATACATGTACTTCAAGTTCTTTTTGCCTTCGATGAATTAGTCACAGTGAAATGTAAATCAATCCGATTCTTTGTCGTATCAAAACCGCTGAAACACAAAACATTATATATTTAAGATATAAGTCTGCCTCACGAATAACAGTGTTCAGTTTTGCACGGTTCAATGGACTTGGTCGCTACAGCTTTGTAATATGCTTCAAGAATGAAAGTCATGTTAATACAAGGTACTGTAACATATCTGGCTATGGAAGCTGTTATCAATGATGTTGAGCTTGTGTTTAAGAAATTAAATGTAGCCTCTCTCATCACAGTTATGATAATAATAAAATCATTTATTTTTCTCAGCTGGATGCTGAGGGGGTCTGCTTCCTCAGGTATTTATTCTTAGAGCTGGCATACGGAGAAGGTTCACAGCTTGCCTCATAGAAGTACGCTAGTGGCCAGTCAGTGTGCAATTGCTATTAAAGGCATAATACTAGTAACATTATTTTGCACAGATATGTTGGTATGACGTTTTTTTTTATTCTAGATATGCTCAAAATCAAGGAATTTAAAATTAGAATATACGTATTAAAATCTGACATACGTTGAGCATTACTAAATTAACTCGCACTTTGACTGCAAATCCGTTACATGTGATGGAAAATCTTTTTTTTTTTTCAACGTCGTTCATGATTTTTTAATGGTCAATTAAAACGTAAAGGTTGCCTGCGACAATAAAGCATGTCACTGAGGTCATCATCTTCAGCTGGACGGGACGAAATAAGTTTGGCGGCGACCCTGACGGCGACGGTTTACGAGCCTGCCAAGTGTGAACGCAGTGGAGCGCGTTTCCTTTTAGTGAAGCTGTACTTGACAATTTCCTCCCACGGTAACGCCAGCTCAAACTTTTGCCTTGAACTGGAAGATTATCGTTTGTAGGTTTACGTGCCAGCGATAGAGTGCATTGTCTAAGGACAGGAGCGAATATTCATCCTGTTATCTGTTACCACTGTTCCCATGGAAATCACGTTGTATCATTTAATAGAAGCTACATAATGAGTGCGGTAGTTCTTATGGGAGACGCATTTTGTAGCTCAGTGCTCTATGACTTAAAGCAGGTGCTCACTCGTGCTGTTGCTGTGAAGATTTCATCTGGAAATTGCTCTGGCTGGTAGTGACTCGAAAAGTAATACCTGAGTATGTCTATGGACACTTTTCCTGGTACCGCAATGTCTCTGACCCGGGGGTAGTTCAACATTGCATCTATCTACATCTATCTATCTATCTATATTATACTAAAAGTCTGTGAACCGGTCTTGCTTGTTTACTTGTGTCTTGTGTCTTGTGTCTTG
>LQNS02278141.1:1899095-1910214 GCA_001587735.2 Parhyale hawaiensis | reverse complement strand
AGTTGGGAAAGAAGAACAGATGGAAGAAAGATCAGTATGAGTTACAGGTGAGAAGGAAGCAAAATGGGTACGAAAGGCAGACAAGACGATCGTGATGGCGACCCAACGGGTCAACGGGTAGTCTAGTATTATACTAAAAGTCTGTGAACTTTATTTACTTGTGTCTTATTTGACACAGCTTCTTCGCTTTTAGACGAGAAGAAATTCGAGGGATGAAGATATGATACGATTGTATCTGTGATACGGAAATTAAACTGAGCTCGTTAAATTCAACGGTGCCATGGGAAATACAACTGAAATACGTAACATTTAAATTGACTTTTATGACAGCCTGGGTGTTGAATATTCGTTAGATAAGCAAAGAATCTGTTGATAATGAACCGAACGGGCCGCTCCTTGACGGGCAACAGAGAACGGCCGAATAGCGGGTGGTCTATGTCCAACTAAATAACAGCTGCTTTTTTGCAAAAGCGATGACGATCGAAGAAACGACCCAACGGGTCATGGGCCGTCTAGTACAATTTAAACTTTCCGAGCTGTTTTCGTAAAAATTGCAATGAAAGGTTCCAAAAAATAAAGCAAAAAACAACAACAACAAGAAAAGACTCTAGTCCACACTAAAATTCACAGCCTAAAACTAAGCACAATTTCGCGACAGCAGTCTGCTAGGCGCTGAGCTTCGGAAAGAAATCACGGACACGCGGTAGAGACCGCACACTGTCTTCTATACACCCTCGATTTGCCTTCACTACTAGTCTACTAATATCCTACTTCGGGACGATTGTGTTTCCTACCCACTTTACTTCCTTCCAATTTCATACTCCTACTTTTCCAACTTTCGTCAGTTCGTCCTCGTCTTTCCTACTCGCTGTTCCTATCCTGTGTAAGAATAACCTCGTGCATGGGTTCCACGTGTCTACCGACATACTATACGTCCCTTTTCTTCCCTTACAACAACTTAGTACTGAACTAGGGAGGCTGAACGTATGTTATACGCCCTGCTACTAAAATCCCACTATTGACAGCTAACACTTCTCTTCCAAAACTTTTTTTCTACTTTTTGCCCCTGTGCCTCATCTGTATCCTGATCGTAGAGTGTGGAAATTATTTATCGTCTGGAATGAGGCCTCAGTTTCCACACGAAGTCGATGTCGTAGAGTAAAGAACAAGAGACACGTAGTATATCGACAGAACCATGATATCCATCCGTGCACGAGCGTGTTCTTCACACGCAGATGAAACGCTCATGGGAGCAGCAAGTCGGGAGAGACATCGAGTGTGGCCGACAGCTCGTCGAGATCTCGAGCGATTGATCCACAATCGCTGGCTAGGATTTGAAAATGTCGAATCGCACTTTATTCCGGACAAGACCGCATATTGTGAGGGCATAGGAAAGTAAACCATATTGTTTCTTTGTTAATTTGTTCAAGTATGTTAATTATTATTTCGTTGCAGTTGTAACGTTTATTGAATTCCATTCTATCAGAGCGGGGCAGTTCTAATTGCAATTCCGATTATTCGATTAATCGGATTCGCATTTTCGAATCGGCTTATCGAATCGAACTAACCCCCGCAAACGAATCAGATAATCACGATCGGGCAGCAGAAATTTAAAGCGATCGGTGATTAATCCAGTCGATGTTTTCTTCTCACATTAGCAATTTCTTTTTTTTTCAGGATATGTATTCTTAATTAAATATTTTTTCATAGTATTCTATTCACACTTTCAATTTTTAGTATTATATAATGCGCAATATGCGATTAATTATGAAATCATATAAAATAAAAATGTTATATTTTTGTGAGAGAATATATTAGCATCACTGTGTATATTTTGTGTAATATTTACATACCCGTACTGAGTACGTTCGTTTTTTGTTATGTTACTATAAGCCCAGTCGTCAAAAATGACAGCAGTAATTATGCTTCTATGCTCTTTATTGTTCCGGTTCCCAGTGTAGGTTGTGCTGTAAAATAGGTATCATACCTGCAGCCGTGATCGCCCAATAAATGAAACGCAAGTTGTACTGCCATGCGTTTTGTGCGAGCAAACCATATCCCTCTGCAAGATGAGGCGCGAATATCAGTTTGGAATTGGTCAAACGTCGAGCAGCACTAAGAAAGAATAGTTCAGTCACACGAATTCGCCGGCAATGTTCAGGGCTTACCGTAACCTGGATACCAGCCGCTATGCATACCTTTAGGGGCGAAATATGGCTGCATTGTAAGTTGAATATAAAAAGGGAGTCTTTTCCGCGTGAAGTTTCAACTCCTACGAAGAGATTCAGCTAAACAAAGCACAAGCGAAATGGATTATGAACGAAAGGTAGAATGCTCCAACCAACAAGCGAGTCTCTCGAACTGCTATGAAGAAATTCAGCTAAAACATATGCAATATAGCTTATGAAACGTATGCAATATAGCTTATGAAACGTATGCAATATAGCTTATGTCTGACAGCATCAAAAACTCGATCAACGATACCGCCTTTCATCTTTCACGCTCAGAAGAATCATCATAGTCATATCAAAAAGTACTGAGCTAGTTTTCAAAGCGAAGCGAGATTCAGAAAATACAGTATTTCCACTTTTGACCATATATTTATTTCAGAAGCTATATTTCTCCCCGTTACTATAGCGGTTGAAATTTTATGGTGTCTCAACTTATTTTTCTGTCGAATTTTTTCCTATATAAATCCTTAACAGCGGAACGGAGAGAAGAACCAACCAAAGAGCGACCGACCATGCAACCACAAGACCAAAAATTGTGGATTATTATATAGTTGAACTTTGAGTTAGCTGTAGGGTCCTGTTGCTCAATCGAAAACTCTTGGGTCCTGTTGCTCAGTCGAAAACTTTTGAGTGTTGCGATCTTCACTTCACTTAGGTACCTGTTTCTTCACCTGGGAAAGTTTTTGAGGGTTCTTTCCGTCACCTAAAGAGAAATGTTGCTATTTTCTGCATTTATCTTTAAAGAAAATTCGATGGTTGCAATATTCACTTGGGAGCCTCGAAGGAAGTAGCGGAGCCTCATATAAACCAATAATTTTGTTGCATTTTCGTTTTGATAAGAGTAATGGAGCCGATTTAAGTATATGCCAGATCTTTAAGACAATAGCAAAACAACTTACACTCGATGCAATCCAAGCAGCGGGCTGTTATGTGCCTCGGTAGCGCAGTAGGCAGCGCGTCAGTCTCATAATCTGAAGGTCGTGAGTTCGATCCTCACTCGGGGCAGATTGTTTTTAGCAATCTAACTAACCTTCCAATGCACTGAATGTCAGCTAAACATAACTCCTCAGAAAGTACATAAGCAAATAGTGACCGCAATATTAGATCAGTAATGAAAGTGCTCTTATATAACTAGCAAGCTGTTACGAAATCACCTTGATAGCAAGCAATAGGTTCGCATTCTTGATCACAGCCGCAACGCTTATGTGACACCTGATAATTTTATCGCCTAGTTATGCTACTTTTCTGTTCCCTGACTTATTGCCATGCATGAAGACATTGCTAACAAAGCCGATGCTTTTTCTCTCTTCAGGCTTCGTTGCATTATAGCAAATTTATTTATTTGAATCAAAACAAGGACTGCCCGTGAAACCCTCTGGGTGAATAATTAGCCCCTTCTGTGGTATCGGGAGTCGCACCCCCTTGGAATCCCGTAAGTTACCACAACGTTACCTTATCTTTCAGTACGCTTTCTTATGTTCCCAGTTTGCTTCCTTCTATGTTTCATCGCTTTCCTTCAAGCGATACTATTGTTCTATTGTTCCTCTTATTTCCCCAACTTGTTCCCATGCTAGTTGATCCAGTGTCAGAGCACCCTCGCGCCTGTCATCGACTTTTTTACTCGACGCCCCATATACCCCTTCTTCTATCTCTCTTGAAACATTTTTACCACGACTAGGGAAGCTTCAACTAAGTTGCAGAATGCATCAAAACTAATAAGTGAACTTTCTTTGCCTGTTTAGGGCATTAGCCTTTCCCATAGATTCTCCTACTCATGTAGGAATGTCTCGGTAGACTCATGACAAGGCACGAGCGTAGTTGCCCTTGGTTCCTTGAGCGCGAGGATGACGTTCCGCACCTGAGAAGGTCAGGACCTTGCAATGTGACAACTGTCCTATGACTGATGTGTGTTGTCTCAAGCATTTCATCAATGTTAAAATCATAACTAAAGATACAGCACCGGGTATTTACTTTTTATAAGAATATGATCATTGCTTGAAACGTCCTGTACAGTGGTCGCTCTGCGCTCTTCTGTAGCACAGATTTCTGGTTAGGACATTGCTGCCGTTAGTTAACTAGGCTCAAAGTTTTAAGTACAGCTAACATAGCCGTCATCTACCCCGTGTTTTTTTTTTTTCAAGCTCTATGATTCTTCGATGGCAAGAGTGAAATGGTGTTTCCGAAAAATTCGTAAGGGTATTCAAACATTGACGACAGATGTATGAAGATTTGTTTCTGATAGAATATTCTGAAACAATGTTTGAATGTTAAATTATATAAACTTTAAACTAAGAGTTGCTTTAGGGAAGACGTGTGTTCGAGCACTGCTCACGCATTCAGTCGTAAGCTCTTTAAAAGACAATACAGTTGTTCAGTTGTGTTGTGGTTTACAGTATTTCCGTTCTGCTGTAGATACAAATATGACGTAATGCAAGGCCCAGCATCCAGCTTTTTTACGCAAAAAATTATCTTGATAAATTTCAAAAGCATGTTTTCACGATAGACATTAAATAACGAAAAATAAATTGATGCAATTATTTATAAACCTTCTCTTGCATCTATTGTTCATCAATTACACTATAGAAAAACTCAGATAAATATCACTAAGATATGTGATCCGAAATAGGGTAGACTATCTCCGAAACACAAGCCACCCGCCTTCTACTACACTTGATCGCCAAATACATCAATAGAAAGCTTGCCACGATGCCACGCCATTAACACTTACCGTTCAGTTACCAATTAAGCAATACGTACTTTAAGACTACCTGGGTCGTGCGCGAGGGTTTCTTCTTTTTGCGCCCAGTTTGTTTCTTTCAAGTTCCATGCTGTTGTTGGTGAAGCTTTGTTTTGTTCTGCCTCTTCTCTTCCCATATTTGTTGCCCTGCACATTGCCCGCCCTATAGTGTGGCAAAACTGTCTTCCATGGGTATACGTTCCTTTAGTCATACGGCATTTTCTTTCCGTTTCATCAGCCGATATATCGCTTGTTGGCAGTGCGTGATGCTTAATTAACATTCAGTTATGATAATCGCTTATCTTTGCTATCGTGTATACTTTATACCTCTTGCCATTCGCATACGGTGTGTCGCATTCAGCATTTCGGGATTACCGGTGCTACACCGGTGACTCAGCCAGTCGCAATCGTAGCTCATGACGACTGCGACACGGGCTACGGTGATGCAGGTCACCGAGCACAAACTGCTTTATGAATAAAAAGAGCACAATACGCAACAAATAAACTCTGCCCACCAGAATAAGTATATCAGATCAGTTACTTGGAACTTATATTTACAAAATTTCAATTGAAATTTGAAACGGAATTTCAATAACGTTGAGCTCGCTCCGCTCGTCGCTAGATGGCGCTCTCACAACCACTTTCCGGGTTATGGTAACCTTTTTTCAGGGCGCGGTAGCCCGGTTTCGGCGTGATTGCGGCACTCCCCTATTATGGTGGTGCGCCAAGGGCGTGGTCGAGGGGGCGCGGTGCCGTGCCGAAGGAGATAGGTTCGTACCTATGGGTGTGTCCTGTAGCATTCAGTAGGCATGTGGGTATAGATCTAAAATGATGGCTATGCCACACTACATTATCATTTCAGTTCGAGGTATACTGCTCTCTTCGTGAATTAATCATTGTACAATGATAACTAAGTACTGAATGCATTATCAAGGTTCGCATACGAGTAAAACATATTCAGTACTGATATATATTCAATTGATCATTATTCAAGTACGCAATACATTTAATAATTTCCGTATGTACCGCTCTTTTTTTCTACACAGTACGGCCATCACGTTAATCACACCAGTTAATATTGTTTCTCGCTAGAATATTGCTGTTTGAGAGGCCGCATATGTTATACGTCATTAAAAAGAAAGGATTACCAGTTTTATGTATTTTTAAAGCATGAATAAAGGAATGTAGTATCTTTTTTTAATGTTATTATTTCCTTCGTATAATATTTGTCCATCTTATATCCTATTTCTTGAAACTGTATCCACTCTCCGCCTGTAAACAATTGCTGGTTTTCAAGTGCGCCATGGTAGCAAACCGTACGATCCCCGCCGGCCGTCCTCCCGCCAGTGGGTGGGGTGGGTAGAAAGGACTAATTCTCCTGTGTTAGATTTAATATTGCCGTGCCGTAGTATTAACACTATTTGTCACGTACAAAATATGATGTGCTATATAGTACATACTAAAGGCTTGAATCATCTCGAAAGCATCGTGTTTCATCACCCTGTTTTTGTCAGGTCTGTAGACGATGATAATCTGTCAACATTATCTCAGGTACACATGAGATGGTACAATAACTCGTAGTAAATGCAGCGTACGACTGAATTTCGGCTGAAAAGGTATGTGTTTTGGCTTCGTGCTGCAAGGCGTAGTGTTTGACAAGCTTGTTTTTGCTCTTGATAACGATACCTTCTTGTGAACGCCCATCGAGAAATTCAAGGTCACTCGTTTTTTTTTCAGTTTTGATTCTTAAGTCCTGATAGACGAGCAGCTGATATTTCCAGCTGCTATAGCGAAGCGAAGGCGATGCTGTAAAGGCAACACGCAGTGGGCTGTAGTGAACTTGTACTGCGGGCTGCCAGTTTCCGCTAGGACACTAGGTTTATTTTCAAACTGTAAATTTGGTGCTTTCCCTTGATCGTTCAGAACTATTTCAGAAGCTTGGCACAATATGTATTGATGAATTATGGCAAGTGCGCAGCGTATCAGGAAAATCTCACCGTCAACTGCTGAAAATTTTTATTTTAATCGTAGACTAGTAAATCGGCGTATTTAACCTATAAATCATGAAATCAGTGGTTCCCAACCTGTTGTACGCAAGGGGTTTTAAGGTAGTACGCGCGCGCTGAGTTGTGTTTTTTGTGTGCGTGTTTTACCTGTGAATAAATTTATTGTTGATCGAATTAATTTTTTTCTGGAACCAAGTGGTACGCGGCGATTTTTCAGGACCTCCAAATGTCACTCGATCTGGAAAAGGTTGTGAACCACTGCCTGGAATTCATAGTTTGCCATACACAGCACGTGTCAAATAGTGTTCTGCCTGAGGGAATGTTGAAACTAAATCCTATATTAAAAGTTGAAGACACTATTCGTCCCTTTTCTCTTGTAAAATCCCATTCCAGTGGCTATATAGTAATTTAAGGCTTAAAAAAACAACATAGGTCATGTACCCATTAGCGTTGTTGCCCCGTCATTGAAATCCCTGTTGAAGTGGTTTTACGGATTGAGGCTCAAACTATAACATTCAGCTTACACTCGATAGTAACAACAAAGGTCATTGAAATCTGCGTTCAAATGCTTGCATGTGACTAAGTCTTGCCTACTGCCGCGAGATCGACTATGTTATTGCCCTCGTATAATATTGTAGGTCTAATCTTTGTCGGTTTGTCAGTTTGGTGTTGAGACGCGCAGCGCGTTGGATGTTGAGGTCGACTTGATACCGGATGCTGCAATCTTCATATTTTATATGGCCTTTGCATTTTTATCAGCTGTGTAGCGAGTCACTAGCAGAGATAACTTAATGTTATCATTTCCTGCATATAATACGTCTTATTCATTCCGATTTGTCTAAGATTCGCATGTAACTTTGTGTTGTCTTTGTTGCCTGGTCGTAGACTGATGTTACAATGTATGGCCGAGCGTTCATCGGGATCTAGCCGGAGCTCTCGACCGTCTTTATAAGTTCTCGCATGTAATATATGCTGTAAAGCCTCGTTTAGGGAAAAAAACGTTAATGAACTGTGTGGACGATGCACAAGAATTTGAAGAATATTTCTCAGATCAACTGTTGCCTCCAGTGAGCCACTTTCGGTCTATTTTTCTTTCACTCGAATTTAGTTTTGGAGTCGAAGATGGCAATAAATCTTTCTACAGTGAGGCTAGAAGAATTATTCGTTATGATGTGCAGTGTGGTGAGTTACCTATTTTGAAACTACGAGCATTTGTGACTCTATATCGAAGATTTTTATTTTATGAGTATTGCTGAATCGGCGTAGAAGTACCATCGACCTATCATTTTTACTGAGAAGATTTGATCGTCCCTGTGATTATGAGTATATCTTGAGTTAGTTGCTTTACTGTGACGTTAGGCAAATACTGTATAGGACCACATGCCATGGCGCTTGTAGGTCCCCCGGTAGGTCCCGGAAAAAATTGATTCGGTCAAAAACGAATTTTTTTTGCAGTGGCGAGACTTTCTGATTGACTCACTGCAACCTGTTGGAATATAAAAGTTCGTTATCAACATTTGGATATGAGTGAGAGAAGCCCGGCTTAGTCCGCAATTACTAGCTACTTCAGACGCTGAAATTTTTTTTCCTGAACCGATTGCTGTGTGGTCTTTTTCCATTGCTTGCAATGCGGTTTACCTGCTTGGATCCGTCAAAACAGGTTCAGCTCTGCACCCCTTTGCTGGCAATGTGTAATTTTCTCCTGACTGTTTTCTTATATTTATTTTTCTAAGTTTTTGCTTTACGTCGAGAACTATCAGACACGTAAAATGAGCTCTCTCTATATAAGGCAAGATAACCATCGTACTCAGGAAAGTTTGCTCAATATTACACATCCAGTAATGGCACGACTGTTTTTGAATGAAGTCGTCTTGCTTGTATGCCAAAAGGAAGTTGTATGAGTCTGCAAAACTAAGAAGAAATTTATCTCGAATATGTGATTAAATGTGGAAAGGTTCGAAAGAGTTTTGGGTATATTTCTCTAATTATTACCGATGAACAAAGTGAGAGAGAGGTCTGTATACGTCTATATTTATTTCGTGTATACTTGTATCCCTTTCCACCCAAAAATTAACTACCAGAAGGAACTGAGCTATCAGTACACTATCTTACAGGCCGGTTGACCTACTTACAGATGCGAAAAATACCATTACTGCTGACGCTGCACTTTGAGCTCCCTCATCACGGGTGATGGTATTACGCCACGGGGCATTCTAGTTTTTCTGGGTTCGTTGACACGGCACCGATTAGCCCGGTTTAGGGATGTCTGTGGTGGTTATCGGTTACGCCAAGGCCGCTAGGGGCGTGGGCAGTCCTATCATCCTTCTGGCTAGCTCATCTGCTAGCTCGACGACGGCCATCCATTTTTAATCTAAGTATAGCTTTGACCACGAAAAGTTTTTTTTTCGCATGATGAAAAACTATGTATAGTGGGGGGGAATAAATATTCGTACATCATGAAATTTTATTATTTTAAGAAATCTAGCGAATCAAAAATAAATATATTGATACAGTATTTGAATTTTTGCGTAAACAATGCACAGGCAAAAACAAAACAATAAATTCTTATATAATAGAAATTATATAACAGTTTATATATTTTGAGTTGAAAAAAGTATTTACGACACAAAAAACTATTTTTAAACATTTAATATTATGTGGTGCAGTTTTTTTAAGCTTAACGGCAATTAATCTCTTTCTATACTTTTTACCAACCTTGACATGTTTCCTGAGGGATTTTAGCCCATTCTTCCTTGCAGATTTCTTTGAGTTCCAAATGAACTTCGGCCTCCTGGCAATAATGTTGAATTTCAGAAGTAGCCACACATTTTCTATCGGATGCAAATCCGGAGACTGTACGAAGACTAACGCTTGTCCCTGCTGCTGGCAAGTCTTCCTGAAGCTCTTTGCGAGTAGTCATGGGATTTTCGGACACTTTCAGGGCCATTTTTCTTGAAGCTCTAGGGAAATCTTCCTCAGCCTGCCAGATCTGAGTTGGTTTTCGCCTATAACTTTTCCCAGATTTCCATTCTTTAACAATAAACTCTTTTACAGAATTTGTAAGCTCCTTGCTGTTTGCCATTATTACAACCTGCTTCTACGATTTTGCACAAAATAAGGACTCCAAAGCTGTTCATGGACTATAATAATAATAAACTTTATTCAATTCTCATGGAGACATTACAATACTGAAATGCTACATGGTACACAAGAGGATATATATTATTTCTAGGTTACAAACAAATGACATGTCATAGTGGACTTAAATTCTAGACATCATAACACTACATTGCTTGGCCTCCGTCAGGCAACAGCGTATGCGCCGCCATAGTAGCCAGGGCCATTACGGATGACTGTTGTTAATGAGTTGCTAGAGTTTTCCATCCTGTATTTTAGGCTCAAGGCGCATTTTCTTATTCTGACTTAAGAGACCATCAGTGTACTTCTGAGCAAATATTAAACTTGCACTATTAGACTTAGGCACTTTCATTAATATGCGTAATATGTCGTTATAAGCAACATGCAAGCGCTCAATGGATTTTTTATTATAGTTTCACCAAAGTGAGTTACACTACAGGGGGTAACAACAGGTTCGAATCAGCTGGCATTTGACGTCTTCAGAGCAGTGACCGAATTTCCGAATTAACTTGTTGCCAACTCCATGCATGGAGAGCTTTCGCGTTTCTTTCTCTATTTCCTGGTCATCACGAATATCATCAGTGATTTTGTGACCCAGGTAAGAGAAGCCGTTTACGTACGTAAGCTCCACACCATTCAAAACAGAATGTTTATGACCAGGCAGGCTTCTGCCCCTTGGATCTAATATACGTGCACACTGTTTTTACCGTATTATTATACTCATTACAAAGATTATTCGCTTGGTTCTCGCAGATTGCAAGCAACTTTTGTAAACCTGTAACATCCATGGGGACAAGCAAGCACAATGCATGTCTTCAGCAAAACTAAGGGCATTAGTTAACTGCTTTATTACTCGGTTCATCCCCGTGCGTCGTGCCCCCGCGTTGATCCCCACGACGCACCAGGTCACACAAATGTTCAAGCAACCACTTAGGTTGATGTTGGTGTTTATATTAATTCGGGGTATTTTGGGAGGCTATCCATCCTATTAGAAGGAAATGAGATCC
>LQNS02278141.1:1886703-1898634 GCA_001587735.2 Parhyale hawaiensis | reverse complement strand
ATAGTTAACCTTAACTAGCAATGGGCTTGATTTCATTCGTAGAACATAATGCCAAGCCTTACTCATTTCGTTATTTTTGTATACGTAATGATTTTAAATGTATACGGTGATTTCAATAAAATTATTATTATTATTATTATTATTATTAAATGTTCCCTCAAAATGTTCTGATACTTGTGAGCGTCCATTCTCCCTTCTATGATATATATGAATGTTACCTGTTCCACGTGATGAAATGCATTTCCAAATCTTGACGTTTGCAACCGCCAAGTTTCACAGTGGGAATGGTGTTTTTTGGTGCGAATGCCGTTCCGTCCTTCCTCCACACATGGTTCTTTGAATTTCGTCCAAATAACTCTATTTTAGCCTCATCCGACCACAACACGAGTTTTCCCAAAACGACTCAGGCTTGCCCTTGTGCTCGCGGACGAATTTCAGACGAGCTTCCCTATTTCGTTTCAACAGCAGGGGAGTTTTGCGAGGAGTTCGAGAACTTAAACGGTTTTGGTGCAGCTCGTGGCTTATTGTACGAATACTAACGCTTGTCCCTGCTGCTAGCAAGTCTTCCTGAAGCTCTTTGCGTGTAGTAATAGGATTTTCGGACACTTTCAGGGCCATTTTTCTTGAAGCTCTAGTGAAATCTTCCTCAGCCTGCCAGATCTGAGTTGGTTTTCGACGGTTTCCGAACTTTTAAACCTTTTGATAATGACCCGATAGTGGTAAACGGTATTTTGAGTGTCTGTGATATTTGCCTATAACTTTTCCCAGATTTCCATTCTTTAACAATCAACTCTTTTTACAGAATTCGTAAGGTCCTTGCTGTTTGCCATTGTTACAACCTTCTTCTACGATTTTGCACAAAATAATGACTCCAAAGTACGCGGGATATCTCTAGTCTCTCTCGGGTGGAACGCCACAAAAAAGGCCGACCACTTGAGTGTCTCCTACTATACTTTGCGCCTTTTTTCCCGCCAGTAGTAGCGCACTGAGCCAGCCGAGATTTTCCGGCAGCAATGCCGAGATAAAATATTCCTACCGAGCTGCGGAGAACGACCGAGTTTGCACTGTGCGGATCACTCATCGAGTGGATACGGTGGTAAAACTATGACTATAATAATAATGACTCCAAAGCTGTTCGTGGACTATAACAATAATAAACTTTATTTAATACTCGTGTAGACATTACAATACTGAAATGCTACATGGTACACAAGAGGATGTATGTTATTTCTAACTTACAAACAAAGGACATGTCATAGAGGACTTACATTCTCGACATCATAACGCCCCATTGCTTGGCCTCCGTCAGGCAACAGTATGCGCTGCCATCGTAGGTAGTAGATACATATAGATCGCTTGTAGCCAGGACCATTACGGATGACTTTTGTTACTGGGTTTTTGGAGTTTTCAATCCTGAATTTTAGGCTCAAGGAGTATTTTCTGGTCCTGACTTTGAGACAATCAGTGTAATTTTGAGCAAATATCAGATTTGCACTATTAGACCTAGGCACTTTCATTAATATACAGAATGTATCGTTATAAGCAACACGCAAGCGCTCAATGGATTTCTTTTTAAAGTTTACCAAAGTGAGTTACAGTACAAGAGGTAACAATAGGTTCGAAATAGCTGGCATTTGACGTCTTCGGAGGAGCGACCGAATTTCCGAATTAACGTGTTGCCAACTCCACGGAGCTTTCGCGTTTCTTTCTCTATATCCTGGTCATCATGAATATCATCAGTGATTTTGTGACCCAGGTAAGAGAAACTGTTTAGGTACGTTAGCTCCACACCATTCAAAACAGAATGTTTATGACCAGGCAGGCTTCTGCCCCTGGACCTAATATACATGCACACTGTTTTTACCGTATTATACCCAATGCAAAAATTATTCACTTGGCTCTCGCAGATTGCAAGCAACTGTTGTAAACCTGTAGCCTGGGGAGATGCAAGCACAATGCATGTCGTCAGCAAAACTAAGTACATTAGCTAACTGCTTTATTGTTATTATGGCAGCCTACGTCAGCAGCAGCCTAAGTAAAATTTAGAAGGTTCTGGAAAGTTCTTGAACAGTCAAATCAATTTTAAAATTAAAAAATTGTTATGTACGAATACATTTTTCAATATTTTTTCAGAAAATTTAAGCCTCCGTTTCCGAGCTGAACGATATCACAGAGGAAAGTACCCATGCACGAAGGTGTTCTCACACAGAATCAGCGCGCATGGGAACAGCAAGTGGGGAAAGAAGAGGAAGAACAGAATAAAGCATGAGCAAGTAGGAGTATGAATTCGGGAAGGAAGCAAAAGGGGCACGAAAGACTGACGTCCCGAAGGCCTAGCTAATGGCTGAGGTAACTTACACGAGCCCCCTGGGGTTGCCGGGCCCCATAACATAGGATGGCCGAACCTAACTGACCTAACCCTATGGCGTATGGCCCATCCTATGCCCCATGAGAAGGACATACGGTATATCAATTGATAACACTTAAATACAAATACTGTATTAAAGTCTATTTTTTGTTTCGACAGATTTCTTAAATATACGAATGCATCGAACGGCCGTAAACTACTGTATACAGAAATAATTATCGTTATGATCATAGTCTCGCGTGGGCCTTAAAATAATTAAAAGAAAATTCTACCTTTTGCCAGCAAGGAAAGGAGGATGGAGAGTTTTGTTTTATATCAAGTAACGGTCAAGTAAGCAATTTAAAAGTGAACGTTACTGACGGCGGGCATCGTTTACTGACGAACTGCAGACTACATGTAAGTTTATTTATGGACCTGTGCTCAGTTAAGTCTCAACTGTAGGGTTCGCTTTTGTCTTGCGAAGTATTCGCTTCGTGTTGTTCCCCTGAAATCTTTACGCCAAGAATTAAGATGTCTTCGATTCGCGTCGTGCAATTTAGATAAGCTGATTCGCCAAACTTCGATTTACCCTGGACTTTAAGCACTTTTAATTGCGGTCTTTCGATTCGAAACTTCTAATTTAAATTTCCGAAAGCAACACCAAACTGACTGCGTTTAAGGAGTAGGATGCGAAACAACAGCGCCCTCATTTCGTGATTTCCATTTGCCATATGTTCTTTTTTTACAAGCTGACAGCGTTGCCAAAATTTGGAAAAAATTTTGACAGTTCATCTTAATATTTTAATTATTATTTTATTATTAGTAGTAGTAATATTACCTCCGCCAAGGAGGTTATGTTTTCGTCGGGTTTGTGTGTCTTTCTGTCTGTCATCAAGATAACTCAAAAAGTTATTGACCGATTTTGATGAAATTTACAGGGATTGTTAGGTATATTATGACGAGTAAATGACCATATTTTTGTAACAATCCGTTTGTTCGTTCGTTTGTCACTGTTTTTAATTTTGAGCTTGTAAACACAATAACTCAAAAATAATGAATGAATTTTTTAAAAATTTAAAGAGTTGTTAGCAATGTTAAAGGCATAAATGACCAAATTTTGGTGCAGACCGGTTTGTTCGTTTGTCTGTTTGACTCATGTTTGTCATAATGCTTGATAGCAGCATAAGTCAAAAAGTTATGAACGGTTCTTCAAAACAATTACTAAAGCTGTTAACACTATTGAAGGGCACAAATTATTAGATTTTGGTGTTAATACAAAGAAAATCATAGTCTCAGAACCAATTTTAATTTTTCGTAACCGTTGCCCTGCTTGGCGGAAGTATGCACTCTCGGAGTGCTCTAGTCATTACTGTGATTATGGCTGTTTTCACTACTGTGATATTATTATTTTTTATTCTCATAAGTATATTATTATTACAAACTAATACGATTAGGCCTATTATTTTTATTCGTCCGCTTCTCTTAACTTATTGATGTCGTACACGAAATTTCAATTTTACCGTTTCACTACGCGGGAACTTAAAAAGTTTACACTAGGTACTGTCCGTCGTAAGTTCTGCCATCGCCAGTAAGCGCTGATCCATGCATGGATGCAGCGCCACGACCTTGAAGCTCTCGTGCATATAATGAGCGGCGGCAATTATCGCGCTTCTTCTACCTTTATTAGCAGCAATTTTTTGTGTCCTGCTCTTGCTGTATACGCACTGGAGTTTGTTCGCTTACAAGAGTCCGCGCAGAACGTTCTGGAACTTGTTCTGCTGCAGTGCAGCTCCTGCCTTGCCTTGTCTTGTGTTGCAGCACTGCATCCGGCTCTGGAAATGCGCTGCATGTTCCCTTACGGTGATGGAAGTCTTTACAGTTCTTTCGGAAGGGCATTGTGTATTGTCGCAATACCTAATACTGTGACATTTTTTTTCTGTGCAGGACGCTAGGCATGCATCCTATAACTCCAAATTTTGTTGTATTTTGGGACCCGTGGTCTATGCGCCTGTAGGGAAATGTAATTTTTTTGTCAAAGTTTAGAGCGCTGTCAATAACTTCATCTATGTTGGACACGTTGGCTGCGAAGCACAAAAGCTAAATATTTGCCTTAAATTATCTGCTTGTATGTCTTCTCTTTTGCACGCAAACACCGAAATGTTACAACGATATTTCAGGTCGGAGGAGTGCCCATTCCGCCGTCCCGGATGTTACTGAGTTTAGATGTTACGTAACGCAAGCGCCATATCGGAGTACAGGTGCAGAGGCGTGTTACTTGGGCAGGGTCATTATTCCTCGGATTTGTGGTTTGCATTCTCATGCGTTCCATTCGCTACGAAATGTCAGTTCTTACCGCTGCCTCAATCTCATACCTTTGCTTAATTTTTTTTCAGTTTTTGTTGCTTTTGTTTCGGCTTCAAACTGTTACTTTGTATTTGCTGTACAAATTTGGAATGTACGTATATGTTTTAGCACCAGGTGCTCTCGTGATACTAAATAATCAGAAATGCTTTAGTAGACTGACAGCTGAATGGTGCGTTTTATCATCTGAATATAAAAACTAGGGGCGCGAAAACAACGTGGTTGGCCGGGCGGGACCTTTGTCCTTGGATGTATACCCTAGAGCGAGGAACTGGACTTGTGACGCCCCTAAGCAGAGACGATGGAACATCTTCATTTTGTCAGTGACGTATGTATTCGAATGTACAGTGTATGTCTCGTCATTTTCCTCCTGCTGGACTCACTGCCTTTGTCGAATGTAAGTAGCCTGAGTGACCACAAATGTAAGCGCCCCATGGCTCTTAATTTCAGAACTCGCCTGGGAATTTTTTAAAAATATTTGGAAGTTATCGTCATCTTTTACAGCCACAAGTCTTCCGTTGGCTGCTCTTTGCCCTTAGAAATTGTGGAAACTTGTCATGACTGCCAAATTCCTTGCAAACTGACATTATTCTAATTATATTGTGTACAATAGAGTAAAACTTGTTATCCAAACGTTCCTGGAATGTGTAATTCGTGATGTGTAGATAATTCGATAAAACCCCCGCTTATGATGCCCACTACATCCGTTCTCAATCAGTACCTCAAGCGGCTGTGTACTAGGAGCTCGTAGTTAGTGTTTATGCGCATGTTTCCACTGTCGTGTGTTGAGTGATATCCCAAACTGACGGAAGCGGATTTCCAAAAGCAACGTGTGTGCATAAACATTGTTTTCAGACTCTCGAAAGTTCCCTGCAGAAACATGCCATGGGTTATAACAGGTATATGGGGCAGACGCTTCAGGTTACAGTCAAACTTACGAATGGGTTAGGTATAACTTTTTAAAGATAGCTGTGCTTTGGTTGTTGATGGTGTTTGTTTACGGTGATCATCAACGGGCCTAATACATGAAGATGTCGCTGTTTTTCGGAATGTGATCCTGAAAAATTGTAGACTGCCCATCCAGGACATGTGCAATGGATAGGGCCCAGTTCACATTGAGAGCTGTGCAGCACGTGGCCTAGTTAGGGCTTTTTTAGGTGGGATTTTGTACCGTTAGCACTTCGTCAAGAATTTTCAATCCTTGTAAAAACAGCTGATATTTTTCCCAGTTTTAATAATGTATATGCAGTCTGCAAACCCATACGTAAACCAAACTTTGATTAATAGCTATTTCAGAAAGCCACTGATAAAACCAATTACGGTCACTGTGTGTGTTACGGCCTGATTGATACCAGTTTACCATCCGCATATCGCGACAGTACTAGCCGTAGGGCTTAGAAGCCCAGTCGAAAATAATGGTTGTGATTATAGTAGAACAACTATGATTATGGTCGAGATCTTGGTTGTTTATTATCGATATATCCTGCATATTAAACCATTTATGGAGTGCAACCTTCGACCATATTGCCAACCATACATACCCAATTACAACCATAAAGGTTTTAGCTGCGTAACTATGATCTACCATAGTGAACCGTAAGAAACACCACTCACGACCAAAATCGACTGTGTTCAGCGAATGATACAACTATATTCTACCAAGATCAACTTTTTCAACTGTTGACATATTATGCCCTGTATGGTTGATTTGTTTGCTGATGATTAATTTCTTATACAAATAAATAGTATTTTATGCGTGCTGGTTAGGTCTGCAGGTCAGAATGGTGAAAAGCTCTAAACTTCAGGACGATGCTATAGAGTAGGAGCTTGAACCAGTCTGTGCAGTTAACGCACATTTATATACGCACAACTTCTTCAACTCTAAATGGTATGCAGCTATATGACACAGTTTAGAGGAAGTACCTAGTCGATGGATGAATTCTGGCCGTACCCGTTGTCAGGGTATATAAAGCCAAATTTAACATGGAACTTGACACTGTTTTCCATAGAGCTAATAGAAATAATTTGTTTATGAAACTTTACAGCTATAAACTGAATGAACATAAAAAAGGTAGCAATATTTCATCAAAGATTGCAATACTGTTTTACAAGGGATACAACAAATAAATACAAATGATGGGTAACTACGCTAAAGTGGTAAAGCGTTAGTAAAATTCAGAAACTACATAAAAATAACGTCAAGACAGTTAGCGTCCATACATACCCAGCAATTTTTTACAATTCATCGACAGGAATAAAAAAGTGAAAATGTCCACAATTTTTGCCCTTTAATATGAAATTTAAGATGTTTCGCATTCAACCTTATAGTCATACAATATTATTTTGGTCGATAATGTTGGGAATTTTAGCTATATTATGATAATTCGTGGCAACCCATACGTATTCTTTCCCAATTAATGGGAGGAATTCCACTCATGATCATATGTCCGAAAATCCGTTGATAGCCTACCATGGTTATGCTCTAGCATATGCTCTATCATATATAGTCTTCAAACATCCATGAACTACCATCTACCATATATAGTCTTGATACGTCCATGTACTACCATCGACCTTCGTTTCCTGAACAACCTTAAACAACCAATATTGCCTCCACCAATATCGACCTAAATATACTAAAATCAACGGTATATTATTGTCGACATACCTACCATATTGTTTCATCATCCATAATCGACCGTAATCTCTCGTACACCACTATATTCTACCATAATCACAACCAATATTTCCGACTGGGTAGCATACCCAGGGCAGCAACGGACCTTGCGTACTGACTAATTGTGCTGAGGATCCCGGGAACGATCCCCAGGCCAGGTGTGCGATCTTTATCTTGATCGACGCCTGGCCCGCTGAATCAGTAAATTTCTTGATGTGCATAGCTATCGTGGGGATACTTACCTTAGTGTGTGGGGGAAGGGGTGGCGGGTCGTTGAACCTTCCGCTAAATGCGCCATAGTTCTTAGCGACCCATCTTTGGCTGCAGCTGTACTTAGTCCTCTGAGCGTCTAGTTTGTCTATATCTGCCGCACGAACCAGTGCGTGTAGGCTTTCCAATGGAAGGTGCAGTCAAAGTTGACTTTACCTTTACCTTTTAACAGTTCTCTTTTTGGTTTGCCATTGAGTACATAATGGCCTGTTGATCCCACTCATATTAAAAATGATAAATACTTGTTTCTTATCCACTGTTAAAGCTTCAGCAAAAGGTAGATTGGTTTTTACAGATGGTGAAATTAGCTTGGGAAGCACTTGGTTGTACATGGAATACGTTTGTAGAGCCTGAACTCGAGTTGTTTGAGTCAGAGATGAACGCCAGTTTTTTAAACAAAACTTATCAATCTGACGTTTGGTTCTCATACGTTTCTAAAATTTCGGTACGGTATAGGAATCTCAGGATATTAGAAGCAAAAAGTGAGTATGGAATATACGTTGATGTGAATGGGAAGGAAATTGTTACAAAAATTAGCACGAGATTACAAAATACACTTATTTAATTGAATGTATTGGAAACTTGCCATCAAATATTGTAATAATTAGTTCTTAGAATTCGCCGGTTTTTATCTATTGTAGTCTACGTAAAGTTCGACCTAGGCTACTGCTCCAATAACTTTAATTATGAGCGAAATATCTCTTCTCAATCTTACTTCAGCTTAATATCCAATTCCTTGATTTCCGTAAAGAAAATCACTTCATGCAATGTTCCTGTCGGCCCAAGCTACGGCTCTGATAGCTTTAAACAGTACGCATTAGGAAGGAAGTATCCCCTTCTCTTCATTCCTTTATCGGGATAGCATGAAGATGTGGTACCTGAGGCCATGGAATATGCTTCAGTCACTTCACCAATTACAGTTTTCCGATAGGCAGCTTTCTGAACCGCGGCCCATGGCTTTGTGCGCTTCGCCAGGTGGAAACCTTTGTGGCTGACGTGGAAATTCGACAAAATAGACGTTGCGATTCTCCTGGGTCTGCTTTGCAGAACGTCTAATTATGGAGTTTGTTGGAGCATGGAGTGCGAGTGAAATAGACGTTGCAGAGCGTCTAATTATGGAGTTTGTTGGAGCATGGAGTGCGTGTGAAATAGACGCTGCAGGGCGTCTAATTATGGAGTTTGTTGGAGCATGGAGTGCGAGTGAAATAGACGTTGCAGAGCGTCTAATTATGGAGTTTGTTGGAGCATGGAGTGCGAGTGAAATAGACGTTGCAGGGCGTCTAATTATGGNTTTTTTTTTTTTTTCGCCGAGAAAAAGATTGCAAGGTACCCTACTTTTTTCACATTTTGAAATCTGAATTTTCTCCTATCTTATTCGCATAGAGCGTGACAGGAAAGATATAAATATAGTTATAAATAAATAAATAAAAACACGGCGTGAATTAATATATAGTACTGATACTGCATTTCATATTGAAAATGCCTTGTCTAGTAGTAGAACTAACCTTATCCAGTGGAACTCCTCAGGTTACTTTGAGTTCTGTTACGCCACTGCGACGTCTTCGCTTCCTTTGCTGTCGGAGCTTCTTTCGTCCAAGCTTTTGCTACTATCGACATTCTTCGATGTACATTGGTTAAGCCCTACGGCAGGGCGACATGAGCAAGTTTCTTATCAGTTCGAACAATTAATCGCTATGTTCTGGTTTAAAATGGTCGCTACATAACAGCGAGATTGTCGAGATTTTTTCTTTAATAGGAAAACAAGCAGCTAGTGGAAGCAAATTTCCTCCGTGTAGAAGCATTACGACGCAGATCATGGACAAAGAATTGGTGTCTATGTAAATTCTTTGCCATTGTTTTCAAGTCTTGTACAAAATTGCTCAACAAACACCACCGTCAATGCACAATCTTTTTTTTTTTCCTGTGAGCTCGAATTTTTTATCTAAATGACAAGAAAAAAAAAAAAGATCCTGGCTAGCATGCCAGGAGGCTCAAATTATCGCATTGTTCGCGCAGTTCAGTGCTTTCCGTGTTGTAATAATTAACGAGTACTTCTTTTTACGTCTTGGCTACATTGTCCCCACCCACTTGCCCGCTCACTACCTGGCTGACCTCTCATCGAGCGCGTGTTCACCTCTTCATGTGTTCAGGAAAACTACTTCGGAAATACGGTGCTTGATTGGATGGGCAAAGTGTCTGATTTACACACAGGGAAGCAATGGTCAGCTTGTTGGCACGTTCCACGTGATTGGGACTCGAAAGGAAAATCTTCGTGTCGAAAGTATGCTGATGTGTGGAAATTAGGGAAATACTGATCAAATGAAGTGATTGTTTTTTTATCCCTATTAAGCATGTTCAGGTATTTATAGCAGGTAGGTAGGTACTGGAGCAGCTAAACCGAGTAAAATTAACGTCGCTGTCTTTTCCTTTTTTTTATTTTAAGCCCGGTGCTGATGATAGTCTTTTGTTCTGTGTTTGTACTTCACAGCGTTCGAATGTTTCATTGTATCCATGCAAACACAGCTGTTTAGATACCAAAAAAATTTTAATAAAATGTTAGCCGTCATAGCTGTTTACTAAGCAAGAGTCCCTGTAGTATAATTTCTTGTCTCGTCAAGGTTTGCGCGAATAACGAATCGAAAAGTAGCGAACTTTTATGTTGTCGACAGACTCAAGAACGCATTCCAACGCTGTCAAGAGAAAGCACAAGACAAAAGATATCGTCTGCAGTGGGCTTTACGGAAGCTCGAAGTTTGTATTTTTTCGAAGTATATATTCTATTTTTCCCCTTTGGAGATATAGACTAATGGCCTTTGACGGGTTAGCCTTTCCTACTTCCTATGGTATGGGGGAGTGCCGTGCCGATCTGGTACCTTAGCAACAGCCATGCCTCCTGGACGTCGTTGCATCGTGTCCACTTTGCTTCCTTCCGTATCCTATCCATACTCCTGTTTATAAAACTGTTCTTTTCTTTCCGCACCTTCTGCCTCCGCACGTGTCCAACCAGTGTTGGGACACCCTCGGGCATGGGTTCCACGTTTCTATCGATCTATGTGTACTACTGTACATAGACATCCAATTTAGTGAAAAATGAAAATTTAAACGCTATAACTTAATTCTTTGTAATATTTCGTACTAAAAGTAAACTGGCGCATGAAAACTCGTATATGGGACTTTTTTGCGAGCTATGGTGGTAGAGCCTCACTTAAAGACTGATCCAGAATCTTACTCATTATACCATGCATTCTTTAAACACAACACTTGTTCCCGTCAAGGGTATAGGAAAGATATGGTCTCATATTGTTTTCTTACGACTCGTGACTCGAGATATCGCTAATTGAGTAATTTGTTTGTCAATGTTCGTCAGTCTAAGCCGAAATAATATTTTTTGTGAGTGTGTCGCTTAGTGGGTTTTCGAGATGGAAACCATGCACCAAGTATTCCTTACTGCATGGGCATCTCGTTGCTCTTGACGTGTAACGCGTTCCTCTTTTCTTCGTTTGAAAGACTCTGTGCGCAGCGCTCATGAGAGCCTTGAGGTAGCGTGCAATTTGATTTTTATTTTATTTTTTCTCGATGCGATTTCTGCAATATGGCACGTAGGTACCAATATTGCAGTACTGGACCTCTGTGCACCAAACGCTATTAGCACTTGAGGGTTGCGTAAGGTACGCCAGCGTACGTTGAGCACATTGCGAAAAACGCCCCGTCGCCGCTTATCGTGTCTCGCCCCGTCGGGTGTTGCGCAACAGCCGAGCGAACTTTCCGGGTACGGACGCTACGTGTTGCTTACCTCTCGCTCGCCCTTGCTCTACGAACTGTTACTAAAATAGCACAATACCTTAGGGATGACATTTTTCAGCTGTAATCGAATGAAATGGAGTTTATTTAGGCGTTTGTTCCCACGCACGATGGGCGTATAGCTTTTCTTTGGAGCAGTAGAGAGACGACCGCGCCTTTTTTAAAACTTTTTCCTTCATGAATTAATCTGCCTTCCTCGAAGGAATTGCACAAATTGTAACGTTTTTCGTAGTCAACGCGGGACAAAATCAAAAATGCTTCCCATCTGAGTAAGAATTACTGTAAACGTCTCCCAGTTTAACTTATTAACTCGCACTGCAAATTTTTTAGCCTGTATTTCCATGCTGTCTCTACGAGACCTAAACGTGTACTTTTAAATACATTAAAAAGGTAACTGTCTGTATACATATAGAAAATAAAATAGGGTACAATGTTCTAATTATTTTTTCTTCATTGAAATAGTTCTCAATTAATT
>LQNS02278141.1:1814921-1829182 GCA_001587735.2 Parhyale hawaiensis | reverse complement strand
GCAATGCCGCTCTCCGATTGGATAAGCCACTCAGCCAGTTTAAGGGAAAAGTTTACTCGCAACGCTCCCGTAGGATAAATAGATAGGGTGCACTCCTCTCTATTAGAACCTCCTTGGTTTCTTCCCACAGATGATTTCGTTGCTTCAGCTATTCTCCCAAATTTAATTCAATTGTCGATGAAACAGCTTTCGGTAAGCAAAAACCATTGGACCTGTATAGGCTAGCCTACCGCATCCACAATACCGATCTGAGCTATTACTTTGAACGTTGCTGATCGGGCGGCAATAAACCATGTATTTTCTCCATTTCAGAGATAAAAAGTTTCGATACTGAGCGGCTGTGAAGCCGTGAACGCTCTTCTCAGGGTGCTTAGGTTAGCAGTTGTAATAACGAATGTATGATCAATATAGAAGGTCATCACAAATTCTTCGCTGTCATTTTATACAGCGCGGGCCTTCTAGTTTTGTAATACCTATTTACTTTACTGGGGTCCCATACCGATCCAAGTGTGGGAAATTCCTTAGCCAAATCGTAGTTTGGCGCGTTATAATCTTCGCATTTCCTAATTTTTGCTTTTTTTATTTTTTGCTCTTCATTTGTACGACGCATGTCTCTGAAAATATTGAAGAACAATGCTTCGACCCTCTGGAATTTCTGTGAGTTTCTGGCATCTAGCTCTGTTCTCTAGCGTGGTCCCATTTGGTTACCCTTAACCTTACAAGCGCCTTTTCGAGCGTCTTTTTCGCGCCCAAATTGCTTCCTTTTCTCACTCTGATGTCTTCCTTTTCCTTCCTTTTATTCTTCTTTTTCTTTCTCGACTTGCTGCTCCCATCCTAGTGGGTCGTGGCTGGAAACAGTCTCGTGCGTGGGTTCCACGTTTCTACCGACAAATCGAATTTCCCCTTGTTTCTTCCTTTGCTAGTTTACCGTTGGGGCGAAAATATAACTAATAACCTTATTTAACGAGGTGCTTGGTTTGGTAGTTGCCAAACACGTTTGATCTCTTGTATGTCATAGTGAGATATGCTACTTTCCAGCTGTTACTGCTCAGCATGCAATCGAACGCATTTCTTGCTGGTGTTGCCACCATCTAATCGAGTGTTGCGACGATCGCGTTGCGCCTGTGAAACAAGCTACAAGGATTGCATTTTCGAAGTCTTGCGATTAGTATATCTATATTTTTTTCTATTTTTCCACGCGTTATCGTATCTGTTACGTTGCTGATGATGATGATAATAATAATAATAATAATAATAATAATAATAATAATAAAAACAATTATTCACTGGTGTGAAACCGTCCTGCACAAATTTACAACGTCGCGCAGTATATTATCAGTTGTACTTACTAGCGGATGGTTTATTGTCCACTACGCTTTCAGCTATAGCTTTGGATAATATTATAAGCGGTAATTGCTTTCGTATGCCTGCGCAGGACATTATATTTGAGTTGCATAATATACATAATATATATAATATACTTACAAGAGTCTCGACCACCAACGGTTCCGCCACAGGCGACAGGAAACACATGGGCGGATACGCCGGGCTCCGGAAAGCCGAGCCATGTGCGTGGCGACAACGCGTGGCTATCGCTTTACTTCTTTTGTCTGCATGCAATGAGCCTCTGCTACGTGATACACTCATTGATTTTTTTATTACCTATCAGCTGACATAGATGGGGTGGGCCAAAGAACTAAGTCAGTTGGACTTGCCCATTCTGTGTAGTGATTCCAATGGCAAGCCGATGCGCCATGTACGATCGAGTCCAGTTGCATCACAAAAAGCAACATCTATATAAAACAGGATTGTGCCATTAAAAATAGATGAAAATCCACTTTGCTGTTTCATTATCCGCAGTCTTATCAGCGATTTCTTTTTTACCTCCGCCAAGGAGGTTANAAAAAGCAACATCTATATAAAACAGGATTGTGCCATTAAAAATAGATGAAAATCCACTTTGCTGTTTCATTATCCGCAGTCTTATCAGCGATTTCTTTTTTACCTCCGCCAAGGAGGTTATGTTTTCGTTAGCTTTGTTTGTCTTTCTGTTTGTCACCAAGATAACTCTCAAGTTATGGACGGATTTTGACGAAATTTACAGGGAGTTTTAGGTATGTTACTTAGGAGGAACAGATGATTAACTTTTTTTGAAGATGCGTTCATTAGTTTGTTTGTCTCCCTCATTTTTCTTAATGCCATAACTCTAAAAGTTAAGGATTGATTTTTATAAAATTTACACAAGTTGTTAAGTATATATATCACGAAGAGTAAATGACCAAATTTTAGTGATGATCTATTTATTTGTCGCTATTTTAACTTTTATGTGTGTTAGCAAAATAACTCGGGAAGTTATGAATAGATCTTTATGAAATTTACAGGAGTGGTCAATAATGTTAGAAGACATAAGTTATTAAATTTTGGTGATGATCAGCTGGGGTGTTTGTGAGTTTGACTGTTTGTCAGAATGTTTATTAGCAGCATAACTCAAAAAAATTTGAACGGATCTCCAAGAAAACTACTTGAGCTGTTAATGCTGTTGAAAGGCACAAATAATTAGATTTTGGTGTTGATGCAAATAAAATGATGATTTCCGAACTAATTTGAATTTTTCGCTTCCGTTGCCTTGCTTGGTGGAGGTATGCGCTCTCAGAGTGCTCTAGTTACTGCTGTTCGTGTTGTCTTCCTATGTGCCCGACTTCTCAGGTGTTTTCTTCCTGTCTGTGGAACTCAACGAAAGCTGTCGGTGAGCCGTCTGTGCTGCTTCCCAGCACTTCGCCTAACTGTGACGTCGGCTACCTTTGGCTAATCGATTTCGCTTTTAAGAAAGCCCCCCCCCCCTTTCCATTCAAATATTTTCCTGCTCTGTCGCTTCTTATCTTCAATCATGAGGTTATCTTGGGATTTACCGAATCTCGGTTATAGAGGGCGTTGTCACTTTCAAAATAATAGCATTTGAATAGGTAATAGTAAAGCTCATGTTAACTTGTCTAACTATGGAAATTAACTGTCTAGTCAGTACCCGCTGTGTAATACCAAATGTTCGCTCTATAGGTAAAAAAGTCGAACGTACCCACAAAATTTCATCACGCTATTATGCCGTGTGTTTCATAATCAATTCCAGTAACTCTGATTATATCGGACAAAAGCTGCGGAGTGATTAGAGACCGACAAAATATGATTGTTCTCGGCGGTCTCGAGTGATTCCATGCAAGCAGGGTAAATGACCGTCATACCATGTAGTTCTGCGGTTGCCATGTCAGTTTCTTTTTTCCTCTCATGGTCCCATGCTTTGTGCTATCACACTCCACCGCGCTCCATTTGTATTCACCACGCAACCGACGTATGTTAAGCAGCGCTTGCAGCTGCCGCTGGTGTTCTGGTTGCACGGCGGCGTCGCAAAGGACGCATATCTTACCTGCGCCCACCACATGTTGCTCCTGCAGTTGCAGTTGTTGCTGGTGCACCTTCCTCGTGCAGCACTTGGATTTTGAGACGTAGCCGGTTCTAAGACCATCTGCCTTGATGCCCCGTAACGGACAGTTTAACGGCTCAATTTAAATTTCAAATGACGTATTCACGTGGAGTTGGATTCCTTACAGCAGGCTTTGTCTGAGTTCTATCCAAAGTTTGTCAGCTTTGTACGGGGCATACCAACTTAGTGTTATCGTTCAAAAATATGTAGGATATTCCCCTAACCCTATTCATAGTAGGCAGTGTTATTTTGCTGCATGGGTTCCTTGTCCTACTGTATTCCTAAGTGCAAAAAACTTTCTAGCGAGGGAGCAGAACTTTGAACAGATAGGATTGACAGTTACTGTTTCCTTTGGCTTGTGATGTCAATCAACCAACATTCTTTACGTTAAATGTGAGCTGTACGAAAAGTACTCACGTGCTAAATTTCCTATTGTGCCATTTAACCCTTTGCCTCTTGAAATTCAGATAACGTTTTTTTCACTTTTGTTTTTGTTAAATTGATGAAAAATAGGTTAGTTAAACACATATTTGAGAAAAAAAAATTAGTTTTACTTGCAAAAACAGTATTTTGTGCATCGGCTACTACAGATGCCGTCAGTGTCTTGGGTAATTTACATGATGCATAGCTTTTGTATAGGAAAAAGAGAGTGGCATCTGATGATGCCGTCAGGAGGCAAAGGGTTAAGTTAGTATTTGTTTCTACTCCGACAGACCCATTAATGGGAGTTCAGGATGAAGCACAAGGTTAGGTTCGGCTATGCCAGGATTTTTTTTTTTTTTTTTTTTGTGCACTGAGGTTCGTTCTTTTCCTCATTTCTGCTTACATTCTTAATCGAATTCTTTTTATTCTCTTCCGAGTCGCTCTTCCGTTACGATACATTCCAAACCTTTGGGAAGGATCATTTTGACGCTTTGAATACCTCGTACCCTTTTCCTCTTTTTAATCTAAAGAGGCTTAACTGACCATATGAGCTAGCAAGCAAAAAGCTTTGATAGCCTTGCTTATTGCATCGCCTGCGCAACAGCCTGATGCTATCACAGCCATACTCTTCTGTCCTCTGTCCTCAACAGTCTATTGATCATTCACTCAACCTGCCAGTTCGAGCCTTATCTCAAGGCGCCAACTGTAACAAAGAGCACTTGAGGGTGACAGTTCGGAGTTCTCGTGTCAACACATATATTAAACTCTGGTAGGCGAGAGCGTGAACAGATTTCTTTCGAAGCGAGTGTGTTCATACTACTGTCTTCTGTTCCCCATGCATACACTCATCGCCTGAATGTTTTGTTATGTCCTTCTAAACACAACTGTCTGTCGCGACTGTCTAGTCGCCTCGTTAACTGCTTAGCAAATGTCCTTAAATAAAGTTTCGGATATCGCGTCAAATTTCGGGCGAATTAGGATTTGGAATACCGTGCGCTTTTCTACTGTTGTTAAACGGACCCAGTAACGCTTTCAGGTGCTGAGTACTTTGTAGGGGGACCGAAAAACTGTCCTGTAAACCAGATTTCAAGTACCTCCGGCAAGGAGGTTATGTTTTTGTCGTGTTTGTCTGTCACCTAGATAACTCAAAAAGTTATGAACGGATCTTTACAAAATTTTCAGGGATTGTTAGGTATATTAACATTAAAAGATGATTAACTTTTGGTGAAAATCCGTCCATCCTTGGTTTGATTGTCAGCCAATTTCTCTCAGTGCCATAACTCAAAAAGTTATGAACGGATTTTCATGAAATTTACAAGAGTTGCTAGGTTTGTTACGAAGAGTATATGACCAAATTTTTGTGATGATCTGTTTGTTTGTTGCGGTGTTTAATTTTATGCTTGTTAGGGCAATAACTCAAAAAATAATGAATGGATCTTTATGAAATTTATAGGAGTTATGTTCAAAGAGATAAATGATTAAATTTTGATGTAGATCGGTTGGTTCGTTTGTATGTTTGACTTATGTTTGTCGTAATGTTTGTTAGCAGCATAACTCAAAGAGATATTAACGGATCTTCAAGAAATTTGCAGAAACTGTCAACACTATCAAAAGGCACAAATGATTAAATTTTGGTGTTGATAGAATGAAAATGATGGTTTGAGAGCTAATTTGAATTTTTCTTTACCGTTGCCTTGCTTAGTAGAGGTATGTGCTCTCAGAGTGCTCTAGTTCTTTATTTACTTTGTCAGACGAGTAAGAAAGGTGGTCGTTTCTCGCCATATCTGCGTGTGGACCTTCTAGAGCGAAATGCTACGACAGTGTATACTTTTTATAAACTTCACAGTGAAATCTGTATCACTGTTGGAGTAAAGCTGTTTGACATGATTCTACATTTTAATTTTGGAAACCTAACGAACTCGCCGTACTTCAACTCGGCAACAAAATTCAAAGCTGTTGTTTGAGGTGTCGGTGAGCTCTAGCCACTAACTAGGCCTTTGGGACGTCTGTCGTCCGTGTCTACCTTGCTTCCTTCCATTTTCATATTCCTACTTCTGATCTATTGTTCTGTTCTCCCTCTTCTTTCCGGACTTGCTGTTGCTTTGCACGTTGATCCTGTGTGGAAACACCAGCGTGTGATCCACGTGTCTCCCGCCGTACCTACTACATGTCCCTTCTTTCGTCTTCTTGCGGAAGCGGAGGCTTAAACCCAAGACAATAGGTAACTAACTGCACGCTCTAAATTTCCAGAAGGGACTGAGTTGTGTTGTGAGACCTAATCGGCTGACAGGAAATTCTTGACCGAAAGGTGTTGGCCTTCCTTTGTTTGATAGAGCGGAGAAGGAACCTTTCTTGTCCTGAGCTCTGGCTGGGACGCTTGCTTGTACTGGGCGGAAGTTGGTCTATGTATGCGTCCTCAGGCTCCACTATCGAGCAGCCTCAGCTTGCGCGTGGCCACTCCAACGGGTGTTGGTTTACCTACCGAACGGATACGCCTGCACCAAGCGGTTTGTGTGTTGGTTGCGTGGTGGCGGTAGAATGTATCTTGAAAGATTCGCATTTTTTCAGCTCTTCATCGCTTCTTTGATGCCGTTACATATGTTTTGCACTTCATATAGTGTTATTCATGCCTTATAGCTGCGGAACTGTATTTCGACACCGTGCATTATAATTTATTCTTGGGGTCACTGATACTCATTGTTTTCTATCGCTACAACGTGGGCGCATTGCAGTGTAGACGAGAGTTCGTTCGATATTGAACATAACGTTCGTGTTTAGCTATGTTGACATCCCATGTATAAGTCCATTCATTTCTCCCCAATCCTCTGGCAAGCATTCTTTGTCTTATCGATGTTTTGGCGTGATATATTTTGTAAAGAAGAATTGCCATCCTTAAATACCACATTTTCTTGTAGAAGTAGCGTTATTATAACGCTCTGATCAATGCAGCGGGAAGGAAATCTTAACCCATTAATGGACACCGTCCAATTTTTTGGAAATTATTAATAGAGCTATTTGTACGAGAAATGAGGGTTACCTTCTTTGTCTGTTAAAGGGTTTTTGTCATGTTTGTTTTTGTTTGCTCGTGAGTAGCGAACTGATCTTGTCAGCAATATATTGATTCAAACAAAACTTTGCGTAGAAGCGTGGTCTGTTCAGCAAGTAATATCGGCTGTTCTTTGTTGCAGGTATAGTCATCCAGAACATCCTAGAGGTCGTCAGCTGCAGTAACTCCGCACAAGATTCGTCGCTGCTTCCCAAGTGTGCAAACAGCACCGTTCGACTTGAACATTTCGCGCTCCTCTTCTCTCGCAAGAGTACGTGACGACTGCTGGTCTCCTCTCGCTTTGTGTGGCGCGCCACGAAGAGAACTTCAGGTGCTGGTGGTGCTGCACTGTCAGCTGAGTAAACTTGTAGCAGCTGAAGAAGTCATCGTGGCTTGAAACGGTACTGGCGGAGCTGCAGCATCATTCCGTATTCTGTCTTCTCTGCATCGCCTTCCTCACTGCGCAGTTGATTCTTGTGACTTGCCAGTTATCATTCGCAACCTGGTAAAATACAGTGTCGGTTTGATCTGTGCGTGACGCGTCCCTTTTGATTTTGTGAAGAGCTACGGGCATCCATCTCGTGTAATTGAACTTGACGTAGGTGCCCGCAGCAAGAGCCTATCAAGGGAGACTCTGGGAGGTCCCCTGACAGTCATTGTTAGTCCGGCGGTCGCCGTGTGACGTCCTACGTTCTCGACGCTCCGCGCTTAGTTGCACGTGGTTACGTTACTGTTGCATAGCAGTGCTTCCTACAGCTTTGTGTCATAGACCTCCATACAATCTGGTGGAATAAAAAATATTTGGAGGCAGTCTGTGCTAAGGAAAGTTTAGTAAGAACTGAAGTGATATTTTAAAAGCGTTCGACCTCCTCGAAGAACCAAGTCTAAAAGCGTTCGGCTGCAATAGCCGAAGCCCCAACCAAGAATTCCTCGATAGGAAGTGATAGAAGATCTTCTTGTGAGTTGTTTACACAGAAATATTTCTAGGCAAAATGCAGCCTTCCTCAACACCATCTTCAGTGTGGCAGAAGCGCACCAATCGCTTGATAGCGGCCGCTATTATTGTCATCGGCCTGACGATGATGATCAGCAACATCACCCAGTGCATATACATCGGCATGCTCTTCATCGTTTTCGCCTTACTGTGAGTTCTATTGTTTGCTCAATAGGGATATTTGCTTAACGAATATCGGCTAATAACTTGAGTGATGTTTTTCAATATTTTTATTTTGAGTATTAAGCTTCCGAGTGATATTATTCAATATAATGATTTTGAGTATTAAGCCTCTGCTTCTACAACAAAGGCGATCTCACGGAGGAACATAGAAGGAACGTACATTGGGTCGATAGAAACGTGGAACCCGAGCACGAGGGTGCTCCCTCGCAGAATTATTGCGCGTAGGAACAGCAAGTCGGGGAAGAAGAGGAAGAACAGATATTTTTCATTCTTGGTCTTGTAGTCATAGTATAACGTTTGCTTGCGAGTGTTCATTCTCCAATAACCTTGAAATGAGCTTTTCGATAATTTAGAGTAATGTGTATTTGTCTGCTTACGACCTGTGTTAGCATGTAGGTAATTTTCAATACGCCATGTTCCATTCGCCGAACCGCCATTTACTAAAATATCCTTCCACCAATCCTTGCCATTTACTTTTAATATTAAATGCCATTTCTTCGTGTTACCTTGTTTATGGAGCTCTTCCTGTATAAAATGTGCTAAAACTATATTATATATATATATATATGCAAGTGTTGTTGAAGGCGACTGAGAGATTGGTATTGATTAAACATTTATTAAGTTTCTCCAGTTGACGAAAACAGTTTATACACTGATTATTGCTGGTGCTGTACAGTATATATATATATATATATATTTATATACACACATGCACACAGATTTTTTCACTGATCACGAAAACGCTTTAAGGGACTATAATAACTGAGCGCTCGTTCGACTAGCTCATCAAAGTCAATCTCAACCAAGCTCACTTTCCGAACATGTGACGGGTGCCTCGGCTTCGCATCGTTGAATGGACCTTGAGTCTGTTACCCATTAGACGGCTGAAAACTTAATTATACTCAGTTAAGTGGAGTTTCCAGTCGTCTCATGCATAATTGGACTGTTTTGAACATCTGTTAGGCGATTCACAGACGGTCTTGTCTGTCTGAGGTTTCGAACAAGTGAAATTGGCTTAGATCGACTTCGATGAATCCTACCTAACACTTCACTGTTGACCGTAGTGAACAACCACTGGAAAAAATTACTTTCGAACTAACTGAGAATTCTCTTTTACTGATTCTTGACAAGATGGTTGACCTCTGCATTCATACTTGAGATGTGAATTAACTTTGCTGTATTCGTGTTACCTGAGCCATTAGCTTGGCTTTTGGGACACTTTTTCTCCGTGCCCACTTTGCTTCTGCCCAGTTTCATACTGCTACTGACGATCCTTTCCTCTGTTCTTCCTATTCTTTCCCAACCTACTGTACACATGCTCGTTGATCCTGTGTGAGGACACTCTTGTGCATTGGTTAATCGTTTGATATTATCGCACTGTACATACCGTATGTCTCTACATTTTCCTCTCTTAGAACATCAAACTTCTGATGGTAAAGGCCCCTTAATCTAACCTGTACGATGGCTATATGATGGTGATAATGATAATGCTTATACAACTGCTTATACACTGAACGATGTATGACGCAAATATTATACCGGAGGTCGCTATCCAGGGTGTGTACCTATAGTTGTTAGTGATTAATTTGGAATGTGCAGCTCAAAAGATACAGATCAGCTGAAACTTTTGTTGAAAGTGGCCGATCGTCGTTTTTTCTATTAGATTAGAGAGCAGGCAGTAGACGGAAGAACAGGTCCCTTCCTAGAGAGCCACCGGGACTTATGCCCTGCCCACTATGATCTGTTGCCATTATGTGAGTCTCATTTAGTGGTTTGAAAAAAAAAAAATCAACCAAAGAGACGACCTTGCAAACCCGATTTATAGCTGCAGATTTGGGGAGCTTGGAGCCGTTAAGTTATTGGGGCGGAGGAGAAAAGATTATGGTTTTGGGTGGTCTCCGAAGTTTTGGCCATAAAGAGTTCGTGATTCCTGGAGAAGGTGTTCTTGGCTGTGGAGAGTATCTCTCTCAATGTTTGTCCAGATTATTTTCAAACGTGCTGACTATCGTCGCAGCGACAGCTTCGGAGGGAAGTCTGTTCCAGATGCTCACTATTGGAAAACAATCGCTGGCTTAACCCTTCGGTCCGGAAATATTGCTTTTTTTGAGAGTGTTGGGCGCTCTCTGTAGTCATACTACCTCTTGCGAAGATAGCGTGATTGATCAAGATTAAATGAGGTGATAGCTCGTAGCCTACGACCTTCTCGAGTAATTCTGAGAGCACTGGAAGAATAATAATTGCCCAGTAGTTTCCCGGCACGTCGCGCTCACCTGACTTACGCAGGGAAGATCCCTGGTAGCGTCATTGTCAGTCCAGCGGCCGCCGAGTTGCGTCCACCGTGCTTTACTCTCTGCTCGCATATGATTGTGTTTCTTGTGCACTGCAGTTGCTTTTCACTGCCTTATGGGATACACTTCCATATCTATCAGGTAGAATAAAAATATTCTGGAGGGATCTGTGTTTGGAAACGTCCACTGCTAGTTAAAGTAATCCGTACGAAACATTCGACCTTTTGCATAAGAGCCGAATATAAGAGAGATCGGCTGTCAGTTGCCGTAGCACCGCCTGGAAGTTCCTCAAAATTAAATGATAGAAGCTCGGACAGAGAATTATTCGTTGTAAGAATATTTTTAAACAAAATGCAGCCGTCCTCAGCACCATCTTCAGCGCAGCAGAGGCGAGCCAGTCGCTTGATAGGGCTCGCTGTGATCGTCATCGGCCTTATGATGATGATCAGCAACATCACACAGTACATATACATCGGCGTGACCTTGATTATTTTCACTTCACTGTGAGTACTTTTTTTTCACAGGTACTTCTGTTAATGACTTTTTTCTTTCGTTTTATTTGACATGTTTGTCTAACAGAAGCCAGAAGGACCGTATGGTGTCGTGCTGCTTGTATATTTCATCTCGTTCATATGTTCATAGAAATGCATTTTAACACTGAGAGTATATACTCGTCATGAAGCTGTATGTTTACTGTAAAATAGGCCTACTCATCGACTCCCCAAAATTCTGTTGGTTGACAAGGCTTGCAGAGTTGGATTTCAACGAAATGTTTGTTTTCCATTTATTTTCAAGTACGGCACAGCACAAATGTAAGGAAACTGAAATGAAGTTTCTAACAGCAGCACAAAAGCAAAGCCGCAGCTGCAAAACTAACGAGCATAGCCGCCGGGCTACAACAGCTAACGCTGTAATTTGCCCTCCCACCTGAAGTACAATTAGAACATAAAGTAGAAATTCGTGACATCTCGGCCCAACCCTAGTGTGGGCCTCCCCAATCACAATCTTCCCTCTGAGGCAATCTCGGATGATTCCCAGCCCTTAATGAGGTTGGCTCATCCTGGCCGGATGTCCTTGCTTTCGGTTGGTCATCCTTTCTTTCTTAGTTCAGTACAAATTCGGCCTGCCCTCGTAATTCTATTTTCTTGGGAACGAAGACGGCAAGCAGTTCTCTACACTGTACTGTAGCCCTGCATAATCGTTAAAGTGACGAGACGTCCAGCTTTTCAGCTACCACAAGTCACAAGGGCTGACCACATGGTCCCCACAACATGGATATTTTCCTAAGTTGCGTCGACACGACGACACTGTACTTACTGTCAAGTAACGGGAAGCTTCCTTTGCTTAGAGAAAGAGGGCAGCTAGCCTACGGTGAAATAACTGTTTTATGTTGTGGCAGAAGCGGATAATCTGGTAAATAAGAATCAGTTATTAAATGTTGTCATTATCGGCGTGTTAATCCTCCAACGTGTGGAAGTTTTCAAGTCCTAAAATATAGCACAACTTATTTCGTAAAACGAGTTCACCACAGGAGGGCAATGCGATAATGTTTACGAATTAAGTTGCGTATGGCGGTGTAGGGGACCTCCTAAAACGGAGACCGACATAGTGTATCTGTTTCGGGAGGGGTCTCAGTTTGAAGATGACTAGTTCTATAGCCTGCTTGTTTCTCTTACATTCATAAAATTTTTATAGAGAAATGCAAGTGTGTTACAATCTTTATTTGGTATTGTCACAATATATTAATACTAATATTCTGAAATATAGGTTTCGAAATTCTTGATTATTCTTACTCTTTACTGCGTACGATGTTTGTATATTTGTAGATATGATACAAAGGCCAAGTTTCGTTCGAACGCCGCAATCTACTAAAATGTTTGACCAATCGTTTGACTTTATTTAAATGCAAACGGTCCTACTAGCCATGTTACCTCGTTCATGGTATTCCACTACTGATATAGAATCTATTGAAATGCTAAGAATAAAATTTTGACCGATTATGAAAACGCTATGAGCAAGGACTGAAATAAATGACAGTTCGCTTTAAATCTACCGTTGCTATATTCTAATGGAACACTGTATTTATACTAGCTAACGACACTTTGCTTAGAACAAAATGTTACAGCAACTGTTGTGCGTGTTCTTAAATATTGAGCAACCATTAGAAAACATCTACTCGCAAACTACACGGTATAAATTCTTCCCTTTCATTGTTTCTTCGCAAGATAGTAGACTTTTGCATTCGTAATGTCGTGTCTGGAACAGTACATAAATTACTTTCGTTGTATTCTTCTAGCGGCGTATGTGCGGCATGATGCAGTGTACAAATGTATGGGATAACTACGCTAAGGTTGCGTATCTAGTTGCTAGTGCCAGTTCATAGTGTCGCTTCTGCGAGTTCATAGTGTCGCTTCTGCGAGTTCATAGTGTCGCTTCTGCGAGTTCATAGTGTCGCTTCTGCGAGTTCATAGTGTCGCTTCTGCGAGTTCATAGTGTCGCTTCTGCAAGTTCATAGTGTCGCTTCTGCGAGTTCATAGTGTCGCTTCTGCGAGTTCGTAGTGTCGCTTCTGCAAGTTCATAGTGTCGCTTCTGCTAGTTCATAGTGTCGCTTCTGCGAGTTCATAGTGCCGCTTCTACGAGTTCGTAGTGTCGCTTCTGCAAGTTCATAGTGTCGCTTCTGCAAAAGAAGTATCACGGTAGCTAAACAACGATCTGCACAAGTGTTGCACCAGCATCACTGATGAATTATTACTACGCTGCTACTTGCTACGAGAACCGCGGCGCAGTATAGGTGGCACTGCGTGCCAGGACTAAGAATGTTGTCCAGCCGCATCAGTTAAGCATCGACTTCAGTATACTTCCAAGTGGGGTGATTCTGCCTTTGACGTTGCCATGTGCACACTCACGCGACAGCTATGGAGACTCCAAATTCGAAGAGATATCCAAAGACATTCCCTCTAACTCTCGCTAGGCCAACTGACTGAATGGCTATTTCAGCGGATTTTAAATAGACACGCAATAATAAAGACACAGCAACACATTCAGACGTTGAGCTGAAGGAATATTTTCATTTAACTGTAGTTTTAATCCGCTGTATATAGAAGGGATGTCCACTTAATTTTTGGTATCTAGATACTGCTTATTATAGTAATGTATATATAAAAAGTTTTTCCTTGATGTTGCTCAGCTCCTCCGATGCGAGTACAATTACGCATCTCGTATGTTCAATATGGAGACTACTTCGTACGATAGTCTCTAGAATGAGTTCTCTCAGCTAATTGTCCGATTTCTTTTTATCTTCTTAAACATAACCCAATGATTTTTTCAAAAGATTTGCTGAATGTCAGCAGTCAAGTCAGTTGTAGTATAGGCAGATGTCGACAGTAAACTATCTCATGTCTCTCCAACTTGCTATGAATTAGAATTCAGAAAGCTTTGCATTTTTGTACTGTTTAAACGACACTACAAACTTCAAAGCAAACGGACGAGTGCTGACAAAATACGTTCAAAAGCCTGCGGTATGGATCAGCTTTAATTTGCAAGGTGCTTTTATCATTTCTTTTTCCATGTCAAAAAATTCTGCTCTTATTCTATGGGTTAACTCTTTGTGTGAGACTATCGCTCAGATTTGCAAGTGGGCTAGTGCAAGACACCAGTTTATATCGGTAAATTAGATCAGTTGCAAGAGACCTCCTACCTATTAAAACAAAACAGACTCTTGTTAGAGCGCTGACGTGGCTACTGTGTGAGCCTGCCCTAACTAGGGGTTCCGCGAATGCTGGCGATGTCCGTAGGTCAGACGAAAGTGCTAGGATAACAGGAGGGAGAAATGACGACAAGCTTGGTTCTGCT
>LQNS02278141.1:1792004-1805911 GCA_001587735.2 Parhyale hawaiensis | reverse complement strand
GATCCGTTTACTTTCAGGTATGAGGATTTGCCCCACTGCTCCTCCTCCAGCTCTGGTTGGGACAAGCGGCAGCTGCAGGAAAAAGAAGCTTCCCTCAACACCACCATCGACTCGCTAGACTCCGAGGGCTTCGGGAGCCTCGCACGTAGTCCTCTTCGCGACTCCCTCGTGCTGATGGGCGTCAGCAGCAGCGCAGTTGCGTCGGGGAGTCAGACGGCTGATCGTCCGGGATCCCGAGCAGCAGAGTTGAGAAAATTATTCGAACCCATAACCAGAAAATCCACAAAAAAGACCAACAGAAGCAGTGGTTCACGAGCGCCTAACAGCAGCCCACTGACACGCAGGAATCTGACAACCACGACGTCGGTCAGCAGAACGCGGCACTTGAGCAGCACCTCCTCGCGGGATCTGGCCAGCGGTACCGGCGGCAGGTCAGGCAGCAGCCGCAGCTATGGTGGCAACAGCAGAAGCTTGCCGCGGTTCTTACAACTGCAGGTGCCCTCACTAACGCAAGACACTGCACGCCGGCTCAGTAACTACTTTAGCAGATCTACTGCAGCCAAGGACGGCAGTGCAACAGAAAGCGCAGTACCTCGCGTCCACCAGGCAACGATGGGACAGACCGTGGAATCGCAGTCCGACCGCACGGGACTCAGAGGCTTAAGAGATTCCACTTCCATGCAAATCGAATACGATGACACGACAATGAAGATGACAGGCACGGACGAGACGAGTGAGGCTTGACCCTAAGAGTATGCACGACATGGCACAGGTTTGTCAGTCGCGACGCTGTTGTACTGCGATGATATCTTCATCGCCAAGCTCTTCTAGTCCACTCGTCAATGACGAAAATCACTCATTTACCGCCCGTGCTAGAGGCAAATCGTCGTCTTCTAGCTGTAGAAGCTTTGGGACCTCTGTGAGGTACATGTGTATCGTTGTCGTTTTGTTATGGCAGTTACTTGTTTTAAGTTTACGGTAGCAAGGGAAGTTTCTCCAATTCTGGGAAAATAATAAAAAGAAACAACTGGTGAAACCAGTTTAAAAGGCATTCAATTGGATGCATTTATGTTTCACAAGTTGAAATACACCCAGTTGGTCTATGAAAAATTTACCAGGAGATGCAGTATGCATGAAAACTCGCTCGCATCGACGGGCCCAGGATTGTTTTCTACCGCACTGAAAGCTCGCGTAGGTCGGGTTGTTCTTCACTCGGCAGCACCCCTCATAATCGCATTGATAGTTGATAAGGTTAGAAAATAAGTGTTCATATACAAGTATTAAGCTTTACCAATACAGGTATTAACAAGTTTCCCTGTCATGTTAACCAACAGTTACCTACCTATAAAATTTAGCTTGAGTTTACAGTCCAGGAACTGCATGCACGCTTTTCCTTTTTTATAACTTATAAAAGTAAATGAGAGCCTAAGATCGCTTAAAGCAGTCGGTAGCAACCTATGAAAGTACCAAGATGTCGTTTTGCCATACTGTCCGTCCTAGTCTTCAGTAAGAGTATTCAAACTATACACTTCACGTCTCCGACTACGCCCTAATAAGTAATAACTAATAAGATATGCTCTGTTTTTTTTTTTATTTCCAGAAAGTTGGCAAAATTAGCTACCTACTGCAGTTCAATCGAAACTAAAATAAATTTTACTGTAAGGCTACAACCTCATTTGTTGAATGAAATTGTTGCCAAAGTTATACGATCACTATAAAGAAATAGTGCATATTCATTTACAAGAATATTAATATAAATACAGTAGTACTTTCCTAATGCCCATATAAATCTACAGGTACATCAGACTTGGCAAAGTTGCCTAACGGTACAGTTGATCATCCCGGTTATCCATTTTTGTAGTTTTTTCACGGGGATATTTTGTTGTAACTACATATTTAAAAATATACAAGTTTGTACTGCAAATATACAACTTTGTACTGCATTATCAATGCTGTGTGTAACTAACCTTCAGAATGCGGGGACACGGTTGCAGGTGTAGCTCCATTATTCTTTCGTTAGGCATACAACGCTGCAGATAATTCGCAGTCTTCCTCTTTAATTAACGAAGTTTAATTCAAATTATAACATTATAAGCGACAACAGTAGAATTTAATGTATCATCTTTCGAATCCTTTCGCTGCGTGGTTATTCCAGAAATGAGCCAGGTTTATTCCAAAAATGATTTAGCAGCTGATTGCTAACTTTTTTCCGAGAAATTTTTTCTCATCGTTCTACTTTTAACATCAAATTTTAAATAATTTCTTTCACTTCATTAGTTGTATAATTCAAAGTATTTCACCATCTACAGTAGAATGATCATCTCAAGTTCTTTATCTGCAATTGTATCGCAAATTTGCAAATCACAATCGACGGTAAATGGAAAGCTTCAGCATTATACTCGAATAAATCCAATCACCATTAATTTGGATTCTCCTTCTACTGTAACGGTTAAATAATAACTATAATAAACAGAACTTCATGAAGAAAAATCAAGAAAATTGACAATTCACCACCATTATTCTGTAAATATTGATGGACGTAACTGTTGCATACTCCCCTTTTAGGTGCTGTATTTGAATAAACACGGGTGAGCAATACAGAAGCATAATTATACACTGGTAAACGGCACTGATTTGGCAGTGAGAGCTACCGGACCCTAGGCCACTAGTGCCCCATTATTGCGGTAGCTCACGCTATCACACCCACATAAACCGTGCAGTATGCAAGTAGGTCAATCTCTATTCACAGTATGTACAGTAACACACACTAAAAGTAGTCTGCCATATATTTGTACAAAATACCACAGCCAAACATATATTTTCCAGGCGCAGGAGCCGTCAGCAGTTTAAGCCTCCGCTGCCACAAAAGAAACGCTCTCACAGAGGAAGAGAAAAGACATAAGAATACACTATATTGATAGAAACGTGGGGCCCATGCACTATTATTATTATTACATTGGTATTGTCCTGCTATTTCTGAAACTAAGACAATCAATAGCGATCTAAGATGATTCACTCGGCTTACAGCCGGAACCACAACGTTGTGTTCGGGTGGCAAGAGATGAAGGATGAAAAAGAGAACAAGACAGAAGAATGGAGCGCCCGTGCGGTCGGTCCCTTCTGTGGCCCTCTGCACGGGCGATGGTAAGAGCCCTGCAGAAAAAGTCTGTCACCTGGATCGGCGGCCCACCTCGCGGGACAGAAAGGAAATATAGAGAACCTACCTAACTCTACAAAACTAACCTTCTCAGCAGGAGCTGCGGCCAGATGCTACATCTCCTGCGGTCAGGAGGCGGTGCCCGAAGAAAAGCTTTAAGAGGAAGCAGCAAGTGTTAGGAGACATGCAAGACAGAAAATTAATGGTGAGTGATGATGAACGAACGCAAGTACAATCAACACCGCACGATTAAATGCAGTAGAACAAGCTAAGGATGTAGCGCTGTACAGAGAGGCAATCTTGTAGAAATTGGAAGAGAATGGCTTCCCGGTGTACGTTCACTTCGTAAGGCTGTCGAGTTCGTTGGATGTCATTACAAAAAAGCAAATTTTATAAATAAATACTCAAGTTCTCGTAAGTGTGTCAAATGTCGGCAGATTCCGAAGGTAAACAAACTGAGAGCTATATTAATTCGTGTGTCATCAACTGGAAAGGCAGGATGTTGCCCACTAAACTTGACTTGTCCGGAACTTCAGATACATATTGCGTAGTTCCGTAGCTTTGCATGGAGTTGCAGGAGTTAGGCACAGATCGATTACGCTTGAGAGGTCTTATTATTATTCTTATAGTGGGTTGAGTTACTAGCGCCGCAGGCATCACACCCGCCTCGCGCCGAAAACACAAGATCGAGATATTCTCGGTTTTTGCACTCTGTCACTGGCCCAGCATAGTGCTGAGAACATGTACTTCGTCATCAATCATAGATCTAAGGTCCATCTGGGGTCATAGGCCCCGTCAATTTCACATCTCTGCTACTCATAAATGTCGCGTAGCAACCGCATTACTCTCCCGTCCATCTCAATAAACCTCCGAATTTAGTTTTTCGTAGATTTCTCATCCTATGAGGGAGTTCGGAAAGTATTTTTACCATGATCGCATCTATTTCCCCTCCCTGAGGGCATGGGAAGTAACTCCTTCGAATTTCCGAATAGCTGGGGCATTCTGCAAAGAGATGGCGTACTTTTAGCGGCACCCGACAGCCGTCACAATAGAGTTGAGAGTTGTCTGAAAGCTTTCCATTTTCAGGAGTAGGATTGAATTCTTGCCAGTCTCCAGTATCACTGAAGGATTACGCCTGAAACTCGATCCAGCACGGTGACGCTAACCCACCCGTTTGAAATTCTAGCCAAATCAAGTGGGCTCATTATTATTATTATAATGAGGGTTTTCCCGCCGTATCAGAAACGAAGACTATATAACAGCGATCCAATTTTATATAATATAGTTTAGAAATTGAGTCGAACTCAGATGAGCTCATGTCGTACAATCTCGGCCAGGTGCACCATGTCTGGCAGGAGACATGGCGGGAGCATTTCTAACCCTACACTGCTCGGCCGAACGTAATCGCTCAGCCATGCGGCGCAGGGAAAGAGACGAAAAACGAAGAGAGAAGAAGACAGAAGAACGCGAACACAAGTGCGGGTGGGTCCCTTCCGTGGCTCCCCACACGGGAGCAGATAGGAGTCCCATCGGATGGGTCGCTTACCACCATTCGGCGGCCCACCTCGCGGAACAGAAAGGGAAATATAGAGAACCTACATAACTCTACAAAACTAACCTTCTCAGCAGGAACTGCGGCCAGCTGCTACATCCCCTGTGGAGAAGACACTCGGGACCCTTAGGTGCGTGATGTCCAAACAGCTTAACCACAGTTTGGTGAACCAGTCGATGTACCTTATGGGTCGAGAAACATCACTGAAAACGTTGGCCGGCTTAATACATTAGAACACTTCGCTACAGTGACGCAGAGCCGGTATGAAACTTTAGTCTCGGGTTCTCCTGTAAATACTTCAGGTGTAGATTTGCCGCCTAGTAATTAACCAAATAATCAACATCGCCTCAACGAAACCTAATAATTTCACACTCAGTTTCCTTGATTCATACGAAAAAAATAAATTACTGAGATCATTATAACGGAAGAATATTTCAGTAGTGAATAGCATCGTCGAGTAACTGGACGCTCGGCCCTAAGGTACGATGCCTCAATTAACGTAAAACTATAGTAAGTCTAACTGAGGTATTGCTTTGCTAAGGCTCGCAGAAGCCTGTGCTTGCGAACTTTGGCAGCTTCTCTTTGGATTTCTTCATTATTGTTGCTGTTAAGTTCCAGTTGCCCGATGACTTTCAACTGAAAAAGAAATAAAATGAATTAATAACATTTGCCCTAATTACTATACAGTGGGTGCAAAAAAAAACTTTACCCCTGTGCCATAATCACATAATTCGCGAATAACTTTATTTTGGCAACTCCCGCTATATGACAGCAGAGAGGAGGGGAGTATGACGTGTGTTGCTTCGCCCCAGCGCCGCACACAAATCCCCGCTATACAATCTATTTTTGATCTCTCAAAGCTCGGGCAGGGTACACGTATGTTGTGCTGGTCTACGGGCCTCTTCTTTCCTACCTTTTCACTTATTTTGGCACAATACCAAAAACCATCACGGCATCACAATGGGTTGGGAAAATCACTGGCACTCCCTGCTCGATTAGGGTGGCGACCCGAGTCTTCTCTTCAATGATAAGGTAACATGTCTAGTACTCGCGTCCACCATGCTAGTAGCCGTCCATGTGGCACTAAAATCTTCCTGTTTGAAAACTAGCAGTACTAGAAAGCCGTACATAGGCTTAAACTGTAGGCTAAGTAGTGCCGCACCATCTCTGAAACCGATGGGCGAAAAAACTGAAACAAAAAATGGTGGCAGTTTTCACATTTTTTTCACTATCTAGAGAAAACATGTGAAAACCACCATTTTTTTTCATTTTTTTCGCCCGTCATTTTCAGGGATGGTGCGGCACTACTTAGCCTACAGTTTAAGCCTATGTTCGGCTTTCTAGCACTGCTAGTACTCGCGATCCCTAGTAGTTTACACACAGGAAGTTTTTAGTGACATGTGGACGGGTACTAGACAAGTTACTCTAAGCTTTTTCCGACCCATTGTGATGCCACAGTGGTTTCTGGTATGGTGCCAAAATAAGTGAAAAAGTAAGAAAGTAGAGGCCCGTGGACCAGCGCAACATACGTGTACTCTGCTCGAGCTCTGATAGATCTGAAATTGATTGTGTAGCGGAGATTTGCGAGCGGCGCTGGGGTAAAGAAACATACGTCATACCCCCCTCCTCTCGCATGGCGGGGGATGCGCAAATAACGTTATTGGCCAATTATGCGATTATGGCACAGGGGTAAACTTTGTTTTTCCGGCCACTGTACTAGCTGGCAAGTCACGGTAATGCGCCAGGAAGCCTCAAATAAACACCTTTTTGTCCTCCGATGTCAGACTTGCATTGACCAAACGCGTCAAGTTAACCAACGCGGTTTAATAGGAAGGAGCGAGCAACGGCTGCGGATAACTGTAGCTGAACGTTCCGGCAATGCTGAAACCCGGCTAATTCGGTGATGGGCTGGAAGCTTGTGACTGGTAAGAGGGGATGGATGGGAGCTTGTGAGTGGTGGGGAAGGGATGGCTGGAAGCCTGCGATTGGTGGGAAGGCATGGCTGGGAGCCTGTGATTGGTGGGAAGGCATGGCTGGGAGCCTGTGATTGGTGGGAAGGCATGGCTGGGAGCCTGTGATTGGTGGGAAGGCATGGCTGGGAGCCTGTGATTGGTGGGAAGGGAACAGCCATCAAAGAACGAAAAAAATCCCTGGCCTGTACGGGAAATGTGGTTGCGTTACTTCCTTCCATTAAACCTCATTGATGCTTGAAACCAATGGACGGTTGGAACTAAGCCAACACGAGTTTTTCAGCATTTATATAGGCTTCCTTGTCATTTCCATTAGTCCTTTCTTACTTCTATACATTACACATCAATAGAGTAAAGGCTCCAAAGGAGACGCACTTGCGGTGAAGAGGGCTATGCTGCGGCTGGACGTTGTGAGAAATGTCCAATCATACATCATTTTTGGTGGGTGTTTAGAAGACATATTAAGAATTTTTTTTGCAGGTATTTGACATTTCTTGCAGCGTCCGGTCCCCGCGCCACAACGTTCCTACTGCGACTGCGTCTCCTTGGGGCCACTTACCCAACCCTACAATAACCACGCTCGGGCCACAGTGCACAGCACCGGTACACAACAGCACACCGAACTTATGAGCGTCGTTCAACTCAAGTACTTTACAGGGGTATCTCGGCTACCAATATTAGCTATGTAGACTGATTGGGAAGACGGCGAGCAGAACTTCCGCTAGTGGGTTGAGCGAACGATTGTATAGTGTGGTCTCGGCATAAGATACACATTGGTGTTCACCCTCATATTTTATTCCTACTGTATATAGCAAGGGATAAAAAAAATTGCAATTACTGAGAGACCATCACATCCACTATTGCAGAAAACAAGACCTCAGTCCATGGACTGTGCCGCACAAACAGCCATGACGCCACATCATTTAGTGTAACATAACTTGCTAGCGTTCAGGCTTCATTTCACCGGGACGCACTATCGCCTCTCACGACGATTTTGCGTTCACGTAAGCTTTCCTGCGCGCGCCACCACTAAAATAAACACTACATAGGCATACCTAACCTAGCCTACCTTTACCTAACCTAACTTAACCTCCTTACCTAATCTTCTAACCTAACCAAACCTTACCTAACCCAATCTAACCTTACCTGACGTTATCTAACGTTCTCTAACGTTACCTAACCTAACCCAACTTAATCAGCGATACAGCGAGCAGCGCGGCGCACCAACTTGATCGCCGCTCACGCGCACGCAATCTGCGTACACAAACTGTTACAGGTCAATTCGGACCCCTGGACAACTCAGACCCTCCCAACTGAGACCCCCGAACTCAGACCCCGGACAACTCAGGCCCCGGCCAACTCAGACCCTCGGACAACTCAGACCCTCGGACAACTCAGACCCTCGGACAACTCAGACCCCTGCCCAACTAAAACCCCTGCCCAACTAAGACCCCTGGACAACTCAGACCCCTGATTATGAACATACTCTGATAATAAAGCGTACATCAGAGATATTAGGCCAAGTACAGTATAAGTATAACTACAATTTTTTTTTAAATTGTTCATACATGAAATAGTTTTCCAACGTATGCAAACCAACGATATAATATTGATTTATTGTCTTCATTTCTAAAAAAAAGAATAGTTTCTGGTAAGTCCTTCAAGAAACTAAACGAGCATGGAGCACCCTATCGTACGCTACCACAGTACACAGAATTAGGACCCTTTTGTGTACTGTGTACGCTACTGAAATTGCATTGTACGCGCAGATACAATCATAAAAATCTTAAAAATTCAGCGTCAATACACAAAGAAAAACACTATTAATTGGTTATTGTGATCGGTAGCAAAGTCGCATAGAACTGAAGTGAAGGATTGAGTCTTGTAAACTTACAACAGACTAAAAGAAATTATGCAAGTTCATTATATCTCAAAGTATTTTAACTTGCAACGACAGACAAAATGAAACAAGATCATATGCCCACGGCCTCATAAGTCACCATGACTTCAATAATTGTGACGGAGACATGAAATTTGGTATGGTTAAACTTGAAGTCATTACTAAGGAAGGTATGGTTCGCTTTTTGTGATAATCTTCACATATTATGAAATATAAGGTCTTACTTTCACCTACCATGCAAAAATTCATATTTTCGTGTATATAACATGTTTCTGGTCTAATAAATGTGTAAATTTATATTTTATCAAAAATTGTGAACCATACGTCTGTACCTACTAGGTTCTTATAGCAGTATTCATGACAAATTTCAAATGAATAGGATGAAAAATGAATTTTTCATGATTTTTTTTCAATACAGAAACTCATTTTTCAGTACGCCCACTCAAAGTTTGGGTAAGTTTGGCTACTTGACGAGTGACCAGTCTCTCTTCAATCGTGTGTCACGCCTAAACTAATTGAGATAATGATTTTTTTTAACTTTTCCATGATTTCTAAAGAGTTATAGAATGGAAATATGCAATAAAGAAAATTTGCAATTTTTAACAATTTTAGAGGTCTGCGTCCCCTTAACAGCTGTCAAAGCTACATAACTTCATGGTTGCCAATGCAATATCACTTCGCGGCTGTCAATGCTGAATCACTTCACTGCTTCCAATACTAGATCACTTCCTGGCGGCCAGTGCTTCAGCACTACACTGCTGGCCGAGCTATATCACTTCATGGCTACCAGCTGCTCCAACTCACCTTTCAGCTCTGCAGTCTGTTCTGATAATCTCGCTTAACCCGTATATCTATCATTAACAGTTTCATCAGCTGCTTACTTGGCATTTCATTACAAATCGAGCATAGCTGGTTCTACAAAATGCTGGTTCTCACTATTGCAAACAAGTTTACTGCAAATATCAAAGGATGTCATAAACAGTTGTTCTACGTAATTACACTTCGAGCCTTATATTTTTGTGAAATTGTTGCATACAGAAGTTTTATAAGCATGTACAGGTTTGCCAGTCATTACTAAATCTAAAAGAATTAAGTCAAATAGCCTAAACAAAGTACGAAAAAGCAATAGGATAACATACAAAAATTAATCTGGGGCACCGTGCAGTCAGGCCCAATTGCAGGACCGAAATCTGCCTTAGCGGCCAGTGTCCCGTCAAGATATGGTGTGGTCTATGGGCAACATTAAAATGAGAGATAAGTGTTTATTTTAAAGTGTTGAGGTCAAATCTGATTCTAGGAACATTACAAACTGAAAAATAAGAATTTAATTTAGCGTTTTGTGGCCATTTAAGCTTACACCAATAAACATTTATATCTATATTTCGTAAACCTTCGCGGAATTCGCTACTGCGGTTGGAACAAAAAAAGACGCGACACTAATTCTTCTAAGATCGTAATATCGCTCACTGAGTCTAACCTCGCCTCTAACTGCGCTGCAGGAACCCTGCCGGAGGGGGCAGAACTCCCCGCGAAGGACTTCTTCAGGGTTCATAGTCCCCTCCAGGGGGCAGTATTTACGCCTACATTCCTCAGGAGTCTCACGTGGCAAGGTTCTTACGTGGCTCAGTTTCTGGCAGGGCTCATGGCAAGGTCAACTTCACAATGAAATTTGAAGGGGCGTACTGAAAAGTCCACAGGCCCGGTGGAAGGCATTTAGACGAGTTAAGCTGGTCACTCTATACAATCACTGACTCAAATCATGAACGGATTATGATTGCATAGTGAAAGCCGGTATCCATGATACCCATCGAATATACTGAAGTTGAACGACTTCCAAGCTGAACGTCCGATCATAAAAGTTGAGCTCACGATTCTAAAGGTAGAGGGGCCTGGCATAAGATGCTCCCCGTTTGATGGTGACAATCTAAACCTGTCATCTAGAACTCATCAAGAACTTGGATTCAGAATTTTGGACTTTGCATTTTAGATTGAGCTTCAGGTGTTAATTCCTAGCCGATTGTGCTTGAACCGGCGAATCAAGCGGATTCATTCCGGATTCGGCCTTTGTGACTCGCGGGCTGGAGCGGGTGGTGCGAGTGTCCATTTCTAGGGCTGTGTTCGTTAATACAAAGTTCATTGTATCTGTTCCCGGTGGCACTATCGTCGTTCACGACGATTTTGCGTTCAAGTAAGCTTTCCTGAGCACGCCATCACTAAAATAAACACTACCTAGGCTAACCTAACCTACCTTACCTAACCTAACCTCTTTTCCTAACCTTCAACCCTAACCTTACCTAGTCTAACCCAACCTAACCTTTCTAACCTTTTCTGACGTTACCTAACGATACCGAACCTTGCCTAACCTGACCTAACCTAACCTAACCGTACTTAACCTAACTTAAACAGCGATACAGCGAGCAGCGCGACGCACCAACTTGAGCGCCGCTCATGCGCACACGATCTGCGTACACAAACCCTAACACAAATCGTCGCGAACGACAATAGCGCTTCCCGGTGTCGTAAGTAGTGTATGTCACCCACTTTTAGCTTATTGATGAAAATATTGGAATTCCAGGCTTCATAGTTTAGTCCTTCTCAAATTATTGGGCAGAAAGTTTCTTGCCTAGAAAACGATCTTCACATTGATCGTCGAAAGCTTGGGCAAATAAGTTAAGAAGTCTAGAAGACGTATTAGTGACAAAATTTTGAAACACTTTTAACTGGTTCATTATATAGGCCTTCAACACTCCCGTGTGATGCAGCTCAAAAATGGCTTGATGTTAACTCATTTCCTAAAGTTGTAAAACAATTCCACTATGTAATGAAACACAGCTTTTTTCAGTGCTTATTTGTCGATTATTCCGTCCCGATGTGAAGGATCAGATAGGAGTAAATACATTTGCTGCCAGCCAAGGGGGCTGCTGTTTTGGCAAATTTGTAAAATGAAACGAATGGAGACGACTGAAGTACTTGTACGTGGTAGTATTTATATTAGATTTTATAGAAATCGATGAGTAAAAATTTTTGTGACCCACGTCGTATGTTTCGCTGTTCACCAGCTTATCAGGTGGGAGCCTCCCACCTGATGAGCTGGTGATCAGCGAAACGCACGTAGTAAGAATTAAAATTTCTTCAACTGCTTCTCATCGACTTCTCCAATATACTTATGCCATTTTAAGAAATATTAGATTTTACATACTTCCCACCAAAAATTATTTTTTCGAATTTATGATGGGTAAATTGAGTTAATCAGTAGAGGAAAGGAAAAAAAAAAATCCTGAGGACAGAACAACGAAGAGCAAAGGAAACTTAAATAATTTTTTCTTCTGTCATTTGACGATGGAGCAGATATTATAGTTTGAAGAAGAATATAAGAAGAGGAATATTGCTATCGCTTAAATAAATGAGTTCACGATAACGGGTAACTTAACCTCGCTTTAATTTTAAGTTGAGAAAGAGTTAGAGTCCTTCGGTCGCCCCCCTGTGGTGAGGTTGCTGGTATTTGATCGTCAACTGGAGAGATACTTAACGGTGGTATAGCATGTATGTAAGTTCACCCGAATTTACTTGACGCCTTAATAGAATGAGCATGATATATAACGATGGATAATTTAGTATCACTTTGCTGTATAGCTCGGCTTGCTATATGGCGCGACGAAATGGTTTCGCCTTAACTTTTATTCCCCAGTAAGCTCCTACGGTGCCTACTAATTGTATATTATGCTGCAAGCAATATTGAACTTCCGTTCAGGCATTAAATATTTCAGACGTCATCCGAATGAAGTAATTATACTAACTTCGTTCTGCTGACGTTATGCAGCGACCAGTCACCGACCACACTAGGCATTCATCCTCGCAACTTGCTGTTAGGACGCGCAGCGCGTACGTCTTCGAGCAGCAAAATTGCTGCTAGCAACAGACAAGTTGCGCCTACGTGGCGAAAGGTCGCTTGAGGTATTCTATGGGCAACCAGTTGGTCGTACAGCCGCGTAGATCGAAATTGTTATTTACAGTGTGATTCTAAGTGCTTTTTAAAACCCCCTTTTTTGGTTATTTGTAGTGTTTTTTAGTTACTTATCCTACGAACTGAGATGAAAAAAAAAATTCTGTTCACATTGTGGCGGTTTCGCTGATCGCTGCGAATTTCTGCCGTCAAATCGCAGCTCTGTGCGTCTTCGCGGGCGTCCATTTTGTTAGATATTTCCGCGCGATTTAGGCTGCAAACAAAACAGGTTCATCCGCAAAACGAATAAATTAGGCGTTCCATGAGGCTTTCTTGTTTCTTTATAGACGTTTTAAAAGCTTTTAAGCCTTTCTGATTTCTATTTCACTGCAAATTTTACGAGAAATATGAACTTCACCACAGTAGCGACACTGGGGAATACTGAGTTGACGGTACACATTTTATCGCCGTTTTGTCTTGTGGACACAGTTGTGTTTATGTTCGTAGATAAAATAAATGTTCGAACCCTTTGCACTACCTCTGGAGGAACAGAAAATTATCGAGTTATCTTTAATTGTCAATAATTTCTGGAGTTGCTCTCCAAGCCAGTCGTTTCATTTGATTGAATGTATTGCAGCGCCCTCAAAAGCTTGACCGCGTGATCAAGAAAAGTATGAAAATGTTAACCTAAGCTCACTTAGCAGTACGGGCATTGCTGTAGCACGATATAACTGGTATCTGCATTTACAGTGATTGTTTATTCCTAGTTGTATCGATACTANGAAAAGCTGCAGTTTCTTTGGATCAGGAAGCATGAGCAACGAAGTTCTGCGGAACATGTGCGCGGTAGTCTGGACGGGACTTTGTATGGCGGATGAGCAGCTGCCCGTCGCTAGTGTGTCACCTACAGTCGTTCCGATACACAACAAAGATTACTGAGTGAGTTGTGCGTTGCTTGTACGAACGCCTTTTGAGGCTACTACATCACATATCAATCCCTAAGAAAACAAACCCTGAACGTCCTCTATTCCAAAGGATATAGGTTTTAAATGTGCATGCACAAGACAATGAAAATAAACAACAGGAAAGAATGAACGGCAGACACCTAATATATAAATTCACGGACCAGAATTTATTCCCGAGTAGAATATTGGCAGCTATAGTCAAACCAGCGTCATGCAGGGGACACACTAGGCATTCGTACGAGCAACGCGCAACTCACTCAGAAATCTTTGTTGTGTATCAGAACGACTGTAGGTGACACACTAGCGACGGGCAGCTGCTCATCCGCCATACAAAGTCCCGTCCAGACTACCGCGCACATGTTCCGCAGAACTTCGTTGCTCATGCTTCCTGATCCAAAGAAACTGCAGCTTTTCTCACTT
>LQNS02278141.1:1753188-1769544 GCA_001587735.2 Parhyale hawaiensis | reverse complement strand
GCTAGTGTGCGACTCCAATTTCTTCTCCTCTCTCAATTAAGATATCTATCTAACCCGAGATTAGAGGCCGTCGTCTTCCAGAGTAAATAACACATGGCCTAAAAATCTCGGCTGCCGCAGGAGTTCTTCGTATAGCCAGAAAAATTTTTTTGACTTCCCACAATCCCTCATTTATATACCAATTGAAAACAAACAGAAATTGCACAAACTACTGCAGTGGCCACTAGCGATGCTGCATCAAATTGCAGAGGAGAAAATAATGTGTTCCTAATACAAGTTAATAATCAACAATGGTATCTGACGGTATCATGGGTAGCAAATGGATTCAACAAGGAAGGAAAGTTGACTCACGGCGGCGTCCCGACGTTGCAGTTCGCCCTTCTTCTGGTGCGCGTTGATGATGAACTCTATAAGCGTGACGTCCCAGAGGCAGTTGTAGTAAGTGTCCATACCGTCGACCCCACTGCGGTCCTGCAGGCACCTCAGGGCTGTGCTGTAGTCGATGGGCTCAACAAACTGGCACAGCAGACCCGCCTGGTGACGGTAGGGATAATACCGTATTGCACTTGACATACACGACAGGAACACAGCTTACAAAGACGGTAGGCCCGCCTGATGGCGGTTAGAGCTTTCACTAGTATCATGTTCCTGGTCAAATTTTTATACCCACACTGTTCGCTGTTACGTACAAAGTGAAGTAGGGACATGAAGTAAGTCAAACGATACGCAGAACTCATGGATGACAACAGCAAAGCAATTGTCTGGATGAGTAAGAAAAACGAAAGGAAGCAGCCAAGGCCTGACTGCGGCTATAATAACCCACGGGGCCCCTCTGAAGGTGTGACTTCCCATAACACAGAATAGGCGAACCTAACTACATAATTCAGCCCTACGGTCCATCCTATGGTCCAGAGCTAGAGAAGACAATCGTCTACCTTCACATCATTTTACAATTCACTGCGACAGCAAAGAAGCAATCAAATGAATCAGAAAATGAAGCACCAACATACGAGGCAGTCCTGTCTCCTCATAGTAGAGTTAGATATAACTTCGCGCACCAAACTGCGTGCAGAATTGCTCTTGCGCAATTTGGTCAACCAGGATATGCGTCAGCTGCTCAATATTCAAAACAGTCCAAGTAAAACGCAATGAGAATTAGCAAAAACCGACGGCAAAATGAATCAGAAACTTTTAGATTAACTTGAAAAAGTACTTTATACTGCACAAGTTTTTAACAATGCCGTCGAAGAAAAAACAAATGAAAATAGTAGAACTTAAAAAAATGAAAAACACAGTGATAACATTCTCGTATAAAAAACACAATATATAAACGCACTTTACCCAAAAATTAATTAATTTTCTTATCTATGGAACTAAGTAGCTGGGTAAAATTCATACGGATATGAACGCTCAATAAGTAATATTAATGTTACATGTTCCTCTTTTCCTTTTTTTATGGGCCCAGACCTCGCAGACTTTGGAAAGAACTCTGTAAACTTTAGGGTAACGAAATAGTTTCTTACGCTAAATTTAAAAGCCATTTCAGTCAAAAACAATAAGACTATTTCCATGTTTCTAATAGTTATAGTCAGAAAGTTTAAGCCTCAGTTTTCCAGAGCAAGGAGCAAGGGATATATAGTGTGCCGATTGAAAAGTGAAACCCATGCACGAAGGTGTTCCCACACAGGATCAACGCGCATGGAACAGCAAGTCGAGAAAGAAGAGGAAGAACAGAATAAAGCATGAGCAAGTAGGAGTATGAAATCGGGAAGGAAGCAAAGTGGGCACGAAAGACAGACGGCCCGAAGGCCTAGCTAATGGCCCATGTTCCTCATAAGGACCGTCTACATGATTCCTAACGATCAGCTCTAGTTTACATTGTTTCAAATGTAGAATGAGCTAAGTTGACTCTACCTAGTGTAGCATTTTTATAAGCACGACGAGCATAGAAATGTCAGTTTCATGGCGGGTGAGGTTTTATCCACCCCTTTCCACTCTTCCATCCGTGACTATGCATTTCACTGCAATAATTTAGTCCCTATACATGATTTCAACTATAGTCCTGCAATTTAGGGAACACAAAACCTACAAACCATCTTCAAAACTAAAACCTATTCAAACGACATACACAGTGTCACACTCCTCGTTACTGAGCTGTTTCAACAAGATTATACAATGCATGTATAATAATTTTTACTTTTATAACTGACTGCTGGTACTCGATTGATATCTATCCATTTGAGAATTACTGATAAGCCAATTGCGTCCGACACATTCATTTTAATAATTACCATCCATATAAATTTTAATTCATTTACAGAGAAGACTACGTCAACACCCGTCCTCGCTTTACCATTATATAGCTATACTAAATAAATGCAGCCATACCTGAGTATAACAGCCCATGCTCATACAGCAACGAACCATCCTCCTGATGGCGCGGTCCCCCACCAGCTGCACCGTGAGGTCGTCGCTCGGGTCGCTCCTGAGGTAGTTGGTGGCAATGAAGACAGCGGTGAGGTAGAGGCACAGGGCCGTGTGGTGCTCCTCGCTGCTGTAGCTCAGGTCAGCGGCCGTGATATGCCACGATGTGGCTGTAGCTTCACTCACCTAAGACACCGAGGACACTGCATTAGATTGCACGGTAATCAATGCGAGGGGCAAGTGACAGGGACGGCGAGCGGAAAAATACTGGAAGTGCCAGACGCAGATAAGGCGAACACTTCGCCTATCATCTGAAGTGGTCAGAGCCACAAAAGTGTAAACACAAGGTAGAGACAGGTAGCACGATGAATTCAGGCTCCCTAAACACGACGCGACGTTCCCCCCAAAAAAGGAAAGGTACCAACAATGAGATGCATTGGCTGTATTCTTCTATCCCTGCCCTCAGGGTATTTAGGAGAGAAACACGCGCTGCGGTCGGCGCGCACTCTTTCACGTTGGAGGATGTTGTATATTGAACTAATCAGCTCGGTCGGTGCTTCGTGCCCTGGTCGGTTAAGGTTCGGAATATATTGCCGGCATCGGCTTTCGGTCGTATTGGCCTGCAGGCGTTTAAGTCAGCTGGTAATGGCTTCTTGCTGCATTTCCTTTAGCAGCGTTTTGGGCTTCCCGGTGTTGCAAAGTGCTTCATTTGGGTTGTATTACTTGTCCGTCGGACCTCGAGCGTGAAATTTTAATAATAATAAGAACATGTAGAGCAAAACGGAAAACGCAAGCACGCAGCAAGTTGGAAGAGAAGAGAAAGAACACTAACGAGTGTCAGTAAAAGCAGGATTCTTATTATCATTATGTTGTATATAAATATAAATTTGCTTAAGCCTCCCTAGACTCAACTGTGGTGCTTCAAGAGAGCACAAAAAAAGGACATGTTGTATGTCGAGAGAAACGTGGAACCCATGGACGAGGGTGTTCACACACACAGGATCAACGCGCATGGGAACAGTAAGTCAGGAAAGAAGAGGAAGAACATAACAAAGCGCCATCAGCGAGAGTGCGAAAATGGATGGAAGCAAAGTGTCGGCACGAAAGACTGAAGCCTCAAAGGCCTGGCTGAGGCATCCTACACTAACAGGGTCCCCTTGGGGAGCGCTGCTCCCCATGATAAAGGACGGACGAACCTAACTAACCCAACCCTGTAGCTCATCCTATGCCCCCTAAGGGGAGTGAAAGCAAGGAAAAAATTGGGACACACAGTGGGCACGAAAGAAAAATCTCCGAAGGCCCTTGCTATGGCTACCGCACCGCAATAACCCATAAAATAAGATGGGTTTGCCTGACTATCGTAGCCCTATGACTTATATCCCGTCCATTGCCCCTGAGATAACTAGGTACTCACGTGATCAGCACCAGGGAAGAACTTGATGGTGTGCTGTATGACGGCCTCCAAAGTCTCCCTGATGGTCCTCAGATCAGCGTCCTTGCAGGGCGCCATGCTGACCCACAGATGACTGTACTGCGAGTGTAACTCGGAGGAAGTGTCGCCGAAATGTTTATTGTAGAGCGAACACAAGAGCGAGCACAGCAAGCTTAGGCAGGTGGGCTCCTTTAGGCTGTAGACGAGAGCCAGAAAGTCGGCAAGTGGCAGGACTTCCGACTGTCTGTCGGAGGGTTTGTTACTCGGCGGCTTCCTGACGCCACAAGAGACGTCCAGAATATTGACGACAGACTCCCAGAGGTGTGCGAAGGGAGGCTCGGGGTGGTGAGGAGGCCCGGAGTCGAGCATGTGAGCGGCGGCGAGCAGAGGTCGCAGGACCGACATCAGTGGCAGGTAGGAGGGAGGCAACTGTAGACCGGCCAGGATATTGGCAACACCTCCCCAGTCCCGTGCGTTCACCAGGCACAACACACACCTGACAAAATGCCACGTTATACACAGTATGATGTGTCCCAGACAACTAAAGTCGCATACAGAACAGCTACAGAGATGATATCTGAGACAGCTTTTAAAAAAGTTGCATGCGGTAATCTCGGTATATTAATCTTTTTTCATTGGCGGAGATGAGCACAAATTACAAATATAAGTGCAAGCGGTGATTAAAGAACCAAGAACACCAAAAATGAAACAAAAAAGGATTAGTGCTGCCTCATTACTCACTAGTCACTACTTCTTTTCTTCAGTTCTTTTTCCAACACTGCCTGGCCTAGACACAGACAACAACTGATCGTATTCTGGAAAAGTAGTAGTAGTAGTAGTAGTAGTAGTAGTAGCTACTTAGGTAGCAATGTAAGTACACCAACAGACCCATTCTCAGGAAGAAGTCGCGGCCCAGGTTCCGGCCTTCTTAGAGCTATTGCTGTAATATCAAGTTAAGCGTGAACATGCAGAGAGCCACTGACCTGTTGATGACGGTAGTCCAAGGTACCACCTCCTCCCTCCCATTGAGCGACATGAGGGACAACTTCGCTTCACTCGCCAGCTCGCTGCCACCGTCTGACGGAGGTACGGAGCACATTGACACTCGGGCAGTGGTGCGCAACTAGCTCAAGATATTAGTAACGCATTTCAACTATTATGTCATTCAAATGGTTCATTCAGTTCAGACACACGGAAGTATGCACCAAACTGATATTAAGGCAATGTTGTACACCCAGCATCCAACGTAAGAGCTTATTCCTTCAAATATAATTTAATCTTGCTTTTCTCACAGAAATATGTAGCTACCTACCTACTGTCTGTAAGTATCATGCATGATATATAGTAAAGGGCTAAATTTATACTTGCGGCAAGCCAAGGGCAATGCACGCACTTTTTCTCACCGTAAGCGAACTTGACATCGTATAGGACTTAGCCCAGGGATTGTACTGCCTGTACGTCGTGATAGCTGCTTCACTAGTGGAAAATCGCTTCAATTTTAATCTATTTGATTAGTCTTGCAAAGCGTTTCACTAGGTTGTAGGATGCTTAATCCCTGTTTCTCTTTCTGAAAAGTTTTTCAGATTGTTGTCGGGCCTCCGGATGAGGTGGCTTCAGCCTATTCGGAGCACCGCCAGTTTACGAGGCTGTCCGCCGAGTGGCTACGTCATCCGCCATGTGGCGTTCAGGACAGCCAGCGGAGGCTACCTCGAGGCGTGTGCTGGCTCCGCTCCTCATGCCCACGTATGAATTGGTCGCGACGGGGAGGAGGGAGGCATCCACGGTGTCAAGTTCGCTTACGGTGAGAAAAAGGGCGTGTTCCTTCGCCCTTGGCTTGTCACAAGCATATTTTATCACCTCTCGCTAACTTGACACCGTGTAGGACCTATTACCGACGGCCCGAACGGGTACTCATGTGGTTGAGGGAGCGGCCAATTTATCGAGCTGTAAAGACAAGTATGCACTACGTGCGGTTACCTTTAACATCAAAGTACCAGAAGTTCAGCAATAGCTGGTATAACAAGGTAGGTAGTAGGTAGGTCATGGGAAGGAGGGAGGGGAAGCGCGGCTAGTATGTGACTGGCGGCTTGCAGCCTGCATGCGCGTTGGATGGGCGCGAGAACGTACGTACAGGCTTGTTCAATCTGACGACGCCCTAATCTAAGCTTGCCTAAAGGAATTTGGGGTAAGGGCTGAACCGGGGATCACAAGGGAGGTAGGTAGTCGTCAACCTTGAGCTTTAGTTTGAGCCAGGACGGTACCATCTTAAAACGGGCCCCTAAGCCCGGTGGAAGGGAAGGTTGGAGTTTTCAGGTACCCTACCTTCGGTCTTTCTCTTGAATTGATGGGGCGTTATGCTGAAGGATTGAGTTCGAGTAGCACCCTAGGGGTAGAGTTGTCTTTAAGGACGGGTTCGAAAGATAGCCACCGAAGATAACGGGGACTTCTCACTTTCCTTAGCGCTCGGGCTGAGGTGTGTGCAGATTCCGCTGCGATTGCTGAGTTTTGGGGAAAGATTTTTAGAAGTTGAAGTGTTACCGCAAAGCGTAGAGAGGGGCATCTCAGCGGGTGCGGTTTCCGACTGGCCCGCCCCGTAGAAGTAGTACGGGGATTCTAGCTGCATGATGGCTAGCTGACCCCGGGTCGTGTGCCCTATGCTACATGTAATTTGACTTCAGTGCCGATGCGATATTTGGTGTGCACTGCGAAAGTATATCCTCTTAGAAAGATACTCAGAGTTGTACGATATCTAATCATAGTTAAGGTGCTGACGATAGTCGCGAATGCTGTAGATATAAGCGAGTGCTGTAGGTACTGCTCGGCGAATGCCCGAGTGGGACAGTTATTTCCCGCGTGTAGATAAGCGATTGTGTCCGAGTACGGTTTGCAACATGCGAAGAGAAAGGCCGACTAATGGCGGGAGTGTATGCATTGTGCATAGTCGCATTTACTGAAGATTATGCCGAGAATCTCATGATTTCTGCCGAGTGGCCGCCGGTACTCTGGAAGTATATCACCGCGATAGATATTCCTCACCGCGTTGACTGTATGGTTAGCTGCCAAGGCAGAATTACGGACATGGCAAGCACGGGGGCCGGCCTTGCCGTAGGTGTGGGACGCTGGCTCGGCCGCTGATTTCAGGTCTTAGCTGACTCACAGCCAATTGGGTAGCCCTCAAAGGGATAGTCTATTGCTTGGATGCACGTGCTGCACTTTGAGGTTGGTCCTGCATCTAGAAGTATAGTAAGCTAAAGACCATCAGTGCGACCATGGGCCGAGTGATACATACCCTTCCGAGGTATCCCTTGGGTTACTCGAGGTGAAACCTTTCAAGGTGTAGAAACCACGTGACGGGTCCTAGCGTTCGCGCGTATACCTGCAGACGAGAATCGTACCGAAGAGATAAGTTCGGCATGTTCGGTAGGTAATGCTGGAGTCTAACAATGGTGATACTAGCCAAAGGCTGGTCGACTTGTCGCCTGTGACACTGGAAGAGCGTAAGAAAGACGCAATAGTAGTCCGAGGTCAGAGCTCGAACGTGTATGAACGACAGGTTAGAAGGGTTAGAGCTGTTGTAGCTGAGTGACAGACTCGTAAGGGTGGAGTTATAACGTTGCCCGGTATTGGGCCTGAATTAACTGACTTCATCTGGAGTGGTTCGCGGTAGTTCGGTGTACCGATTTTTCCTTGGTCTTAGATTCTAAACAGAGGTGGTGTATTCTTGAGGTGATAAGGGTCCTATGGAGTGCCCGGATGCTAGTCGTTGCCTCCGTTGGGTCGTCTTTGGAGCAAAATCCAAGCCCCGACGAGGGTACTTTCCTCTTGCAACCTCTGAGCTCAGATGGCTGAGACTGTCGGTCGGGAGGCGCTTGTGACGCGACTCTTGTAATGACTTATGAGAGGCGTTGCCATAGGCTATATGCTGAATGATAGGTCAGAGTCGTTGCTTACCCTGAGCTTTGGATCAGTATGTGGGGATATTAACCCCAACCCTGGCCTCACATACCCCTGCTCGGTTTGCACTAGGAGTGTCACCCGCAGGGGGCGGTTCTTTTGGTGCTCAGGTTGCGCCTGCTCAGGCTTGTTGAGCACCGCGAGCTACCGTCCTGATTGGATTTGCCCCAGATGTGCACCACCCCCTCCCCACTTACCTCCTCCCCTCCCGCCCCTCCCTCTTTCCCCCCCCCCACAGGAGAGCTGCTAGTCTCCCTCCGATTTTTGCTCGCTCGCCTTCGCTTACTTTTATGCAATTCAACTGCCACGGACTCCTTCATTGCAGACTCGAACTCGCTGCCTTCCTCCACAGCAACAACATCGCCAGCGTAGCCCTACAGGAAACCAAACTTACTCTTAGCTCTTCCCTCCCCGCCTTCCCCGGCAACACTCCGGTCCGGAGAGACCGTCCTACCGCCAATGGTGGCGGTGATCTGCTCTTCCTGATTAGACAAGAAATCCCTTATCAACAAATAAGTACAAACCACCTTTTCTCTAATGATTACACAGCTCAACACCTGGGTGTCGCCGTCATCCAGGGGTCCTCACTCCTTACCCTTCTCAACATCTATGTTCCTCCAGCTAGTTCCTGCCCTCCTGGGTATCGTTTCGACTCCTCCACTCTTTTCTTTGACTCCCATGCTGATAGCCTTATAATGGGTGATTTTAATACCCACAACTCCGATTGGTTCTCTGCCAGCCAGGAAGAGCGGGCTGCTGCCCGGGGTGCGGAGATCAGTGACTCTATCAACAACGGAGCTTTCTGTCTCCTCCATGGCGACTCTCCAACCAGGGTCCCCGTGATGGTTCGGACTCCTCTCCAGACCTTACCGTTATCTCAGCACACCTAGCTCTCATCTACATCTGGTCCACTACAACCACCCTCTCCTCTGACCACCTACCTGCCTTAATCGCTGCTGAATCCAGCAATTCTTCACCTCCCGGACCTAGACGCACCTTCATAAATTTCAGGAGGGCCAACTGGGAGGAATTCACATGCGAGGCGAAAGTGAGGAACTCATAGCTTCTCTCCCACTCCTTTCCTCCTGTAGCGGCGGACTGAAGGCTCTCGCTCTCAATCGTGCCCTTACATCAGCTGCCAAGCATCACATACCAGCCGGCCACCGTAGGGAGTATCTACATCCCTAGGCTCACCCTGGAAGCCAAAGACGCTATCACCCGCCGTGACCACCTCCGCGTCACTACCCCTAAGACCCTGCCCTTCCTCAGTTGCAATATGAAGCTGATCGCCTCATCTGCGGAGTTGCCCGGGAAGCCTGGAAACAGACCATCATGGATTGTGACCCCAAGAGCAATCCCAATAAATTTTGGTCCCTCCTCCGCTCTCTATCAGGCAAGCGGTCTTCCGTTCCTCCCAACCAGCCGATTTCCTTTGGAAATCACAAGTTTACCAGCAACGGAGACATTGCCAGGGGCTTTTGCAAGCAATTTACTGCCGCCTATTCTCCTGTCCTAGCCACTTCACTCAGACAAGCCAGACGCGTCCTCTGAAAGTGTCATCTCATTGATCATAGTTTCACCCCTTTCACTCCCTCTCAGGTTCGAGATGCCATTGATGTTTCTGGGATCTCTACAGCTACAGGCCCTGACCAATTATCTATCTTACATATTAAATATTAAGCACTTTGACCTTCGAGGTCTCCTCTATCTGACCAGACTATACAATCTCTCCCTTGCTCACGCCGACAACCTCGCTCTTTGGAAATTAGCAAACGTAATTGCCATTCTAAAACCATCAAAACATGCGGACAAAGGGACCTCTTACCGCCCAATATCGCTCCAGTGCCCTGCTGCCAAATCCAGGAGCGCCTTTTGCTGCCTTTCATCAATGAGGCATTCCAACCCTCTCCTCACCAACATGGCTTCCGACCCATGCATTCCACAATATCTGCTCTGCTACCCCTTTGCTTCCAATGGCATGAACAAGCCTAAACCCCTTGACCGCACGGTGGCTTTGCTGATTGATTTCAGTAAATCCTTCCACACTGTTCCCACTGAAGACCTTCTCTCCTCGGTCTCTAACACCACGCTCCATCATAATATTATCAGATTGCTCGCGGCTTACCTCAGGAGTCGCGCAGCATGCTGCCTCTATAACGGTTTTCGTTCTCAATTCCGTGGTGTCAAGGCGGGGGCTCCTCAGGGTTCTGTTGTCTTGCCTGCCCTTTTCAACCTCTACGTCTCTGATTTCTCATACCTCGGGACCAGTTCTGTCGTCCCCTTGTGACATCATACGCCGACGATTTCACTGTCGTGGCGTCCCATCGCCACCCTCTCACCGCTGCAGCCGCTTCATCAGACCACTCTGACTTGATCAGTGACTGGACAGCTGCCAAGGGCCTCACCATCTCAACCTCAAAATCCAACTCAACACTATGGACGACCGACACCCATAAGTCTAGACTTGACCCTCAAATCACTGTTAACAACACTGTCCTACCTGGAGCGCCGCCCCAAGATCTCGGCGTCGCTTTCGACACCCACTTTACTTTTACACCCCACATCTCTTCTATCGCTACCCGAGACTCCAAACGCCTTAGATTGCTCAAAGCCCTAGCTGGCACACGCTGGGGCCAGTGCAAGGAGACCCTGCTTCTCACATATAAGACATTTATCCGACCCCTCCTCACCTACGCGGCCCCTGTCTGGTATCCTGAAGCTCGCCATTCCGCGATTCAGAAGCTCCAGACAGTTCAAAAACGCTCTCCGTTCTGCGACCGGTTGCCTTTACATGGCATCCATCGATCATCTCCATACAGAATCCTAATTCCTAAGGGTCGACCAATCTCTCGACCTTCAGTGCCACCAATACCTCATCTCCGCCATTCGTCCCGAGCACCCAGCCGACTCTGTAGTCACTGCACAGGCCGGTCATCGACGCATCCGCCAAAATCTGTAAACCAGATTCCACTCTGACGTCAACCACTTGCTAACAGATAATATTATGCCATCTGAAGAGTACCGTGCAGCTATCTCCCTCCTCTATCGGTCTGCTATGCGAGCTTCACTAAACCGTCTCTCCGTAAGCAGGGTTTTGGGCACCGTTCCATCGGAGATCTCGCCTGAGGAGACCCCTCTTCCACGGGCGGCCCGCTGTACCCTATCGCAACTACGTTCAGGCTTTTGCTCCGCCCTGATGTCTTACCACCGCATGGTCGGTCAAGCAGACTCAGACTCTTGCCCCAAATGCCACATTGGCCCCCACACTGTGAACCACCTATTCGAATGTCCTGCCCCGCTCCTCCCCACCTCTCTAAGGGACAATCCTTTATCTGCACTTCACTTCCTGTGCTCTCTTCCTTCCTTCCTTTTCATACCTTCCGCCACTTGCTCGACCTCCTCCGGAGCCTCCCCCTGCCTAACTACAACAACATAGCGACCAGTACGGACAGGAGTGGACGGCCGAATAGCTTGTGATCTATGACCAGCTGAATAACATCTTTTTGCGAAAGCAAAAGTGATCTTGATGACGACCCAACGGGTCACGGGCCGTCTAGTATTATACTAAAAGTCTGTGAACCTTGCTTGTATGTGTCACGTTTACTTGTGTCTTGCTTGACGCAGCTTCTTCGCTTTTAGACGGGAAGCAATTCGAGGGACTAAGGCACAGCCGCATTCTGTCAATGGATTAGCTCTTTAATTCGACTGTATCAGTGATACGGACGTGGAACCAGACCCTCGGTTGCAAGAACGGGCTTGATAATTTTAAAGTTGTTACTGAATGTACAACTGGAATACTTAACAAAGAAATTGAATTTGCTTACAGACTGCATGTTGAATATTCGTTAGAGAAGCAAAGAAGCTGTTGATGGTGACCAGTACGGGCAGGAGCGGACGGCCGAATAGCGTGTGGTCTATGACTAGCTTGATAACAATTTTTTTTTTCTTTTTTAGAAAGCAAAGGCGATGACGACCCAACGAGTGGCGGGCCGTCTAGTATTATACCAAAAGTCTGTCAACTTTATTTACAAGTGTCACGTTTATTTGCTTGTGTCTTGTTTGACACAACTTCTTCGCTTTTATACGGGAAGAAATTCGAGAGATGAAGATTTAATTAGCTTAGATGCCTCGGCGGCAGTAGACTGACTGTATCTGTGATACGGAGTTTAAACCTGATCTCGCCTGCAAGAACGGGCACGATGGAAATATAACTGGAATACGTAACATATAAATAAATAAACTTTGCGAACAGCCTGTGTGTTGGATATTCGTTAGAGAAGCAAAGAATCTGTTGATAGTGAGTCGTATGGGCAGCTCCTTGACGGGCAGGAGAAGACGCCCGAATAGCGTGTGGTTTATGCCCAGCTAAATGACACTTGCTTTAGAGCGAAAGCAAATACGATCGTGATGATGACCTAACGGATCACGGGTTGTCTAGTTTCACATAAAGTTCTTTCAAAGAACAAAACTGGTGAAAGTTTTGAATCAGCAGCCGTCGTTCGAGGTGAAATTAAGAGTAGAATAAAATTTAACCAAACACGCCGGGCAGCACAGAAAAGCACTGCCTGAGAGCGGTGGGAAAACGTGACGGGTTTGAAAGAACAACACGCGAGGGATACGAAGTTACAGTAACTCACTCACCGTCAGTGTGGGGCAGAGAACTGATCCACTTGTCAATATTATGGCTGAGCTTGAGCCAAGTTAGCATCTTGTAAAGGCGCGGACCCTCCCCTCGGTCGCCATCAGCAATCTCCCCACAAGCCTTCAGGGCGGCATCCAGCAGATCACACGACTCCCCCCAGCTCTGCACATGCCAGGGCGGGGGTAGGCTCATCAGTGTGATTATTACGAATAACAATAAAAGTAAAGTGAGTAGGTATTGAAAAAAAACTTCACGAATGTTGTAAGCCGAGTACACACTACAGTCTTTTGTTCTAAGGACGTAGTGCAAAATGTTCGAACGTTTTGTGGCGTTTTTGCGAACACAACTGCGAGTCTATCGGAAGATCTGCTAATTCGTTAGCTGTAACGTCATATAGCGGATAAGTGTCATATCTGAAGCTTGGGCTACTTTAGTGAAGTTGTAGTGAATTCGAACTTTGAGAAAAGCGTGCAGCTCTCTGTAGTTTACCAGGAGCAACAAAACAGTCGGACACTTGACAGGACGTGACGGCGTCAACAGGTCGTCGTGTGAACCAAGCTTAAATCAAGCTAGGGGAACCAGCAAACTCGTTCTCGTGGCGCGACTCCCATTACTGCAGGAAGGCGGAGGCTACCTGCCCCAATCCTAAGGCCATCAAACACAGAGCACGTTACCTTAGACAGCAGCAGCTCCTGACTCTTGGCGACGAAGATGGAGATAAGGAAGCGGTGTAACGTGGAGGGGATCTTGATGAGAGCGTTACGGATGGGAATGGGCACCTCCCACTGGAAGGGAAACACATAATTGACGCATTACAGCCATGCTTTATACATATAGCTAACTGGATAGAGCTACAGTACAAAGTTGCTATAACATAAAAGGGCGGTTGTATCAGGATATCATCATCCAAGAATGAACAGACAAAAAACAGTCAAACAATGTACAATACACGAAACACATATACCGAATGTTTTAATAAGCATTAGAACCTCTGAGCATCACGGCACATGAACAATTTGATTAAGGAATAGCAGCTCGCCACAATGGTGTCGTTCACTGTGACAGGCAAGCAGCAGTACATGAGAGCTCGAATCACTAATGATAATAGAATTGATTCAACGTGTCTACAGCAGCTAAGTAAGAACATCCATGAATGCCAAAAGCCTCCAACTTCATTAAATAATTTATTCTGTTCTTACGAAACAATAAAAACAGTAACTACACAAGCAATCAAAATGTATCAAAGCGGACCTCTCAGATCCACTCATCTTTCAGTGGATAAGCTTCCTCAGTGGCTTACGAAGGTGGTGAAAATACAAAACGATAGCTAATGCTCGCAGGGCATCACGTGTTCCTTCCCGTTAGCGCAACTGGGACTTTAAGCAATAATGTCGAGTGAGAACTGCAGAAAATATAAGATTTTGTTGGGCTGGTGCTATTTAAAATTGGTCAGGAACACAATGGGGCGATCAGAAATTGATCCTGTCATTCCCTTTACTTAAATACACTTTGTTGTTTAAATCGTTTGAACTTGGCAATACTAATCTCTTAGCTGGACAATTACTGGATAAATGTGCTCGAGTTAAGTCTTTAAGAGGTGACCCAGACCACACTATCTTACCAACAGGCCTTTTATCCTCCATAGGAATACAATAGTGAAAAGAATTTCGCGAGCAAAGTGACACAGTCTGGTATGATAGTGTTAACACTTGCTCAGCATATTGGAAGGCACTATACAATTCTACGAGTCATGAGTCGGAGGCTTAGTATCCATAGTTCTTTCTCCAAGTTGAAATTCAGGACACAACATCTAAACTTGTTAGTGGCTGTAATGAAAAGCCAATAGAAATCTCAAAGAAAGTTGCCTTATACACCAATCTTTATTCGACCGATTCCCGATGCATGCCTTAACTCATAAATGGCTTGAATAGTAAAGCCAAAAAGCAAATACTAAGTTGAGTGACAATAAAATTGGAAGCATATTACGACTAGAAAAGATCAGTTGCGGTCCAGCCAAAAAAATTTAGGAAAAAAAACCTAGGACCGGAGCAAATCCGACCTTCCTCTAATCGTGTAGCTGTGCAGAAAGTGCCGTACCGTAGCTACGACTCACCTTATCGTTAAGGTCGAGTATGTCCTTATAGAGACCATGCTGCTGTTGCTGCACTGCGGTGGTGTAGCGAGTCACCGCCCTGCGCAGCGCAACAGGCTCATGGGAGTGTATCAGCTCCCACGCCAGGCTTGCATCATCCACCACATCCACTGGAGCACAGATACAACCCAAGTCAGATCACTTGCTACGTTACTGTAAGAACGTACAGCCACTAATAAGTGCCTCGAGAGAGGAAAAATAGATTGAGCATGTGAGTCATAAAAAATAAGCGAGAACCAATAGATACTTCAGCATGCTAGTCTGAGAAGAGTAGGCTGTCAATAGGAGAGGAGAAACAAGTAACCTGGGAACTGAAGAGAGTGTGCCAAAGGTCTAACTAGGGGCACGATAGACTATGGTCTTTTTCAGCTGTCTCAATAGTCATGAGCAGCTCAAAAAAGGGTATTCAAGGCGCACAGGACGATAAACTCGAATGAATGCAATATTATAAATGTTGAGGTGAGGAACCATTCGTGAGCGTTTTATACATTAGAAAAATAAAAGGAGAAACAAAACAGATTGGAATACGTTTCATGATTTTATTGAGAATTTTTTGCTCTAAAAGATGGCGTATTTGAATTTTTAACCTAATTTTTCTGGTTTAGTATTACATCATCAATATGGAAGGAATGTGAAGTAAACAAAGCTTGGCATTTCGGCACCATTTGCTTTTTGCACATAATCGCGGCATTAAAGACCGGAGCGGCTCTTTAGACTTGTGACGAGGAAAGAGAAGCAGCAATGCCTCCAAGTAACGCCTGGCGCTGGTTTTCGTGCTTTATATAGGCTATGAAAATTTGGCGCTAAAGGACAGGTAAATTTAGCTGTTTACTTAAGCGACTTTCACGACGAGCGATTAAGCCTTAAAACAACTTCATCACAAACATCCACGTCAGACGTAGTCAGAAGCATCGGTGAAACAGATGAATCGTGATAAAAAAAACTGTGATGAACCACCTTCACTAAATGGGCAAGGTTCATGAGCTTGAAAACGCTCACGACTCAATCTTCACTCTAAAAATAAAAACAAATAATACCAGTAAGCCTAAATAAGATGGCAGTGGGCTAAGACGATGAGCTAATATAATGCGAGAAAGTGCGCTATGAAAAAATTTAACAGTGCAGCACACCAAAAATAGGCTTAAACTAACTAAAATACCTATTGCAAAAAACAATGCAGTGCACTAATAAAAAGGTAAACAAACACAAGATTTACCTCCGTAATTAACATCCATTGCCTGCCGCATAATCTTCGCCTGATTCTCTTCCTCAACGCCCTGCCACAGGTCCAGCATCTGCTTGTGAGTATTATTATTACTAGCTGTACCCGTGAAATTTTCACGGTCTACCTGGCTTATGATTTTTATCTACCTATACCGTGTGTCCTCCTGACCCAGTAGTCCCTGCATATACATCCTCCTGACCCAGTAGTCTCTGCATAGATATATTCTCCGTACCCTGCGTCCCTGCATACATATCAATACATTACTGCGGAATTTCAACCTGAAAAGCCCCGGCAAGAAAGTTTCACGGTCTACCACGCTTTCCACACTTTGGGTTCCTGGTGTCCGTTAAGGGTTACGCCTAAGAAAAATCCTTGATAACATTAGAATAGAAATTTAATTTCCTTTTCAAAGTAACAAAAACCATTTTCCTACGCATGATAGTATTCAAGCAATAAGCGAAAAACTAACAAAAACATGGGAGAACGGGACATTTTTGGCTAAGTTACCAACTTTGAGGAGCTCTCCC
>LQNS02278141.1:1717513-1735312 GCA_001587735.2 Parhyale hawaiensis | reverse complement strand
AGAGGAATGGGCGAAAATTACTGTTGAAGATTGTCAGAGTCTCATTCGGTCATGTAGTTGACGATGTGCAGCTGTAATCGAAAGCAAGGGACTATTTACCAAATATTGATTGTTCCCCAATTTGCTAAATATTTCTAGTAAAATATTGAGTTCAATGGATTTTTTTTCTTGTTTGTCCCTTAGTTTTGGACGTTATCAATTTCAAGAGAAAAGCTTTTCGTTCATAACTTTTATTTTCCATACATGTCTCAAATTTTAACACAATAATCAACATCTTACTAGCTAATTGTGTGTAAAAGAGGAAGTACCTGGCAAGGTTAGACAAAAGATATGCCGTATTGAAAATTTGTTCTTCAGTTTTGGACGGTACTGTTTAAAGATGCTGAGCAGCACGGATGCAGGCTCGCCAAGCACATGATAGCAGCACTACTGGTCTCAGTTGACAACGACCCAGGGTTTGGAGCAACGGTGCCAGAGATTCTAGGCAATGTATTCAGTATGCAGACGGGTAGACAACATCCGACATTTGTTATGCGGCAGCGGTAGACTAGTGGTTGAGCTACAGAAGGTAGTCACTCGCTCAAATGAAAGCAATTTGCTCCCGCATTAGCAATGAAAATGCCACGGGCTAGCTACATATAATATTGCCCGTGGCCAAATATCACAACTGAACTTAGTATCAGATTGGAAATTTTAGGCATAGCATCGGGTTTCTAGCTTCATGCCTCCACATTATCCTCTTTTGTAAAGCTACTATGATAAAATACGTTTGTCTGTAGCTTTTGAATCTTTAGGCTTAAGAATACATCAAGGCCAGTGCCTAGTGTAGCACCTCAGTCAGTGCATCAACACCGGAATCCAAACATGACACGCAACACAATGACCCTGCAGGCTAAGTTTGCTAGTATAATGTCATTATGGGTTGAATACACAAGTATACAGCACCAGACAAGTGACACATAAAACAGGACCACTGGCACTCACGAGACGAATGTACGAGGATCACATTAATTGTCTCATTAATTTGAGCGTGGGATTATTGCATAGTGCGGCCGCAGCATTAAGACGAGGGTTGTCCCAAAAATAATGCCTCTTATTTTTTAACTCAAAAAACTGCAAAGGCTACGATAAAGAAACTAGCACCAATAAAAAGAACGACTTTTTGAGCTCCAGAATTTATTTTTCTACGTGCTCACCACCAATCTCTCAATACACTTTTGCCAGCGATGAACAAGAGCCTTGATACCTCGGTAGTAAAAGTCAGCGCCAGCCGAGGCGATCCATTTTTTAGGACGGCATTGTTGTCGAGGAAACGCTGCCTACGTCATGCGTCAAAAACCCTAGTAGTGGAAGTCTGATGGTGCCAGGAAGGGTTATACGGAGGGCGAGACAGTAGCAGTCAACCGAACTTGGTCACACATTCCGTGGTTTTCAAATTTGAGCGTGGCATGGAGTTGTCGTGCTGTAAACGGAATGGTTCCCTTTTCTCTGGCGTTACACGGGCAATCTAACACCAACATCCAACTCTACACGCATTTCATTCACCGTTATCCGCCGATCAGTGCAGATTAGCCTAGTTGATTGAGGCGCACTTTGTTTTCTAGGGTTGTGGCTATGCATGGGCGTCTGGAGCGCACTGTCACTCACATCCCTGTCGCCACTCTGAAATCAACGATCCCATCTCCTAGCTGTGCAGACATCAACTGTATCGGCTTCAAAAACTTTCATAAGGTGTAAATGTTGATTGGTTCAATTTTATTCTGCACGAAGGATTCAATGACGCATCTCTGCTTCTAACGCATGTCCATGACAGGGATTGCTTTTCTTACAGCGTCACACTGTCAATATCAGCAACAGAGAGATGAAACTTTCAGGNTCAAAAACTTTTAAAAGGTGTGAATGTTGATTGGTTCAATTTTATTCTGCACGAAGGATTCAATGACGCATCTCTGCTTCTAACGCATGTCCATGACAGGGATTGCTTTTCTTACAGCGTCACACTGTCAATATCAGCAACAGACAGATGAAACTTCCAGGTCATGACTGCCTAAGTTCGGTCATCATAAGTCAATCTGCAATCCCCTCCGATCCCTTCGGGCTGAATAAACAGAATAAGAGGCATTACTTTTGGAACGACCCACGTAAATGCGCTATTGAACGGCAGAAGATAGGCAGATACACTGAAGATATAAAGGCGGAGCTGCAGACATTTCAATTATACGCCCACAATACCCCCTAGATTAACCTAACAAACTAGAGAAGAGCGCCTCACGGCTTATTAGACAATACCGTACAAAAGACAGGAGCAATAGTTAGCTGCTTACAAACCGACAAAGAGTCGGATCATATAGTAATCTGTTAGCATCAGTGGTTGGATTACCCCGGAGATACAGCACCACAAAAGCTTCCAAACTCGCTGAAAGTAACTTTGAAATACACAGAGATGTTGGTATGACTGAGAGAACTTGGTTTCTTGAGCGTTTACTGTACTAAAACAAATCATTAGGCTAACTGCATATCATAAAGATGTCTACTCACAGACTGTATGCAGTAGACCTGTGCTGAGGAGGCCTAGGGACTCTTGATGACACAACAGCGGCCAGCACATAGCGGAAATATACACTGGCAGCTAACACCTGAGGTGATATAATGATGCACATTAACGGCTTGAGTCTGATATCCGACTCTGGCTGCAAACAAATATTAGCCTTCTATACACTGGCAGCTAACACCTGAGGTGATATAATGATGCACATTAACGGCTTGAGTCTGATATCCGACTCTGGCTGCATACAAATATTAGCTTTCTAAATGAACAATAGTCGACTGGCTGCAATGGAAGAGCTCAAGTATGCCTTCTAGGTTGTACTCAACAAGAAGCCAATCCACTCTACACTGTTTTGTTATAGTATTACAAAATTACAGCGACACTTTTCCGTGCTACTATTGCTTTCAGTGGCAAATTTTTACATGTGTTAGCAAATAAAATGATTTTGAACAATTTCATTATTAATCCTCCTTTCCACAATTTTTGTGGAATTCTTTGCTTCTGACTCATACTTGTATAAAACAGTAGGTAGGCTACGTAACATGATGTATAATAGGCAATGAAAATATGAAAAATTTGCAGGTGTCCGGCAGCTACACTGAGAAAAATTTGGATGCATGTAGGTGTTTCACAAAGAAGCATCAGGATGCACGTAGGTGTTTCATGGCATAGTTTGGTGTATCATTGCCAGAGAGAGAAAACATATTTCGGTCAGAAAAATATGTTTCGACAAAAAGAAAGTGAACAAAAGCATTGTAGTTTGGTTCCACTTGCGTAGCGAGAAGCGGTTACATACACGCATATTGCTATTATAATTCCAAGTTTCGTCTCTTCAGGTGCATCAATTTTACTTGTTTTTGATGCATCTTGGTGCATCATTGGCTTTGTCACAAAACGGAAACACATGGGTACATCATCAAAGTGCCAAGTGCATCATAAGACCCTGTATGCATCATCACGATGCACTTCAGCAACTTTCCATTATGGAGGTAAGAATAATTCATTATCTTTCATACACTGGATAAACACTATGCATTATTCTAAAATTTTGACTATATGGCATTGGTATTATGCTAAACAGGACACGAAGTCCGTGCAGCACAGGAATGAAAAATCTCTCCCTGACTGACTGCGATTTTCGGATTTTCACAGCACTGGCTTCTTCTTTCCTTCAATATTTGAACTTCTTAATTCTACAATTAGGGTAAAAGGAATAACTCGTTAGGTGAAACTCCTGTACATTCGATAATACAGGATTATTTCTATAATTACAGTGGAGTTGAAGTGCATCATCATGATGCACTTAGCATATTTATGATGCACTTGCGTGTTTCGGTTTTGGGACAAAGAAAAATGCATGTAATTTTGATGCATCTCTCAGTGTACAAATGACAGGGCACGAGGCATGACAATATATGACGGTGGTACACATAGTTTGGTCATCCTGAGGAAGCAGAAAATATAATTTTCAACGGATAGCTATTTGCTGATGTATAAGCACTGTGCGGTGACAGAGAGAGAGCTGACCTGATGGGGAAGGAATGTAGCGAGGTCCACAGTACAGGATGAAGGCGTGAGCTCGGCAGCCACAGGACCAAGGCACTCCACCATCAGGTAATTGAGGAGAGCATCACAGATCTCTAGTGGAACTCTGACATAAAGTAAAATAATAGTAAACATACGCTGTGTCCCCAAAGACTGGTACCACAGTAAATGCAATACAGAACTAAACAATATCTTGCAGCTACTAAACGCCACGAAAAACAGTACAGAAAGTTGTTGACTTACAACAAGGGTTGCAGAAGTGTACCTAGTGAATTGAACTGTATACTAACTGGTCCTAGAGTTGGAGTAACAGAAGAAGAAAATTAGAAGGTAGGTACTGTACTATGCATAGGCCGACAGCCTAATTTGGTTATGTGGTCCAAGTCAGGAGCCATCATCTGAGGATGATTTAAGTTGAAGTTTGACATCTGATGGTGACGAGAGTTGTTATGACAGGACTAAACTAGCTAACCTCCCATGATCGTGCAAATTGACTGCACTACGAATACCTAATCTCAAATCAGAATATAATTAAGTGTAGCAATTGACGACACTTGATACAACCTCTTTCAAAGAACAAATCACATTGGTAGGTACTGACGATGCTTGAGATGATTTCAAAATCTGCTGAAACGGCCACATAATAGGATAAATGATACATTATCATGCATTAGAACTTAGACGACTCAAAAGATCACAACAATAGCTAGAGTGAAGGTCTGAGTTTTTCGAGGCAGGGAGTCGGGGTCGTCGTCAAAAACTGGCTGGACACACGTGCGAATGAAAAATGTGTAGGTACATATTTCTTATTGGAAGGCAGTGAGCTCAACATGAATAGCAGGGGGTGAGGCCCCAAAAAATCATCTGCACCACAGACACGTGTGGGGTTAACTCAAGTTGGCTTACGCCATGGTGGCAAAATATGGCCAGGACCAAAGTGAGAAAATATGGATGGGTCTGCACAAGGTGGCAAAATAGGGCCGGCGCCAGGATGGCTAATTGGGCCAGTGCCAGGGTGGCAAACTAGGGCCGGTGCCAGGGTGGCAAAATATGTTCGGGACAAGCAAGGCTCGGGGCTTCTCTAAGTCTATATTATAGATAGAGATAGAACAGGGTTAAAGTGTTACTAGGGTTGGCTAGGCTCAAGGCTGGAAACACCAGAAATTTGGCTGGGCCACAGTAGACGAAACTGACTAGGGGTAGAGCCCCAGTTGGCCTCTAACAAAAACGTTGAATTTTTATATATCATTATCACATTTAGTAGTTTAGCTAAGTCCCCGTTTTTACAACAAAGGTGATCTTACAGAGGAAGGAAGAAGGGAAATACAGTATGTCAAAAAAAATGCTGAACACAAGCACAAGGGTATTCCTACACAGGATGAGCATATGGGAACAGCGTCAGGAAAAAAAAAAGAACTGAGGAAAGTATGATCAATAACAATACAAAAGCATAAGGATGCAAAGTGGGCACGAAAGTACAACGAGGAATAGCTCAGACTAATGTAAGCTATAGGATCTCCATTACACAGAATGGGCGAACCTAACTTCAAAAGACAATGCTTTACAGTCAGTAGCAGCCAAACAACAGAGTAATACTACAATAAACAAAACTGGGTTGAGAAGCAGACATGCATTATAGTTTGTTGGAAAATTTGACTTAGCAAGAGAGCAAAAATAGGTAAAACATTCACACCAGTGGTCAGCATAAGCCTACATACCATTATCGCCATGTAGGTAATATGTATACCGTACTTTCAAACTCATTAGCCAAATGCAGGGCAGTTTAACCTGTAGGAAACTTAGGTAGCACTAAAGCCAATTAACCCAAAACAATTCCTGTTTTTCTATGAGGTTCTGCTTACCAAATGTGTCAGTATGTCGACTATCATATGTTAAGTATGTACCTATACATTTAGTCTCTACTATAAAATGTCATAGGAATAATACCTACTTTCAGAAAAGGTAGCTAGCAACTAGGTAATGTCGTAGCTACTTCTCAACACAAACATGGAGGAAGATCAAAAGATTTCTCAACACAAGCCAGTATTAACACAACTAAGAGCACCTACTTGTCCAAGAGAAGCTGGATATCAAACTTGAGATGTGCCAGAATACGCAGGGGTAGCACCACAAGCATGTGGCCCTTCCGTCGCATGAGGGCAACATCTGTGTGGTTTCCAATGTTTTGCTGTATGAGGAAAAAACAACAAATTGCTAACACAATCATCGTCGCTCCTTGTAAAACTTGTAGCTGGTACCTATATATGTAGTATACATAATACTATACACAGGTACAACAGCTACCACATATGACACACATCAGAGGTGAAATGCTTTAATGGTACAGTGTACACCGTACAGAAATATGGTATGCAGAAAAAATTGGGATGGAGTTGCTTCATATCTTAAATACCAGCACTTTCTAATGTACCTATTTTATATTCCATTTATTGTGTGGTCACTCATCACTCCCTAGACTAACATTGCTTCAATCTTTCTGACATATGGAGCCTCAGAAATAAAACCTGTCCTCAAGTGATTCACCTTGAGGAAAAGTATTACCACACACATGAATGTCATGCTGAATGAGTGGCAAGTGCGACGAAGCTCAGTGCAGGAAATTAGGTGGAAGACTAAAAATTATTATGGCCTGTTGTGGCAAGTAAAAGCTGGCTGTACATAAAATCGCAAGTGTCCATACCCTATATCAATATCTGCCCAAGGTGCTCAAAGACTTTCCCGCTGTTATGGAGGAAACTTATGTTGGGCTGCGGGTGAAAGTCGTCGGCCTTTGCAAGCCATAATAGTAAGCAGTGATGGTTTACACAGAGTTCTAGTTGTAACAACTCCACTATCATTATTTCAGAACAACTTCCTATCGTACGTCCCTTCAGGGGACACACGATGGGCCAGGTAATAGGGTTGGGATAGTTTAGATTCACCCATCCTATGTTATGAGGAGTAGAGTAGCACCCCCTTCCCCCGGGGGACCCTGAAGGTCACATTAGCTATTAGCTAGGCCTTTGGGTCATCTGCCTTTCATCCCCAGTTTGCTTCCTTCCCATTTCATACTCCTACTGATTATTCTTCCATCTGTTCTTCCTCTTCTTTCCAGACTTACTGTTCCCATGAGCATTGATCCTGTGTGAGAACACCCTTGTCACTCGTGAATGGGTTCCACGTGTATATTGTTATACGTAGGCTACTATATGTCCCATCTTTCTTCCTCTGTGATATCACCTTTGTTGTGGAAACAGAGATGTAAATTTTTGAATATAGTTTTATATAATAATAATCGTGGGTATAGAAAATAAACAACTGCTAATATGATAACTATAGACCACACCATACATTGACTGGACACTGAAATTGGGCCTCTCGCAATTGGGCCTGGAGGCCGATTTATGTAACTGTTAATAAAATGATTTCTAATAATCACAGAGACCTCAAACAAAGATTAATTTCTTAGTCGTACCATAAGGAATGCGTTGCAGAGCAAGGAGCCTAAATTCACAGTCATAGCTACGGTATATCTTCAGTAGGCGATTTATATCATACATTTGCACACTAAGAATAATTGAAAATCCATCATAATTTCTAGGAATATTAAAATTTTATATAAAAATTGGCTCATAGATAAGAACAAGATACACATAATGTAAGTACTTTAATATCACATACAATTGAGTTTTTCCCAATGACAGATTTGAAGCAATAACCTCAGAAATTGATGCATGTAGAGCTTTTGGTACACCTCATTCCAATACCCACAACAAAAGAGAGGTTAAGAAAACCCAGTGGCCCAATGTTGAAAAAATAATTAAAACCACTGTAATAACTACTACATTGGTAGCAATGAACTAAAAATACATATGTATTTATTATTTAACTCTGAGATGAAGATACCAAGACAGTGGTAAATGATATTAAAACATAACAATTTAGGGCTGATACAACCCTTTATTAATGGAACCATATGAAGCTGCAGATCGTGATAGTCAATATCATTTCATATACCTAACTGCCTAGGTACATTATACCACTTTGTTGTTGCCTACTTCATGGTTTCCTATGTTGTATCACTTTGTAGTTGCTTGACATAATTAACTTCATGAGTGCCTAGATTACACCACTTCGTGGGTGCTCACGTTGGGCTACATCACTTCATAGGTGCCTATGGTACATCACTTCATGATTGCCAACATTATATCATTTGATGGAAGACTAGGTTTTATCACTTTATGGTTGCCCAAGTTAAATCACGTTGTGTTTGTGTAGTTAAATCACTTCATGGTAGCTTAAGTCAAAACACTTCATGGTTGCCAGTGTTAAATCACTTCACAATTGCCTACATGACTTCAAGGCTACCAATAAGGTATATATCACTCAGCACCTGTCAAAGCTACATCACTTCACAGCTGCCAATGCTAGATCATTTCATAGCTTCCAATACCACATCATTTCATGGTTGCCATTGCTAGCTCATTTCACGGTTGCCAATGCATGCTAGCTCATTTCACAGTTGCCAATTCTAGCTCATTTCACGGCTGCCAATGCAGTACATATCGCCCTATTGCTGTCAATGCTACATCACTTCATGGTGGCCAGTGCTTCAGTGCTTTATCATTCAGATCACTTCATGACCGCTAATGCTATATCACTTCACTGCTTCTAATGCTACATCACTTCACTGCTTTCAATGCTAGATCACTCGGTTGTGACCAGTGCTTCATCACTTAACTGCTCTCAAGGCTTCAAGCAACTCACACTCATCCTTCAGCTCTGCTCTCTGTTCTGATTTTCTCACTTAGCCCGTAGCTATACCAAATAAATTTCATGAATATTTCCATCAGCTGTTTACTTGGCATTTCATTAAAAATTGAGCAAACCAAAAATTTAAAAAGCTTCTGTTTTACAACATGAAACTTAATTTTTACAAACTACAGTATTACGAAATAATTATACTCTACCGCTAATAACAAAGAAAGTCATATACAGTTGCTTTATGTAATTACACTTCAAGCCTTAACATTTTTGTGAATATGTACAGGTTAGCCAGTCATTACTGGCTACAAAAGAATGAAGTCAAATAGCCTAAACAAAATATGAAACAGTACCTAACGAGAACATATAAAAATAAATGCGTCTGTGGCACCGTGCAGTCAGGCCCAATGAAACCAAAATCTGCCTCAAGGGCCAATGCCCAGTCAATGTATGGTAGGGTCTGGTGTAGTCTATGGATGAACAATACAAAGGGATATTAATATGGAAATGAAAGAAAACGTTGGAGAAAATTCTGCATGCCTAAATTCAATCCGTCGCAGAGACCCTAATCATAGCCTTTCATAGGTACGCATCTTGAGTGATTCAGACACACAACACTTCAGACCAAAGTGGAACCTGAGGTCCTCCCTGGAATTCATTACAGCTTTTTTCAATTCCACGAAAAACAACCAGAAACTACAGCGACAGTTAGCTACACCTTTAAATCTAAGTTCGTACAGAATTTTGAAAGCTAAACTTAAATTTAACATGGCTAGTTCTGAGGTTTAGTGCTCAGAAGTTGTTTCCCCACCATTTATAAGATAATAGTACAGTATTACAATGTAAAAACCTTGAACCAGATGATTCCTTAAAATGACACACAAAAGGCAAAGAGTGGAAGGAAGCAGGGAAGCATAATGCATCTAGAAAAACAAGTGACAGACTGACAGATGTACAGTATGAAGCTCACTTGACATAGAAACTGCTACCACCCCCCCCAATGTTCCTGCTCCAAATTTACTTTCTCTCCTGTCCCTGTTGTACCCACCTTCGTGGGGAAAGTTCATCAGCAACTTCAACGCTGTCGCGAGGAGCTAGAGAGCTTCCTCACATGCGAGCAGATTTATTTTGCATGTTTGCAAGGGATGAAGTAATCTGCTTGCTCCAATTTCCGTAATTTTGTTCATTTCCCTGCCCTGAGACGGGATAGGCCTCCCTCAGGTGGAGGCCCAATCACCCTCACTTACCACTGCCTGTCCGACCCCTCTCTGGACACTATTAGTCTCCTTCCAGATGAGGTTTTCGAGATTGAGGAAGTGAGAGTAGCCTCCACTGGCAGTTACCTTCATATCTAGAATATTTATCTATCTCCCTCCGTCCTTATCTTGCCTCACCGATTACTCACCCGACTTCTCTCTTCTTTCAAATTTTATCCAAACCTCCGATCTGCTGGTCTGTGAGGGTCTAGCACCCATTATACCTCTTGGTCCCCACCTGACAATCAGTGCACCACCGGTACAGGCAAGGCACTTCATGAGGCCATATGCTCTAGTGAGCTTGTCATCCTCAATTGTGAATTGACCACTTGCCTCCTACCCACAACTCCCTTTCCTCCCTGACCTCTCCTTTTCAAGTGCTTTCCGTGCTCTTGACTTTGAGCGGCACACCTCTATTGCATTATCTTCAGGCCACCTCCCTATTATAATCAACGCGCTCAACTGCATCTCCCCGTCACTCTGGGGACTTCACTTTTTTACCAACTTCTGAAAAGCAGTTTGGGCTTCTTTCCGAGCAGAGACCGAGTTTCATAGTCTGCCTCCACTCTCCTCCGGTGAGCCAGTCTTTAGGAGAGTCGTTCTTCAAGTGGATAAGCATCACATCCCTGCTTTTAGGGTGAAGGACTCTGTTGCGCTGTTGCGACGAGGTTTGAGCCACCAACCCGACGGACGCCTCAATAGTTCTCCTTAATCAGATCAATAGAATCACTTCCAAAGCCACCAGGAGGGCCTGGGTAGAGATAGAGACCATGGACCGCTGCGACCACCATACTCATGTCTCCCGCTTTTCTGGTCTTTTCTCACGTCCCTCTTGGACAAACGAATCTGGATGGACCCAAATCAGCTACATAATTAGATTTGCTGACTGTTGGGGGCCTTCAGATTGGGCAATCTCACAATATTACTGCCTTTTTACAACTCCAAGACCCCACTAAAAATCTCGCAGTATGTGGAGGCTTCATTGTATCCGCCAGATCATCCCTTAGACAGATCATTTACTCTGTTCACTGTCGAGGATGTGCAAAGGAAGCTGACTCGAGGCGGCAGTTTCACTGCCACTGGCCTTGACGGCCTCACCAGTCTCCAATCGTGGAACATAGGACCCAAGGGTCTGCATTTCTTAGGCCGAACTCTCAACTTGACCTTACAATAGGCCCGTATCCCATTCATCTGGTCTGCTGACCAAACCGGGAAAGCCCATAAACGAAGGCGCCTCTAACCAATTTCCCTGTTATGTCCGGCGCCAAAGCTGCTTGACAGGCTTCTCCTTCGCAACTGCTCACTGCCCTGCCTAGTACAGATCATCAATATGATTTCAAGTTCGCCATTCCTACAACTACGGCCCTAAAGCCTTGCGTAAAAGCTATTGCAGTGGGCTTCAATGAGGAAAACATCCCATGCGGACTGCTGCGCCGGCCAAGGAATTTTCCTAGGCCTCTGATATAGGGTAAGGGGCCCAAAGGAGACACACTGGCCCAATGGAGACGCACCTTGGGTCCGAGGGGCTGTGCGGCGGCTGGACGTTGTGGGCAATGTCTAATCACACATTATGCTTGGTAGGTGTTTAGGAGACATATTAAGCTTTTTTTTGCAGCTATTGGATATTTCTTGCAGCGTTCAGTCGCCGCGCCACAGCCTTCCTACCACGAGTGCGTCTCCTTGGAGCCACTTACCCTACTCAAACACCACAAACTTCTGGAGCTAATCAAGGCTTCTAGGGTTAATCATAATGCATTTTGTTAGCTGTCATCCTAATTGAGAAGTAGAGCGGCTTGCTGCTACTTTGGATCGGCCACCTCACTCTTCCGCCGCATACATTGTGGCGTTGCCCAAGGCTCAGTGACCTCCTCCACCCTACTCTTTAACCAGTTTGTGTACTCCTTTCCCACATTTGCTGCCCTTGTCCTTTCCTATGCCGATGAGTAGCAGTAGTAGTATTCCCCTAGGTTTACCACCACACCCACAATAAAGGATAATCTAACCAGTGAGGGTTGGTGCAGCCGCCGAGGGGCGAACACACAACGAACGACCAAATGTTCATGACATATTGTCTCGAGTCGGCTAGCCTACGTGCAGGTAAGAAGGCGCAAGCATTTCAAGGAGACGAATAACTAGGAGAAGATGAAAGAAAGACACTTGCATAGACGGCCCCTTCCGTAGCCCTCCGCACAAGAAAAGGTAGGACAACAGTGAATGGTCGGCCACCTCGATCTGCAGCCTATCTTTCGGAGCTGAGGAGGAAGTATGTACAGAGAACCTACCTTACCTAACAAACTAACCTCGTCAGCAACAGCTACGGCCAGCTGCAACATTTCCTGCAGAAAATGCACTCGGAACAGCCCTGGAGTTTGTGAGGCCCATACATAGGCTATCCTGACGGGGACAGAGCCCGCCAGAATATATACCTATATACCTATGAGGGCTCCTATACCGACTTCACTGTCGCAGAGCAGAACACAAAGGTGGCTCGTGCGTCCGAGAGTCTTGCATCGCGCGAGGCTGAAATTGCCGATTGGGCCGCCGAGACGAACCTCACCCTCTTGGTCCTGAAAACTAAGCCAACTTAGTTCATCCCAGAGACTCATGAGGTAAACATGAACCTAGAGGTCATCACCTTGTGTGAATCCCCTCTCTCCATTGACAAATCCTCCAAAATATTGGGCATCTATTGGGACCTACAACTCAACATCTTTAAGCATGTTATGCCAACCCAATATTGCGCGTCCTTCAGAATTCATATCCTCAAGGTTAGCCAGTAGTACCAGGGCCAGCAGATGAAAACGCTGATTGCAATTTACAGGGACTCATTCGGTCCGTCATTGCTTATGCGGCCCAATTTGGTTACCCAACCTCTCAGTCTCTTAGGTTGAAGAGCTGCAATTCATCCAGACCGCGGCTCGGCAAGTAGCCACAAGCTCATATCGCATGGCGTCCAACAGTCATATCCTCGACGAGTCAAAGATGCTCCTAGTCGGAGAGTTCCTAAACCTCCTTAGCAGGCAATAGCCATTCAGTTCAGGGTCTAGTTCCCGGCCACTCATCACATAGCACAGTAATCGCTGTTAGCAGCCGCCGCGATGTGAAATGTACCGTGGCGTCAAAGTCTCAACCTTCTGTATTCCACTTGCTGGTTGATGGCGTCGTCCCGGCCTCCACTCTTAAAGCGGCCCGGCTGTCTGTCACAAGGAAGTGGTGGCCTCTTCCACTCCGGAGCTGGCAGTCACCAAGGTGCTCGGCACCCATCCCCCAGCCCGAATCATCATTGCTTCGCCTCTTTCGCACTGTGGTAGGGCTACGATGTGCCCTTGGCCTCTTACAAGCACAGCATCGGGCCTGTGGTCTCTCCACGGCGCCTTCTGTGTGGTGCAGAAGAGCAAAGTCTCCCACCTATTTGCACATAATGCATTTCCAATGGCCCTCACCCTCATGCATCTGTGGGGCGACCTTTGCAGCATCTCTGTCTTTCTCTCTTCACACCCTTACTTTGCCTACCTACCTCCACTAGGTAGCTACCTTATCCCCCCACAGAGCAACCTTTGGACGGAGTTTGCAGTTCGGTGATACCGTACGACAACAACAAAGGCAAGTTTGCAACAAGGAATAGCAGAACAAAGACTGGAACAGATTAAATGGAGACAGACATACGTAAATGGCATAGAAAGATTATCACAAAGGCCTTACTAAGGGTAAGGTTAGATAGGGGATTCTTTGAGGGTGCAATGCTTTTATCATAGTTTGGGTGAATTGCAAGGCCACAGATGTGGTTAAGAGTATAAGTCACATGATCACCTATGAGGCAAAGCACAGTGTGATGTTAGAGCTTACTGTGCTGGAGCCTTGGTTAAACTGTGAAGCAGGACGGGTTCTGACGTTACACTGCATTGGTTACCTTTGGGCCAGTTATATGATCAGAACACTACCCAATCTGTAGAGAACTAGTGGACATTACTAACCTAAACCTGAAGCCTATAGACCCACTTACTTCAGTGGCAGACCTCTTGAGACTGTTCCACACCATCTGGGTCATAAGTTCTAGTGGAGTTGGATCTGCACAGAGGTTACAGACACTGAAGTCCAAGAAGGTAGTTACCCTAATATGAATACTTCTATGAATCGAACTATACAAGGGAACACCGACATAGAAGTGGTTGCACCATTACTTGAATGACCTAGTATTTGAGGAACAACCTATCGATTAGCGTACTTGTCAAAATCATTAGCTACTTGGATAAAATAAATTAGAAAAACATGAAATACCTGCTTAGTAGCTACTTGAACCCATTCCCTTCACACAATCTAATAGTATACATACTGTTCTCTAATATTTATTTGTCTCTTAATCTCAGCATATTATAAAAAGTGCTTTTTACATTTACTTTGGAACCATATGTATAGCTATTAGCAACTTACGTTACGTAAGTTATTTCAATGAATACAGGCAGTCAGCTTAGTACCTATACCTACAAAAACTTATCACTGCTCATCACAGGCAAAGCCTGATGGAAGTCTTGCTTGAATTCAGGTTCAACATTCATCCTTACTAGCTACGTAAAATTAATGCGCTACGGAGTCTACGGTATCCTGGTGTGTGGATTCTTAATCTCTCTTTGTGTTTGCATTTTGCTATATATATATTCATCAAGAAACATTTCACACATCTCTTTGGTAAATAATAATTAAATAAATGCAGCTTGTACATTTTTTCTCTGCTGTGCAGCTTCAACGCAAAGTAATAATTCTAACAACAGAATATCTAATGTTATAACATAGGTAGAGTTGGTAGCTATGTAACTTTGAAAGTTAACCCTAGAATGAATAAAGTGGAAGTAACAGTGCAATACCATAAATATAAAGTTACATGGTAAAGGTGTTGCCTGGCATACCATGCAGCTTATAAATAACGAAAATATTACCTTCTTTAAATTAAATTAAATCAGAACCACTGCTAGCCCCATCACCACATACCTACCTCCTGGAAGCTACTATGCCTATGAGCTCTCATTCATTCAACTTTAGGTAAGAGCAAGGTTAAGTTCTACTCTTGTTGGCAAATGAGCTACTTTTTCAAGCAATATTCATTTAGGAAGCTAACAGAAGCTGTCCTTACCTGACGTAACCTTACACAGAGTTGCAGTACTGGGGTAAACAGACACATGTCCTCATTACGTCACAAATAGGGCCTACAGGAATATGCTATATTGACGAACACCTAACAATATGTAGGTACCCCATGACACAGATTGCAACTGTCAATAGGTAGCTATATAGCAACACTTTGATGTGGTAAAAACAAAAATTAGCCTATATCTTACCAGGGTTGGACAGATCCAAATGTTCATCCAGCATTGAAGGCTTCAAAAGAAACTCAAAGTATGCTGGCTTAGAAGAAGCAGCAGAATTTGTGGGAAGAGATGCCATGATATTCTCTTTATACTAAAAGACTGCAAATAAAAATCATTAAATTAATGAAAAACATGGTATGCTGAAATCTATTATAATTAGATTTAGTGTTTCACCACCCTAGATGCAGCGAGGTGACTCAAGAGTGAAGTTCAACTGAAAAATTATAACGCTTTTCATCAGTAGGAATATTTTATCTCGGCTTTCCTGCTCGAAAGACTCGGTAGGCTCATTGTGCTACTACTGGCTGAAATAGCTGCAAATAATAGAAAAAAAGACACTCGAGTGGACGGCCCCATTTGAGGCCTTCCACACAAGAGACAGTAGAGAAGTTCCATGAACTAGGTCGGCTACCTCAATCAACAACCCACCTCGAGAGGAACAGAAAGGGAAAACTAGAAAACCTACCCAACTTTATAAACCTAACCTCATCAGCAGGAACTGTGGCCAATAGCAATATCCCCTGAGGAAAAGGCACTTGGGACCATTGGGCTGGTGAGGCCCAAGGATAGGGCAGGGATAGAGCCTGCCAAGGTCCTGTCTGTCTCTGATACTGAAAGAGCAAAATAGTGAATGGATTGAGTGTTGCAACAAATTTTTCTCAGAGGTGAGTGAAGACAGAACACCTCCTTTGGTAGCACCAGACCCACAACAGCGCCCAACTCTGGGGCGTCTAAATGATAGTTTATAGTTTTGAGGCATAACCCTCATTTTCGACAGATTCGGTGTTCTTATTTTTTTTTATGCCCCAGCCCTTGGTAGGTATCTCAGTGTCCATAGCACCAGGTCTCCTCACTTTGGCACAATGAGCGTACTCAACATCCTCTGATTCCTCAACCCTGATTGTAGAGCAATTCTAGCTTCAATCTTGTTAACCCTTAGACCGGCAGGTCTAGGGTGAAAAACCCCCTTTTCAAGGAAGAACTTCTGAGTAGGTGGTTTGCCTAGGGGCCCCAGAGGGCTTATCCTCTGAGATAGGTACAGAGAACTCCAATCTTAGGGCCACCCTGGAGCAAGGTTTCTCAAGCAGGTTCATCTAGATTGGATAACATCTAAGCCTCAACTATTCTGAAGAGATATCAGTAGGCCTAACCTTGCAGTGGATGCTGTGATGGATTGGCCCCCTTCCCAGAGTTGAAGGATAAGGAACCTCAAGCCTGAAGCATAGAACAGATGCCTACTTAGGTTAGAGCTTCTGTTTCTAAACCGGGCTACGGTATGTGTTAGCTATAGCCTGACTCTATAGGATTGGCTATTGGATGGATTAGCTCTGATATCAGAGGATCTTTTCTCCTTCAAATCCAGACTAATAGAACACCAGTAGGCATTCGCATTCCCCTAGGATAAACTCTGGTTAGGAGGACCGAACTGGTCAAAAATCATATTGAAATTCATTTGCTTTCAGTAAACAGTAGCTGTACATCAGACAGACACGCAGGCAAAATTTTAGGCAGACCGTGTTACTCTAAGTTGGTGAAATAGGGGGGTAGGGGTGGTGGGGGTTGTGAGATTTTTGGTAAAACTTGATTTTTGACTTTAAAAACTTTTTTATTATTCACCCAATCTTCATGAAGTTTGGTAGAAAGATATAAAATAAAAAATAAATGGGGGTTTGTCTTATGTACTTTTTCTTATTTTTGCCATAGAATATAAGTTATATGAAGAAAATTGTTTTTTCTTTTCTTTCAATAACTCGTTTTCTATGGCAAAAGTGGGGAAAAGTACAGGAGTCTAACCCACATTCTTTTCCGATTTTACATATCTGTTCCAAGTTTCATCTAAATCAATACGTAAACAAAAAAGAGATTTTCAGTCATTTTCTTGAATCACGAGACAATAACTTCCCGCCAAAGGATTCAAATTTTGATTTTGCATTTACATACCAATTTGGAGGAAACTTGGTACAGATATGTAAAATCAGAAAAGAATGTGGGTTAGAATCACTTACTTTTTCCCATTTTTGCCATAGAAAACGAGTTATTCAAAGAAAACTGAATTGCAGGTGCTAATAACACTCCTAAAACGTTTATATTTTCAATTTCAAATTCTATCTCCTCGCTCAATTTTGAAGCTAAAAATTTGCAGTTCTTTGTATTGTACAGTAAAACCCCTTTAATCCGCACCCCAATAATCCGAAACCCTCCCTAATCCGAACATCTCATTACTGTTCGAAATGCTATCTGAACAAGTGAGCATTTTTCGGATTATTGGGGTAAAGTACGGAGTTCCTACAAATACCTCTGTAATCCGTGCAAGGCGCTTCTC
>LQNS02278141.1:1677884-1693525 GCA_001587735.2 Parhyale hawaiensis | reverse complement strand
ACAAAAAAGCATAAGATAATACGGCGAATAGAAAGAGCTCTATACAGCACCACCTCCAGTACAGGAGCCGGAAAAACCCTCCGCTGCTAAAACTGTGGGTAGGTCGTGCAAACGACAGAAGTACTCTGGCGTTAGCGAACCACTGCAAATAGTCAGAATGTTCCAATGAACACTTTAGCAGTGGTGAGCGGTAGCCAGAGTACCTCTGGAGTATAAATATACCCCAAAACCCGTTTTCCTGACTCTAAAAATCGCTCGTTTAATAAGTGAGGTCTGGAGGTGAGATGCCTACCGATATAGTGTGGGGGTAGCTCTGCTGGTGCAGCTGCAGTAAAAAAGCTGGGAAAAAATCAGAGATCTTATGAGCTAGGTACCCAGGAGCTCACTCTTATTATAGCTACCTACACAGGAGTGAAGCTCCCCAATTTCGGCTATGTCAAAAAAAAATCCAGAGTACCTAATTCTGTCATTAACAAGAGTCTGATCAACTCGGAATGATCCTCCTGTCTGGAGAAGGCACAAAACATGCGAGTTGTGGTGCAAACGACAGAGGCACTCTGGCTACCGCTCACCACTGCAAAAGTGTTCATTGGAACATTCTGACTATTCTTGGGGTACAATTTGAGCCCTGGCAGATCTTTCTAGTATCAATGGTTTATCTTGCAGCAGTTTTTTAATGGAGGATTGTAAAAGTGATCGGAGACTAATGCCTCTACCCTAGCCCATGACAGATATTTTTCCTCCGCCTGCACATATTCTTCTCTCTGCCCTAGAACTACTATACTGTATATCCAACATAACCTAGCCTCAATACAATGACTACAGCTGTACCACTCGTCACAACCCATGGCTGACACTTTGTCCTCCGACTGTGCTTACTGTCCAACCATTATATAAGAACTCCATAGTCCATATCGCACCCTGCTCATTCGCCCCTTAGGTCCCACCTGGTCAACATATGCCAAATTTTTTAGGTCATCTTAAATAAAATTGTTAAGCATCCTTTGTAGTTTTTATCAAAATTTTCTGATGATGGGAGAAACTTCTTGAAACGTTAATTAGTTTTATCTGTTAGTCGACATCTGTTATTATTTTGATGTTTTAGTTTGAACACTTTCATTACTACTGTACTCATGTTTTGCTCTGGTGGTGATGCTTGCCTGGGGCCCCATGTTGCGTGATTGCGGGTGGCCTTGCTCTTGTGGTGGAGTTTTCAAGGGTTCTATGGAGTTTGGGTGCCGCTGTGCTGAAGAGTTGCTACCTAATAGTGTCTCCATCTATGTGAATATGTTGTTTATTGTGGCTTCCCGGTGCCTAACTTCACACCTCTCCGGCTCGTTGATGGTGCATATGTGTGCATTCTCTTGCTGGTGCCTGCATGCAGGGCCGTACTTGCCTCCCTAGTCTGGCTGTCCTGCTCTGGGTTGGTGTAGCCGTGGTTTTTCTGGGATGCTTAATAGTCAGTACCTATAGTAACGTTATTACAATGGCAGGAATATAATACGTTCAATTATCAATTGAAATTAAGAAAACATGGACTGGAGGTGCACGCACAAGTGCAGTTACTGATCATAACTGAAAAGAAGAACAAAGAAATAATCAGAAACTGAACACTATCATGTAGATACCAAGGAACCGTTGGGACTTGGGAGGACAGTAATCTAAAGAACCAACCAATCCATTTAAGATGCTCATGTGAAAATCAAGGGACAAAGTATGCAAAATAAATCATAATAAGCAAGCCAAAACAATTTAGCAAAACAGAATAAAACAACATAAATTGAAAATAAGAAAGCAATCAATTAAGCAAAAATGAAACAAAGTATCAAATAAGCAAATGGAAAAAATTTATATAAATATAACATGAAACAACTGAAAAGAAATGAATGAATTCAAATGAAGCATGATGCAAAAAGAACAGCAATTAGCCCTTCACTCACCAGTGCATCCACCATTGACTCTACATGAAAAGGATTTACAGAACTGAAATTACTAGGTTCTTACATGGAATGCACAATGAACAGTAAGCACATAAGAATGACTGGCACAAGCAAGATCATCTGGAACATAAGAAACGTTCAGTAAGATATGGAAATATGTTGAAACAAGCACATGCAATAGTTTGGCCACAGACATAATTAACAAGCAGGCAAGGCCAGTAACACTGGCTTGGGCCTTGAGTTGTAGAGGTGAGTCTAAACCCTCCAGGTGGTCATCTTGAAGTTCAAGGTGTTGATAAAATATTTTTTTACTCATTCCAAATTCCTTAGCCTTTGGAATGTTTATAATCCAAGTCATTCCATCACTTTTCCACTTTTTCTCTATTCCTAATGAGAATTTCGTGATAGTAGGTAGGTGATTTTAATGATAATTGTACACTGTGGGAACCTTCCTGCTCTCCAAACTAAACTGGAAAAAATATTATGCTCCGTTTACTTTATGACCCTACTTATGCTCTATTAACCCCTCCTTCCCTTCCCACTTATTACAATGTTTACCACACACTGTCTGTTGTGAACTGCTCTAAGAACTTGATAACAAGAGCTGAGTTTTGGCAGAATAGTGGGTTTAGCTCTTAACAGGGCTTCAGAGTCCCCATTAAGCAGGATCAAATAGAAGGACACAGCGAACTGAGCTCCAAGGCTGAATATTTTCTGGCGAAGTCCAGATGGACAGTTTAAATTGTATACCTATCCTTAAACTTCAAGGAAACTCAGTGCCAGAGCAAGCACCCACTGAAGCCCCAATTTAAGATGTAGGGCCGTTTGGGGCTATGCCAAGTCAAGGACTCCGGTTTCGACCGACCTAGGCATACTGAATTCCTAGATCTCGGGGTAATGTACAGTGGAACCCTGTTTTCCCGGACAGCACGGGGGGAGGCCGTTCCGGGAAACTGGAATTTCGTGGAAAACGAGAAAATTTCAATTCCCGGAAAAACCCCGTTTTTCCGGACGTATTTCCGGCAAATTGAAACTATTTCCAGGATATTTTATGCCAGAAAAACCTCTGTTTGCCGCACATTAATGAACGAAAAGGAAACTACTGTGTGCAAGCGCATACTGAAAGAAAATGGCGGTGGTTGCCTTCCGATTATCGGAAGAGACGCTGCGCAATCGGCGAATTTTTGTATCTGCGCAGCGTCACTTTCGGGAATTCTTCTGAAAGTCCGGAACTTCTGCGGGACTTTTCCAGGAAATGCCGAAGTTTTCCGGTATTCCAGCTTGGTTTCAGTTTCCCGGAACGTTCCGAGAATACCCCGGAAAAGTAAAAAAAGTCTGGGAAAACGAGAAGTCCGGGAAACCGGGGTTCCACTGTATCTCTAAGAACGAGACCCAAAGCCCCGGGAATCAGAGCAATTCAGAGGACTGTGTTTGTTTTAAGGACAAGTCTGTCAGTGAACCCTGGTATCCTACATAGGGTCTATCGTCATGCATAGTGAGCGGCAAGGTTCACACAGGCACAACACGGGAACTCGTTCTTGCCCCAGACTGTTTCCCTCGTATGCTGAGGGCCAACAGTCTACGCCTATGCTGTGCTCAAGTTCCGAAGGGCGAAAACTGTTCTGGAGAGAACTCCAAAAGGAACTCAAAGAATACTATAAGCTACACAGGCTTGTTGAACAAACTCGTGAGACTATGTCCAGCAGTCTCCTTCAGATGTTCTTCCGATACCTCCTGGAAAATTCATCTGAGGCTAAATCCGGAAAGGATCCCCAGGTGACTTGTGCTAAGTCTCCAGGGTAGTATGTACCTGCTCTGACCATGGTCACTTGCCTGGTACCTAAATGGTTACCATAAATCTTCTCCAACACTTGGCACCCTGGACTTCCATGACTGGGAAGCAGTGGTTTTGATGCTTAGCATATAGGTAACAAACCCTGGTCATAGATAATGGCTGTCAACTCTTTGAGATCTCAATCAATTTATGGGTCGCATGCATGTCACTAGGTTAGACCGAGTGTGTTATTCTATGGAGCACAAATGATCCTGCTAAAAGCTCAGTGGTGCACTGCCTGTATCCAGTATTGTGGAGCCTTGCCATCCGTGCTTGAAAACATATGCACTAAGGCCTATTTATATATTTTCAGCATGCAGTTGAAGGCTTCTAAAATCAAAATTTCAGTTAACATAATCATGTGTGAATAGTCTACTTGCTGTACGATGTATTAAGATGTTGATACTTTCTATTTTACTCTCATGCTGGAAAAATTGAATTTTTCAATAATTTAACACGGACTATTCTGTTTAATTTAAACTTTGAATCTGGTTGCATGTGTGCACTATACAGTATGCACAACCTAAGTTTAGGCACTTTGTAGCTATTGCTTATCTCACATAGCTTTTCTTTAACAACTTGTAAATATGTTTCAGAATGAATTTCTTTGCTTGGGATGGAATGCCAACTAGGATTACTGTCCAGCATTCTGAAGGAAAGCCAAAAAAATTCTGGAAAAGTTGCTGTATGTGAAGACACTTTCAATGGAGAGCATGAAGTTTTGAACAATGGAATTACTGCGCCCCAACAAAAAGAAGATGGCAAAATAGTCACTCCCCTTCAGCAGGTACTGTTACTATCACATTGAGCCCGGTTTTACTACCCTGTTCTGTGTAGCTTCATGTTTTTATATTAGCTGCGGTACAGCTTTTCTGATAGCTACAAGAGCAATGTTCTAGTTTGATTTTTAGCTCTAGCCTATAAGTAGCTACCTATAGTACCTAGCTATCATAAATGTGTTGCATCTCAATATAGCTGTAAAGTTACGGGGAATGATCCACCTTAATTGCTGATTGCGTGCAATTAGTGTTTCCTCTCATGAGCACCATGTGTTTACTTTGTTTCACCTCTTCTTTTGCTTAGTTTTAGCTCTTGTATGCATGCCATAATCTTCAATTCCTGAAAATCTGAAGGGGCCTGAATGTTCCAAGCGAAGGCCAGTTCTAGTGAGCTTGATGTGGGACGCTTCGAGTGGAGCCTAATTTGAGCAACCTCAATATGAGTGAGACGTTTCAAGCGGAGCTCATAGCGAGTTTGCCGATTCCCAAATTTTAAACCTGATATGGTCTACTTTAATATTTTGATATTTTTCCCATTGGCTCACTCCAACAGAATACCCCTATTGCTGGCACAAGACCCAGACAGTGCCCAACTTTGGGGGCGTCTAAATGGTAGTTTAATCAGTTTTGAGGCATAACCTTCATTTTAGATAGATTTTGGTGTTTTTTTCAGGTAGGTACCTACCTCACCGTAACCTCAGGTTCCCAGCACCAGCGCTGCTGGTAACATCTTCGTGCTCCGGTCTCAGCTGCTGCTCTGTGTTCAACTATCGATCTTGGAGTTTAGGAAATTCCTCTCTTACTGTTTATTAGTGCTCTTATACAATTTTTCCAGTTTGGAAATGTGTTTTTACTGTTTTTAGTGATATGTTTTGGAGACTGTGTTTGGTGTGTGGTCTTCCTATGGTGTCGCCATTTTGAATCCTCAACTCATGTCTCCTTGTTTTCACAGAGCTGCAGCAACTGTTTTTTCTTGAAGACCAGTGATGGTGTTTTGCGCATTTGTGAAATAAATTAAAGTTTCGGTAATTCGTTTTTCTTCGGAATGGAGGAACAAATACTTGGTGGTTGGCACTTGTGCCCTAAGAATTTCAACAAGTACCTATATTGTTTGCTTAAATACTTTGTGGTAGGCGCCAGTGGCCCTAACAATTCCGTTAAGTAGCATGTTGCTTGATGATTTTTGCTATTTTTGCGGTTGTGGCTCTTACGGCCTTTCTGTGCCACCTGTTAATGTAACATAAAAGACTGGATGGTAGGTCCTCATTGACCTAAGAATTCCACCAAATATATTTTTGCCTTAAGACTTGGTGGTAGGCCGTTGTGCCCTAACAATTGCACCAAGCATATGATCCGCCATAGAGCGAGGCACTCCACAGGATGGGGGTGCTAGTACTGCCGCCATAGAGCGAGTCCTCTACTAGATGGAGGGCTAATATTGCCACCATAGAGCAAAGTCCCTCCACATGATGGACTAGCCTAATTGCCGCACTAGAGTGAGGCCCTCCACTTAATGGATGGCTTGTAATGCCACCAAAGAGTGTTTTTCCCTGGAAAAGGGATGCTCGCCAATAGTTGGAAAAAATGGTATTTAGCGTTTTCTGTGAACAACTCGTCTATGGGGAAAATGGAAAAAATACAGGGGTCTAACCCACATTCTTTTTCGATTTTACATATTTTTGCAAAGTTTCAAATCAGTAGATAAATGAAAAATGTTAGTTTTTTTATTTTTTAGTTTCCTGTTGAAAAAATTTTCAAAGAAGTTTATTTTTTGTCAGATTTGAATGAAAATTGACGTATAAATATGTACAACTGGAAAAAATGGGGTTAGAGTCCTGTACATTTCCCTTAGAAACAAGTTATTGAAAAAACGGAAAACTCATTTTCTTTGAATAGCTCGTGTTCTATGTGGAAAATGGGAAAAGTATCAGGGTCTAACCTACATTCTTTTCTGATTTTACATATCTGTACCAGGTTTAATCAAAATCGTAATAAAAATAAAAAATTTTAACCCTTCGGCGGGAAATGTTGTATGAAATTTGAGAATACGACTGAAAAAAAAGGGTTTTATGTCAAAATTTCAATGAAACTTGGTACAGATATGTAGAATCGGAAAAGAATGTGGGTTAGACTCGTGTGTTTGAAACCCATATTTGCCATAAAAAATGAGTTATTCAAAGAAAAAGGAAGCGTGGGCTCCCCTAAAAAACTTTTTTTTTTTATATTCTCAAGACCCTACTCTTACAGATTTTGAGCTACAGAGATGATTTTGTTATCATAAGTGGTGGAATTTAGTTCTCTATTAGACTTGGATATTTCAGTTTGATTTTTAAATTAAGAGACAAATGACCGTGCACTTTTGGAAAAAACTTGAAAAAAATTATTTTTAGTTTTAAAAGATATCCAAAAACTATTTTAAAAATCACACACAAAAAAAAATTAAATTCGTATAGAGGGTAATATTCCACTTTTTTTGGGACTGAAATCAGCTTTGTAGCTCAAAAACTGTAGGAGTAGGGTTTTTCCCAAAACCCCTTTTTCCTCGTTTTCTTTCAATAACTCGTTTTCTATGGTGGAAATGGAATAAAAGTACAGGAGTCAAAACAATTTCTCTTTCGATTTTACATGTCTGTACCAAGTTTGATTCAAATCGGTTGCTACACAAATAAAACAAGTTTGATTTTTGTCTGAACCCTCCCCTTATAATGAGCAGAAGCAGAAAAGTAGTAGTTCTCTCCCTCATTGGGGTGGTTCAGGAACCAGGCTCCAGGGAGGGAGAATGGGTTCCTGACCCTTGCTGGCTGTTTATTGAAGCATGTTGATGCATTGCTAAGGCCGACGTCTTCCTTCACCTCAACCCCTTAGAGTCCTGTGGATAAGAACTTGTAGGTCGCATAGGACGAGCAAGATAAAACGAGACTAATCCTTGACGGGGATTCAAATTGGTCTTCCGTTAGAACCTGCTGGCGGGCCTCCGGTTGGCGGTTCGCACATGGGGCTCACTCGCAGGGAGGATCAGGATTTGCTGGTTGGCGTCTGGTCTAGAGTTACTGTACCACCCTAAATTGCCTCTGTCCCTTCCCAAAAGAAGGAAGCTAGAGGATAACATCAGAGTGTCAAGCAATGTACGGTATGCTTGATGGAGGGTGCCTCCTGACGAGGGCAGATGTTGCTACTGCTACCAACCTCTGCCTACCCCTGGTAATTCTCGATGCTGTCCAGAGGGCTGTTACTAGCGTACCTACATCAGTTTGAACTGTTCCGGCTGGTGAAGCTCAGCAACCAGGAGAAGGTTTTCCAACTAGGAAGGAAGTATTCCAAACAGAGGATGGTAGGCAGAACCGTGTTATCTGCCTTGAAGAGTCAAGCATATTCTTGCTGATACAACCGTGGTTCACCAGAGCGTTAAGATCTACCGTATCTAAAGATGAACACAGTGCTACGGTACGTTTTTGCTAACAATGTCCTGAAGAAAATTTTGATGGGAGGAGAGTTATCTTAAGTTGCAGGACTTAAGATGGTACACTGGGAGTGTAACCCAGCTGGAGTTAGCAGTGGGCATCCCATACCCTTTTTCTCTGCAAGAGACATGGAAGGGATTTTAGGATCTTCAAGATTAAAGATATCTCTGAACTAGGAGACATGCGTACTAGAGCTGAGGCCTAGCAAAGAAGTGTTGCTCCAATAGAAAGGATGAAGAACACCATCCCGTGAAGATCTGGGACGAGTTCTTCCGATACCGTATATCCAAGGATATGTAGAGTCTACCTAGGTCAGCCCTACGTTGATAGAGAATGGTTTTTGCATACCTTGTAGGCGGGGAGGATTTATGTCCACCCAATAAACAAAAGATATTCAAGCCAGTGTCGGCATAAAATCCTGCACTGGTATTACTAGTATGTGTCCTATAGTAGCTACTACAGTTCAGACTTCCAAGAGACAGCTTTAGAAAGTGTAAGTTGGTTCCCATTGGGGTTCACCATGAGAAACCTTAATTCTCCCCTGAAGGGTACCGGTAGTTTTCCTGGGGAAGTAAATGTAGTGTGAGATGCACTAGGTTGGGTAGGAGGTTATCTCCTAGCTAGAATGTAACAGGAAAAAACTAGTTTCCCAGTTTTGGGCCTGCTTATACCCAGTCTTACAGACCTGAGCATTCGAAAACTTGATGAGGGGCCAGGCTAAGGCTGTGACGCAAGCTGTGTCCGCCTATGTTAAAGGAAGAGTTTCCTACTACTGTAGGAAATCCTCTGTAGTCAAAGGAGTGGCAGAATGAGGCAGGATCCCTTCCGGTTTCTGACCGAGTACAAGTTGTATCGACGAGGACCGTAACTCACCTTTGCAGCCCCGATAGCCAGCACAGCATGGGGCCACCACAGCCAAGCACGCCAACCACCAACAAACAAGTCCCTCTCAAAACCAAAACCCAAGGTTGGATAGTGTGCCTATAGCTATCAAGTCGATCACTCAACGAAATCATACAATAGATCGCCTAAGTGGGCATCCAAAGCTCTCTTAAAGCCCCTAAATTTTCCGACTCCACAACACCCACCGGCAAAGAGTTCCACACACCCACATTCCTCAGATAGAAGAACTTACCCCTCAACTCCCTCTCACACCTGGGAATCAGCAGCTGGTAGCCATTGCCCCTCAAGTGCCGGTCTGGAGCACGGACAAAAAACTTAGCTAAGTCACCAACATCACTTCTCGAGCACAATATCCTCCAATATTTGACTAAATACGCAACAACCTGCCCTTAATAAAGTACAGTTCCAGCCTTCTCAACCTATCATAATTCGTGTCATACAACCCTTTGACTTGCTTTGTGCAGTTCTTCTGCACAGACTCCAGCAACTTTGAATCAGCCCTATACCTAACACTCCAAAGACATGAGGCATAGTCCAAGATAGGATGGATGTGCATTACAAATAAGCTGATCATGAATTCTCTACTTCGATTTATGGTTGACCGGAGCAAATTACTAGCCAAGCCTGGTACTTTACCCACAACAACTCGAACATGCTCATGGAAACGCAACCTACAGTCCAAAACCACTCCCAAAGCCCGCTGTGAGGCAACAAATGCCAACGCCGTGGTCCCCAGATAATACTTTGAGCTACCACCAAGCTTCTCATGCCCCAAAAATCTCCTAGAAAATTGCATCACAACCCATGAGAATTAAGAGAGAGGTTCCATGATTTGCCCACCTTTCTGATAGAATGCAACTCATTCTGTAAGGTTTCTATTCCATGCTCCGCATCACTAGGCCTGAACTGGAGGTACAACTTGTAATCATCAGCAAATGCTGCATGATTGCTCCCTGTCCCATGTCTGATATAGTTAACATATAGTAGGAACAGCACTGGGTGTAAAATGAAACGCTGAGGGACACCACTCGACACCTCCCTCTCCCCACTGTCATGCCATCCGCACTAACTCGCATAGTGTCCCCCATCAGGAAACCCTCTATCCACCAAACTACTACAGGGTTGACACCCAGAGACCGAAGTTTCTCAATCAGTACAGCATGCGACACCGTATCAAACGCCTTTGAGAAATCAAAGAGAACAACATCCACAACAAAACCTCTAACCACACTATCAGCCACTCCACAATACAGAAACAGCAGCTGATCCTTTGTTGATCTTGAATGCCTAATTCCAAACTGACGAGGCGAAAGAAGACCCCTAGACTCAAGATATCGCACCAACTCAGAAACCACAATCCTCTCCAGCACCTTGTAGCACACCGAGGTCAAACTTACTGGTCTGTAATTAAGTGGCTGATACCTCGAACCACTCTTCAACAGGGGCACAATCCTGGACTGCAATCACTCGACCGGCAACAGACCACCAGTTAGAGATCTACCAAACAGCAGAGCAGGGGGAGCTGCCAAATAATCAGCACAAACTTGCTGAAAGTGGGGATGAATCCCATCTGGGCCAGCACTGGAGCCAGTGTCAAGAGACAAAAGCACTGAATGAACCTGATCTCGAAGAGATCCATTTCTCCCTTGTGCAACTGATGGGGACAGGGACATCAGGATTCTCACCAATGAATACGGAAGCAAAGCTATTTGCCAATTTCAGCCATTGCCTCTGGGTTGTCCACTATACCATCGAGAGTATGAAGCGGGCCCACTCCGTCCTCTCTTCATTCGGCCTATATACCCATGGAAGAGCTTGAAGGTTGTGCTCATCTGCCGACCAAACCAGCTTCATACTGCGACCTTCCTGGACACATAACTCCGATATTCGGCATTCCTCTCACCAAACCTCCGGTAAGTATCTGCTGCCTCTTGACTATTCCGACCATACAACAACCGAATCTACTTCTAATCTCTCCATGCCTGCATCCTCGCCCTCTTTAGCCCCTGCGGAGGTCACACCCTCCACGGCGCCCTCCCATACCATCTCTGACAGGGACATAACAATCGGCTAAAGTTCACACAACACCCAAGAACAAGCTATAACACTCCTGCACTGACAATGCCTCCATCTCCGCCACCCAATTCACCTGAGACAGAGCCTGCATGATGGACTGGTAATCTCCCCTATGCCAGTCTTGTCAGAGGTATCTACCAAAGTGGACATCTTCATGGGGCTCACCCCACAAATCATACTCACACACCACAGGGCAGTGAGCACAGCGTGGAAATGTGAGGCAAACACACAAACCTCACCCACCCTATCAGGCTCCGAGGTCAGGAACAGATCCAGAATATTATCAGATGTCACAAAAGTGCACTCACCCACAAACTGCACAAGCCCCATCTCCAAAAAGCACTCTCCAAAGTCTACCTCAAATCCTCGAATACCAGCTCCAATATTCATGCCATTAGCGGTATACAAATTGGGTGGGGCACTCTAAGAGCAGTTTAATTCTACCCCCGCTTGACACAGGGCGACAATAACTTTAATCCAGAGTCACCTAGTGGATGTCTACCCAGACGGGTCCGAAGCGGGGTAGCAACTGAAAGCTGCAGTATGGATATGTACTTAGCTGAAATTGTAACAGACTTAGATAGTGGGTCTGTCACCAGGAGGAGACAGTACTCAGGCAAAAGCATGGAGGATAGGTGTCTCTGTTCCGGGAAAATTGGAGGAAGAAAGGCCGGGCTCATATGAGCTGACCAAATATCCCTTCGGGTCCAATCCAGAGCCCTAGATAGGCTCAAGTCTTCAGGGCCGAGGAAAGTCCTATTTAGGAGCATCTTCCCCACTCACAAGTCATCGAAGGTATTTGCCCTTGTCTGAAGGGGGAAGCTTGCTTAACCATGCAGTCCAATGGAAAGAGTAGCTACTTATGGAAGTTCTTGTGATGGAAGTAGTGAACTTCCTGGAAATGGGAAGTGTCATTAATTAACCTTGTCTGTTCCACTGAGCAGACAGTTCAGGAGGCTGGTTTAGACTGGATAGAGGCTGTAAGCCATCTACTGGTTCCCTCTTTGAGAACCAAGGATTCAAGATCCTCAGCCGAAGAATTGCAGCCTGCTGTCAGAGATAAAGCTGTTGAAGACAATCCCAGAGAAGTTCTGGTCTGCATTAGGTAGTCTTCCCGGAAAGCCACTGGTCAACCAAGTATGGAGGTTTGGGCAATGGATCATCGCAATACAACGGATCACAAAAAGGCACCATGGTTGGTTGGGAATGCTTTGCGAGATGCCACGTTCCAACAATAGTGCCTCTGCAGGAGTGAGAGCAAGGTTTAACAGCTCTCTTTTCTGTAATGAGACCCAGGCATTTCAACTGCCTTCTAGTGGATCTCAGGGAATTCCACGGAGAGTTGCTGACCTTCAAGAGGAAGTTGGATTTGTTCCTGGAGGGAGCTCCAGATCAACCCTTGCTGCCACATTACCCCTTGGCTGCGGAGAGCAACAGCCTTCTGGACCAGCTTGCCCATCAGCAGGTGCAGGCGAGGGAGCGGTGCTGTGCGAAGAGATTGGATCACAGCTCTTGCTGGAAAGCCAGCACACATGAAATTCAACCACTGTTATAGATGGTCAGTTTCGGTTCGAACGATTCAGATTTGGAATTCGGAAAAGATTCAAACTCTTTTCTTCCTAAGAAGGAGCCCGGCTAAGAGCATTCACTGTAAGGGGTCCAAGAAGGATCTGAGTTACAGGCGAATCATTTTGCTGGCTAATTGTTTCAGAACCTCAGGTAAAGGTGGAAATCAGCAAGAATCCTGGTTAGAAAGGTACCTACTGCCCTAACTGGGTTTTTTGCTCCATTGACTTGTTCCTGGACAGTCCAGAAGAAGGCAACCTATTACTAATATTCAATCTTTTGATAGAAGGCCAAGGGTACAGCAACTCACTGAAGATAGTTGCTAGGTACCTACCCCTGAGATTAGAGGTGACTTACTGTCACTATCCTGCCATTGCCAAAAGAGCTGGATTGTCTGAAGGATAAGTCAACAAAAAAGAAGAGAGTAAATGTTCAGGTCAGTATCCTTTGCACCAGCAACTCCGGGGGGCTATGAAACCCTTCCCTGCTGCGCCGTGGGTATGACGGTGCTACCAACAGAGCTGTTCTGTCGGAGCGAGCCACTGAAAATGGATAGTGTTGCAATGAATTTTTCTCGGTGGCGAACGAAGACAGAACACCTCTGGAGGATCAAACAAACCCAAAGCCTCTTCAGTTTCATGGCCTAGGGTGATGTATCAGTATGCTTCTCGTGCCAAAGTGAGGAATACTGGTGCTGGGACACTGAGGTACCAGGTGAGTGGGACCTAAAAAAAAGAGACAACACCAAATCAGTCTACCATAAGGGTTACGCCTCGAAATGGTCTGAACTACTATTAGATGCTTCCAGAGTTGGGCGCTGTCGCGGGTCTGATGCTACCGACAGGGGCATTCTGTCTTCGCTCACCACTGAGAAAAATTAATTGCAACACTCTATCCATTTTGTTCTTATGTCAGTGCCTTACTGGCTGGGCTGAAACATTTAGAAGGAGGTATTGTTGAATCGCCCATAATACCTACCCCCATTGGTGGACCATAGAGAAATTTTGTTAAATAGACTGGATATTTAGTTATTAGCACTATTTACAATAAGATAGGTACGTACCCTGTACTCTAAGAAAAATTAAAGCCAAACTATACTTGTTGAGGTAAACTTCATCATGATTTGTTCCTATTTCACATTGAAGATATTGTAGTAGTACCTAACTAGAAGCCATAAATTTTGTGAGGCTTCAAACCAAGGATGGCTTTGGTAGCATCAGAGCTCTCATTATCTAAACATGCCTTATTTTCAAAGACGTTTTCACTAACAGTTTGGAATGCTAATTAAATGCAGATGTTCATCACTATGTTGAGAAAATATATAGCTACAGGTATTGCATGTCTAAAGATGTCAAGTCCTGAGAATATTTGCTGGATCCATGCAGAAAACCAACGCCCTGGTCGCCAAGCTTCGTGATGGAGTGAAAATTAGTGGGGGATTCAGTGAGAACTGAAAAATTTAAATTATTTTTTAAAAGAGTGGCTAGAAAACTCAGAAAAGTAATTGAGAACAAACACAAAATAACCAACTGTGTTTAAATAATAGACTGTGTAGTATGTATAATTCAAAATTTCTGCTATGAAATGAGATGCTCTACTTTATTTTTTGAAAATGAGCTAGGTGTTGAGAGGTTTTCCAACACTTTATATTGTCTCCNAAGTAATTGAAAACAAACACAAAATAACCAACTGTGTTTAAATAATAGACTGTGTAGTATGTATAATTCAAAATTTCTGCTATGAAATGAGATGCTCTACTTTATTTTTTGAAAATGAGCTAGGTGTTGAGAGGTTTTCCAACATTTTATATTGTCTCCTTTAGTTTCAGAGAGCAGTCCCATTTTCTTTGACGAGATATGGCCAGCTAGCCAGTAGCAGCACTGCAGTTAAGAACAGGAGACCTCTATTAGTCAGTGATGTCGGTCTTGTACTGTCCTCTGCCATCTTGAAGAGGGATCTCAGTTTTGATGATAAGTAAGTAAAGTCAGCTAGCTAAGTGAATAACACTGATGTGATGACAATAAATTATATGTGTGTTTTTGTGATAAAATTTCCTTTTCTGTTGCATTATTTCACATATCTTCATCCTTCCTACTTTTATAGAGATAGTTGCCCCATATAGTATCAACAAAAGAATGTTTTTTTTTTATCGTTTGTAAAAGAATAGCGAATATCTTTTTTGTCTAGTGCCTAATGAGGGATTTGCAAGGGTTGCTGAGTTAGGAGTTGGAAATTTTGTGTGTGAAGTCAATGTTAATGTTGTTGGACCACCCCCGGTTCCATAACAGTACAACTCTTAACTCTATTGTTGGAATTAAATATCAAACTTATTCTCAATGTCAGATTTAAAGATGCTTTTTCATTGGAAAACTTAGCAAGTCAAAACTGCAGGCCCAAATGCTGTAAATAATGCCCTGGCAAATGGGTACTTATATAAAAAAAACAACACTTTTTTCCCCTTGCATCCTTGTTTAGAGGTTGTTGTTGTAGAGAGTAGCTGTACTGAGTTGAAAACTTGAAACTTGACTCTCCTATTAACTGCTTGTGATTTATAATTTGCAAATATATTCAATACTTCAAATCTGTAATGATTCCAGATGCCGTTGCGTATTGGTATGTCAGATAATAAGTAGCTAATAGCTTAATCTATGTACAGCTACAGTATATTGTTTCCGGTGGGTAGTTCGTCAGAGCAAACATTGTGTTGCGCAATGGTATTTAGGTTGAGTTGGAGTCCGAGTTGAGAGCTAGACCTCGTACTTTCCAATTCCACATTTTAATAGGAACCTTGTACTGTAGCTAATGTTTGTTGAATACCTCTTTTTTGCCCTCAGGGGCATATTGTGGCGGGCTCTTTCCCTGCCGCAATATGTTTGGGCATCACGCACCCAAGGTTCCCGAGTGCCTTATCCGCAGGAGATGTTGCAGCTTGCCGCAGTTCTTGCTGACGAGGTTAGTATTGTAAAGTTAGGTAGGTTCTCTACTTTCCTCTTTCTGCCCCGGGAGGTGGGCTGTCGATCGAGATAGCCGACCTGGTACGCGGGACATCTCTAGTCTCTCTCGTGTGGAAGGACACAAAAGG
>LQNS02278141.1:1645550-1667496 GCA_001587735.2 Parhyale hawaiensis | reverse complement strand
CTCTTATAAGTTCTTGCGCAACAGTGCGGCATCCCGGAAGCCATCACGAATTTATCTTTTTCTGTGTTTTGTATTATAGCAATGACTACTATTTTTTTATATGCTGCCGGCTTTTAAATATCTATAGTTTGTTTGCCCTAAGAAGACCCCATAGTTTTTGCTTTATAGCCTTCAAGACCTGTGACCCTTGAGTCCAGTTTACTACTTACTGCTAAGGTTTTCTTCTGGTCATTCTCTTTTTTCTCACTAGGCTGTAGGAGTTTAGGTGCCCATGCGTAAGTGCGCATTGATCTAGTATGGGTACACTCTCGTGCATGAGTACTACACTTCTTTCAATACACTACATGACCCTCCTTTCTTCTTCTATATGTATCACAGTGTCTGCTGCAGGTAGGGAGGCTCAACCTTATTAATATTAGACTGGGTTAATTTTCCAGGTGGGCTCGTTTTTGTTCTATTGTATTCATAAGGGAAAACAAGCGTTCGTAGCGAGATGACACAACCTGGAACTGATGGGGTCATTTTCCCGGGAAATCTGGGCTTAGTGTTTCACAGAGTTTCCCAGGGAAATGGTTTGGTCGTCACAGTCTACGTGCGAGTCTTGCACTGTTGTTTAGTTCTCACAAGTTTTCAGGGCCAAAAATAATTCAAGGGAACCTCCGTGAGTATTGCACCTGGTTTCTTGGGAAAGCAACCTTAGTACAGCTACAGTAGCTATGATAATGATAATGCTGATTACATTGTTCTGTTATTTTGACAGCTGTGCCATCCTTACATCATTGATTCGCGTTTTGTGTTCGACTTCGGCACAGACTCTGAACTGACACACAGTCTCCGGCACTATGCTCGGGTCTTCCTCAACAAAGAAGTGCAGCTCTTGAAAAACTCTTTCCACAGCTGCTCTGAGGATGCGAGGACTTCGGTGGAGTTGGTGCTGCATAAGCTGCAGCGAGGTAAATGTTTGTTGCCATTGATTTTACTTTAAGGGCTTCATCGATTGGTTCGTCAAAGTAGAGCCAAGCCACGCTCCTCATCGTGACGTTTCCGGAACTAGAGGCAGAAATGTTGGTCCTGAAACTCTGGATCGTTGCTAGTGTTACAGCGAGTGTAGCAAGCTGGAGCCGTTTGGAAACTCCATTTTACGGAACAAACAACTTTGAGTTTTTTTTTTTAATTTCAAGGTTAGTCAATCAAGGGTTAGGCCTAACCCCTGAAAAACCCGCCTCAACAAGGCGAATGCTTAGTTTCGCTGCTCATGCGACGAAGCCAAAAGCGCTTTTGGTTTGTGCACACGGAATAAAATAATCTAATCAGATTAGTTTCAACTTGCCTGGGACTTCAAGTTTCAGTGTTTGATTTACAACTTTAGATTGTGCTCTGTACAAATCACCAATTTATTATGCTTGATGTCATTGAAAGCGCAGCGCAAGCCTTCTGTCTTATGTGTATGAATTCACATGAAACTTGATCGAAAGCCCACGGCTGAAGTTTGACTCAAGTTGAGGTTAAGTTTACCAGATTCTTTATATTTCTGCGTGCAAAATGAGGGTTCTTCAAGAAAGCTTCAATTCGCTCATGACAAAAATATAGTTTAAATAACTCGCTGTACACAGTTGATGAAGTGGGCCTCTGAAACTCGGGCAATATTTTTGTTTTATTTTTTTTTTTTTACAGTCTGACATGCAAGTGCAGTAGGTACTGTATACCGGTATTTAAATAATTGCAGGTAGGCTGCGCGTTAGGATTCATGTTGAGAACGTACGTTACTAATGCGAAACGTGTCTCTCCAGGGGGGATATTCTGGCGGTCTCTGTCCCCGTCTGAATATTAATAGGCCTTACACCCCCAGGTCAGCCGTCAACCCCCCCTCCCCCTACCCGAGTAAACCTGAGTGACGCACGGCAGGGGATGCTGCATCTGGCAGCAGTACCTGGTGGTAGGTTGGTTTCTGAAGTTAGAAAGGCCCTTTATGTCTTCCCTTCTGCTCCTCGAGGTGGCCGCCGTATGGTGGTCAACGACCTGTCCCACGGGACTCCTGCCTGCTCCCGTGTGGAGCCCGCGGAAATTCCCCTCCATGCGTGTGTGTGTCTGTCTCTCTCTTCTGTCTTTTCTTCTCTTTTTTGCTTTCGTCTTTTTTGAGATGCTTTGCGCTTTGTTTTCCTGCCAGTAGCTAGTTTATTTTCAAGTCGGCCAAGTGCGCTAAGTGGAATTAATTGCTATACGGCCGTGTCCATGGTGTTCACACGCACAGCAGCCTCATCGAGCGTCACTGCTGGATTGTATCTTCTTCCCAATAGAGAACTGAATAAACTGCTGGAGCGGGGAAGCACAAGCACCTTGAATGTATGTTGAAAAGGTTATTAAGGTCGTTAGATCTTAGAATGAAAATCTAACTTTTAGCAAAATTTCAACGAAACACAGATTTGAAGCTTCTAGGGTCCGTCTGCCTTTCTATGGTCAACACTGCATTAAAGAATCTAGTTGATACAAAGTCCGACGTGCTAAAAATTGTTTACTGCTGCTACTGCCAAATTACTTTGATGCTTACTCTTTTAGGTTTCACTTACGGCGTACGCTTGAAAGGAGGATATATGCCCTCTGTGTCTCCAGACTTCGCTCTCAAGTCCGAGGATGAGGCATTTTTCTACAATTTTTTTGAGGTGAGTTTTTCATAGCTTTTAATGGTTATCTAATTTTAAAATACCGTAGCTACTTCAAGGGTCACAACTTGTGTCTGTGTCTTCCTTCGGCGTCTGGAGTTGAAGCTATTTAGGGGAGAGGGTATTGTTATGCGCTTCAAGATTGTACATTATTTTTGCTCACTTGGTTCTTAGTTTCTATTACTGGGTTGGAAATATGCTCATAGCGCGAATTGTGTCGATAGGTCGCCACTGGCTATTTTGGGAGTTTTCTGTTACTAACGTTCCGTCTGCCTGCTTGCTTGCAGGCGTATTTGAAAGACCGCCGGAGCAGAGGCCTCGGCAACATCACTTTGCTGACAACAAAAGCCGTCGCCTGTGAGTGGCAGGAACAACTAGGCAACTACAGTGCGGCTGTAGGGCACGAGGTGTTGGCTACGCAGTCGGATGTGCTCCAGCGACTGTCTGCAACCCCCAGCGGACCTTTTTCGTTCGCTCATTTTAAGGTACCTAGTAGCATGGTCATTATATGAGTATGCAGGTTCGTGTTATTTGCGCTTATCTAAGCTTAGCTTTCGTATTAAAGTAACTGTACTAACATCGTTGGAAATATATCCAATGCCTGTGAGTTTCTCAGTAGGGATGCGGGCAAGTTGACTTTACTTACCTCAAAAATTTGAGTGAAACCGTTAAATGGGGCATTCTTTATCGCGGCAGGGCAAAGGCGTTGTGAAACCGAAGGATACGAGACGGAAAGCGTTGCAGAAGTTGGATAAGAAATTAAGCCACGTTGTGAACTGCCTGCCGCCCCGGAGTCTGTACCTCATACTGTTCACAGGATGCGAGGAACCCGATCAGTGCCCCAGCAACGGCCTGCTTTTGGTAGGTGTAACTGAAGCGACGACTGACAGTTCGTCGTCGTGACGTTTGCCAAAGTAAATATTGTTGCTGTTGTGCAGGTGCCTTTCACTTCCCCCTTTTCGTGCGCAGGCATTAGACGTAGAACTTGATGTGGTTCTGACAGCGAAGATGATTAGGAGTACCTAGCGTATTTCGCTGTTGAAAAAAAAAAAAATTAAAGCTAGCTTTCATTGACCTGATCAATATAAATCAGTTGTCCAACTTCTTGTAATTTTGTTAAATCGACCGAATGTAGAAAAAGTAGAGTTTCCTCACCATAAAATCGACATCTATTTGTAGTGAAGTTTTTGCCGTTTCTTCACATGAACACTACCACTAGACTGCTGCAGCCAATGAAAAACGTTCGCACGCTGCCTGCATAAAGCATTCCGTACCTAAATGGTTAACTGAAGTATTTACTCCTCGGTTAACGTAGTTACAAACTGTAAAATCTTTTTAGAATGACAGCGCGTAAACAAGCGGTAGAATGTTGGTTCATTTTCCTCTTTTCATTTGGACTTTACATTTTGTGTCGATGATGCACGGTTTTTCAATATAAATTTTTTCACCACCCTGCAATTTTTTTTTGTTGTATCAAGAACTAATTAAAAGAGGGTAATAATATTGCAAATCCTAGAGAGGGGGATGTCGGACCTTCTACTGATGAAATAAAAAAATGGAATTCTGGAAGTATCTTTATTGCATTTGTCATTGCCAGAATTTCATAGCTTTACAAAAACACGCAGGTAAAAAACATGTGATAAAGGTGCCTATATTTCAACACCACTAAACACACAGGTACCGTAGAATGGGGTAATTGAGATCATGTGGGGCAATTGAGATATAGTGGGGGTAATTGAGATCAATGATTATTGTGGCCTTGTTAGAGTACTTACACTATCTATAGGCTTGTAGTAGGTATCTGCCAAGAATTGACATTTAAAAAATATGTTCTGATTTGTGTAAGTACTCTAACAAGGCCACAATAATCATTGATCTCAATTACCCACACTATATCTCAATTGCCCCACATGATCTCAATTACCCCATTCTACGGTAGGTACTCTTGTGATAAAAACAATACAGCTCAACACTACAAAGCACACCAAAAATCTGACAACAACATGGACGGATTGCAAACCAACATGGAACAAACGTAAGAAATTCATTGTCACCTGTGATCAAATTTAGCTACCTCTTGTTGGTTAGGCGTCCCAAGCAGAAAAAATGGTGAGGACAACCTCACACAACAGCTGGGAAATATGCCATAGTGCAGTTACCAATTTATAACAAACAGATGAACACTTCTGTTCTAAGCTGGAAGAACAAAGTTAGGAACTCAAATTTCTGTACCTCTGCACTTCAAAAGTTTTAGCTATTAAGCCAAATTCACAGCCTACACTTGATTCTTGCAAACCACTGATTATCTACAATCACTGAACTTAAATTGAATCCCACAATAAATTATTGCTCAATGAACTTCTTCAATCTAACTATAATATATTAACTAATTTCCTCCCAGTTTACCGCTTCTAAGTCGATATATCTTAGGCCCCACGCCCCTGAGGTGTAACCTCAGCGACTCTCGGCTAGGAATGCTGTATCAGGTCGCAGTTCCTGCTAAAGTAAATTTGTAAGGTTAGGTAGGTTTTCTCTCCTTTGCGCAATTTGTCTTGCTAGTAGTAGCGCACTGACCGAATTAGATTTTCAGAATTCATGTGAGTTTGCTTCCTCCGTGAGATATATTTGATACCGGTGTTGTTCCGGCCTAGTCACCGAAGAGTTAGTACATAGCTTATTCTATTACTGCTTCTGCATGATAACGATCAGTAAGATCGTATTTTTTTATTATTCATTAGATTTTGCTGGGTAAAAACAATGAAAATAGATTTATTTCGCTCTTTCTTCTCTAACATATCTGCATATATAGATGTAGTAGCAGATGGATTACTAGCGCAACAATACAAAGTCTTGCCGAATTTCAAGTGATCCTTTTTTCTCGGCTTGTCTGCCGGAAAGTCTCTAGTTTGATGCGATCTCATATGAGCTTTAAGGGTTTCAAGGGGCCAGCGCGCCACCACTGGCAGGAAAGTACAAAGTAACCTCGTCAGCAGAGACTGTCGTCAGCTACCACTTCCACGGAAAAGGCACTCGGAACAGCCCATGGCAGAGTGATGCCCATATATATATTTATTCTGGCAGAGAAAGGGCCCGCAAAAAGATACCTATCACTGAAGCCTAACATAGGTAACTGCTGAACACATGGAGTCATAAATCCTGGATCGGTGGGACTTGTCGTTCCTCCAAAATTCCTAGTGAATGCCGATCCATCCACATAATACTCGGGAGACCGAAAAATAAGAATAATAATGGACACACTGAACGACGACAGAATCAAAGAAAGAGAAGAGTAAGGTTGGATGCGGAGCAGAAGAGATAAAAAACATTGTTACTATTAGAGATACAAAAAAAAAAACAGGGAAAAGAAGATACCAGTTAGTCATGCCGAGGTCACGAACAGTTTCATTCTTGATTAAATTGATTCACAAAGCAACACAATTTTACTCAAATTTAACCTGTGCGTAAAACTGCATCGTTGGAACGCCAATTTATTAATACATATAAAGCTCACAGGTAGTATAGCCTTCAATGTTAAAAAAATAAAATATAGCTAGTAACTTTGAAAGACTAAGTGTAAGAGCTACAAAGAACAAAACAAAATATTGGTTCCCGTCATTCAATTAGCACTACAAGGATATGAAATTCAACAATTTCACAAATGAGGAAACTGGAATGTCTCTTAGTACTCTACAGACTACAGTTCAATTAAAGGGTATTGCTTCGTTTTTCGTTTGTGTGAAGAGTATTACAAATGCGTTGTACATATAGGATGAGTAATGCATTGTTGCTTTTTACACCGATGACCTAATTCTAATTTTGATCCATTAAAATACTGAGAAAAATGAGCATTCAAATTTTCGGAAGCACACGGAAGTTGTGACTGCAAATGCTTAAGGTTGCTAAATGAAGGCAAGACCTCGACGTCATGGAAAGAATACAAATTACTGTCAAACATTACAGTTATTCAGACATCACTGAAAGACCTAAGAGCCTAAGGTAATTGTGACTTTTTTTGCGAAAATTTTCACTTGGGTACTGGAGAACGAACGGGAGAATACAAAGCTAACTGATATTCATCTAAACTCCAGTGAAAACATGATGAACACAGCAGTTACGAGAACAAAGTTCTTCGAAGATTAGCGCATGATTTTTCAACACAAAAGTAGCAGCGACAATGGCTGTAGGTATTACACATAAGTGTTAATATTTCATTCATGCGGTGCTCACAGCTATTATTACACATGTGCTGAAAGGAGTAATGTTTAGAAATGCTACTGTATGTGAAGCTTTCATCGTTTCACTAATAAAATGCACCAACAATAATACTATGACACAAATATGAAATGAACACTACTGGTGAAGACACTGCCTGATTAACACAAACCTTAACATAAAATTCCGAAAGTGCACAATCCACATTGATGATTCGTGGCAGCGGAAATTCTCTGTTACCAGAGGGCAAATTAAACAGCGCACTCAAAACTGTAGCCTAACACACGTGCTGAACACAATCTCGGTTGGTATACTAGTTCTCGCCCGCAAATTTGATACCTACTACAATATCGCGTGGTTGAAAACACCTGTTAGACAATCAGCGGTAACTTTCGCGCCTCTACTAACACAAGAAAAACAATATTTTGGCCAGCTATAAGTAAAGAGTATTTATTAGAGACTCGAGGTTTTAAAATATCACACAATTCCATACGAAAGCACAGGGACAAATGCGCTACAGTTTTCAGTGTAGAATATAATAGCTCGAGTCAGTGCGGACGCTCACTGCCCGCTGCGATGGGAACTTGCACAACAGACAATTTGCACCTGTAGTACAGCGTGACTTCCCCTCACAAAGGTCAGAGAGTCACTAGCTCCGAAAACAAACATCAAAGTTCTTTTTTGTTTTGGCCGCCAGCTTAGGACCAAGGCACGGTAGAGGCAGACTGTGTTCTCTGAACTTGCGCTTTGCTAGTCCTGATTCTCTACAGCCAGCAAAACATCGGAATCATCCTCGTTGCGTTCATTGTCCATTGTCCAATCCACTTGAGCTATGGGTGACACAACTTGCATTTGTTAAACTCACACTCCAAGTACTGTGTATGAGGTAGTTTGTACCATCGCATCTTCAAAAATTAAACCCCCACCTGGCACTAAGTTACTACGCCATATTTCACAAGTCCACCAATTANTAACGTCCAATCAACTTAAGCTATGGGTGACACAACTTGCATTTGTTAAACTCACACTCCAAGTACTGTGTATGAGGTAGTTTGTACCATCGCATCTTCAAAAATTAAACCCCCACCTGGCACTAAGTTACTACGCCATATTTCACTAGTCCACCAATTAAGTTTTTCAAACTTAAACCTTTTAATGGTCATGACTATGGTTGTGAATTTGCATACATGCAAACGTCATAAAAAAATTACATACAGTATATGCACAGGATGTATATATTATGCACTTGCATAAAATATGCAGAGCGTCTATCTTGCGTAAAATATGCACGTGCACATTATATGCAAATTATACTGGCATAAAATATACACGTGATATATGCAAATTATAGTTGCATAAAATATGCACGTGTTATTCTATGCATTGTGGTAAATATGCAATGTTCAAAAAGGGCACATAATATGCAAAATATTCACATTTTTCCGTGCATTTGCAGCATATTACACTCAGAACGGAAATAATCGATTTAGCACAAAATTGACTATATCTCATTTATACACGTGACCAAATTTTAATGATATTTGCTGGGAAATAGTGACATCTTATGGCAACACTATTGAGTTTGTTTCATATTGCTGTGTCTCCTGATTGACAACTTTTTGCATTTTTTCTTTTTGAGGTGAACGACAATAATAGCTTCTTGTATATTCTGCTAAAATGGGACGCAGAAAAGCTCTAACTAACGAGGAGAAAGAAATTATAAAAAAAAACTGCTAAAGGCACCTCTCCTGATGTTACTGCCCGAAAAATAAGACTCCATATTGACACAGTGACAAGATTCTTGAAGGACCCTTCATTACGAAAAAAAAAGATCAGCTGTTGGGCATTCATGAACTGTTTCTGATAGAGATATGCGAAATGTGGTTCATCAGCTACGTAAAAGACTCTGGTAAATAAGTAAATCAATTTTTACGGCTGCTGGATTTCCTGAAGTACCTAAAACCACAAGAAATTATAGATTTCACTCTGTAGCTTCTGTCAAGTCCCCTCTGAAATTGCTTCCTCTGACCCCAAGAAATTTTGACGATGGAATGGGCAAAGAAATACATGAATATCAACAAAGATCAGGTTCTTTTCACCGACGAAACCCTGGCATCCCTTGATGTACCTGATGGGTGGAGTAAGAGTTGAGTGCAACCTGGAGGCGAGTATCAGCAACGGATAAAACGTCAACAACAGGGAGGTGGTGTTATATGGGTTGGTATAGGGGATCGACTTGTAGGTCCGGTAACTCCGGTTAGAGTAGTAACTTCAACCTGTGATATGTTGAAGGACGCTTTGGTCCCATGGCTGGATGACATATCCTTTTCATTGCTTCGAAACTTGATTTTCATACATGATAATGCGCCTTCTCACTCTGTAGTAGTAGAAGTTTTATTAGCGCTTCAGTGGCACAATGCCTTTATCGCGCCAAACAATTCCTGTGTTTAACCACAGGCTCGTGCGCCGCTAGGCCGCGAAGTATGTCTCATTTTATATTAAAAGGAAGTATAAAGGAGGGGGCTATTATTAATTTTACATAACATAAAGTATATGTATTTAGCAAACAAGAGGATAATGTCATAGTTGATGGTGATATCTATCGTGATGAGTTCACAGTTTATTATAGAGGTCACATCTAATACGGAAGGTCTTAAGGGCGTCTCTGTTGAATTGGCCACGAGGCCCCTCAGCCAGCATTCCTCAGAGTATGGAGTCAGCATCCAGTCCATAAAGTTCGGTTCAACAGTCCCTCCTCTCGTTGGAGAAAGAAGGGCACTCTGCCATTAAATGTAAGACGATGAGAGGTACGACGCAATCGTCACAATAGGGCTGCGGGAGCCCCATTCGGAAATCGTCATGAGCAAGTCCCGTGTGCCCAATACGCAGGCAGCACAGTACAAAGTCCATTCGGCGGTCGTCGCTATACTGTCGGATGAGCAAGTCCCGTGTGCCCAATACGCAGACAGCACAGTACAAAGTCCATTCGGCGGTCGTCGCTATTTGACGAGTGCTACTGTCGGACAGTTTCCTTGATTTTTCGTAATTTATCATTTCTCTGGGACTGCCATGGTTCGCGCAGGTTTCGCTTGATTAGTGGGTAATAGTTTCGGCAGGGGACTGCACGGTTTGCTGTGGGCAATTCCGTCAGGGCCACCTGCCTCGACTTATTAGCGATCTCGTTGCCAACGACGTCGACATGGCTAGACACCCAACAGATACACACAGTCTTTCCGGTCTGTTACAATTGTTGTATCATGGTTACTATTCGATTAATGACTGGGTGGATGCTGTCGTGTGCTCGAGTGGCCTGTACTACACTCGGGGAGTCCGAGAATATAGTCAAGTTGCTTTCATCGCTGTCTCTAATGAGGAGCAGCCCTGCGCACACGCCGAACAGCTCGGCGTTGAAGGTCGAGGTTTTTGGCAATAGCCGGCGTACTCTAGTTTCATTAGCCGTAGCGGCTGCGCAACACACTCGGTCCCCATCTTAGAGCCATCGGTATAGACGTGGGTAGATTCATGATGTTGGTCCCTCACGTGTTCCATGAAGAGGGTTTTTAGTAGGAGAAGGGTGGCAGTCTGTCTTTTCTTGGCTATTGTGTGCCGGAGCAAAAGGTTGAAACTGGTATGCGACATGTTGGTTGGTTTCTGAAAAATACCCGGGCCACCTTAAAGGCCTCGACTTCTGCTATGAACGAGAGAACCTCGTAGTCGGTGGGGCCTCACTCAGCCCGTACTACCACAGCATTTCCGGACTCTTCGGGGTTCCATGGAGGGAAACTGATGGATTGGCCAACGTGCGCACCTGATCTATACCCAATGGAAAACTTTTCGGCCCTTCTGAAAAGGGAAATTTACGCAGATGGAAGGCAGTACAACTCAAAATCTATCTTACGGGATGCTGTTGTTGCAGCAGCAAGGGCAGCTCCACCTTCTACAATAAAGAAACCAAGTGGCTGCATGGATTATTGCAGTTATTACACGTCATGGGGGTCATGTTGGCAAATAAGACTTTTTTCAGTCATTGTAAACTTTTTATTACTGATTTATTGTAAATATATATGTTTCTCATTTGTGTTGTTCATTTTTGCTCCTTTCGTGATATAAAACTGTGAATACTTTGGTTTTTTAGTCGAACAGCTATTACCGCCGCTCAGTGAAATTAGTAAAATTGACAAAAAAAATTAATTTTTCTAGAAACAGCAGTATTAATCGTTTGTAAATTTACGGACACTGTAAGCATCATACGCTTAGCTTAACTTTCTATGAAATTTTCGTTGAAATTTATAGCCAAACAGTCGAGATGTAGTCAATTCTGTGATAAAGCTATTATTTCTGTTCTAAGTGTATATGCAAGTCAGGGTCACAACCCTACTCATGACCATTATCACGTCGTAGATAGTGTTATACCTGCGCAAACTAACTTTCAACCAGATTATTCATGGATTAAAACGAAAAAAGCATAGTGGAAGGACAGAGGTCTTGTTATTACGGGATAGGTTGAGAGCCCGCCTGTACAGTCAACAACCCAGTCTTCCCGCGATAGCCTATTATTTGCAACTAGGATAGTGAAGTGGATGAAGGGACCAAATACGGTCGGTCACTTAGATTAGATAGGTGGCAGTAGACGAACCAATAGGCCCATTCCCAAAGAGACACCTGAACATACGCCCCGGCCCTCTATGAGCTATTGCCATTGCACTTGGTAGCTACCAAGTAATTCTGAAATAACCACTACCACAGACTTGTATTATTTTATAACCATTTTTTGTGCTTTTCAATGCCACAAAAGTTTGTAAGCACAAAATTTTAACTAGGCAACTTCATCGTAGGAGGACGCTAAGTTTCAAAAACAATTTTTATAAAATACTGTTAGTTGCGTCGTTCTAACCAAGGTTGCAGAGTCGGCAGTTTCTGGGTGCAAGGAATGGGAATTTGACACCCTATTGTCTCAGGAGTCTGAATCAGTTAAGTAACGCTACATTTTACCAACCCGTTCAAAGGCTTCTCCGAGTATATGTGTCAGTCAATTGTCCAGGTTTTGTAGGTTATTCGTACTAAATTGAAAATTTTAAAAATCCCAGAAATAGTTAAGGAGTCGGATGTTTCTGGGTGTAAGTAGTTGAAGTTGAACTTTTATTAGTCCCAGCAGTCGGAGTCAGACCCTTGTCGTCGGACTCCGCAACCCTGGTGTAGACATACCCAACACACGTAAAGTCGTTGCGGTGTGTCACTTTATCATGGCTGTTTATTCAAAACAATTCACAGGTAGAACCCGATGGAGGCATAGGGCGAAAGCAGATATTTGGGGCCCCATTACGCTGCTCAACACAACTAACATTACAATGGAAACCAAGAATCTCCGCACTTGCTCTACTTGTCTATTATTAACACAAAAATGCGATACTAAATTGCGACAATAAAGGATTTATATTATTAACCAAATAATGAGTAGAATAATAAGAAATAATCATATACCATATGAATATAAGATCATCTTTACCCGTTACTAGTGAATTCAAGTAATTTGCATGCTGCCGATGCACACGCTACATTAGCACTAAGTTATCATCCGACTCACACTTAACCTAAGGGAAAAAACCTCTAAGAGAGCTCAATATACAAGGCACGCACGGTATACTACATAAAAACTGGTGTAGCATAAAAATTGTGAGAAATGCCCGTTACTGCAGAAAAAAAGTAGCACGGAAAAGGTCGTTGAATTGGGTTTCAAGCCGTCCTAGAATAAATATAAAAAATTTTCATATGTAGTAAAATTAAGCTTTTCGCAGGCATATAAAATATTCTATGATGTACGTTTCAATGAATAATGATATCATTTTCATCGTATAAAAGTATCAAAATATAAGCTCCAACCCTATTAAAAAAAATGAGATGCATAACGCTGCCTCGTCAAAAATGATATGTCAATTGAATGAAGTCCAAGATACTCGAAAGCCATTCGATCTAGCTTAGCAACTCAAATAAGTCTTGAGCGACCAAAATATTCTATCATTACTCTGTAAACAAACTTGAACATATCATATTCAGGCACAAGGTTTGCGCGTTGCTGGCGAAGGTGGTACAATATTTTGGACAGACTGAAAGCATTGGCCAGGAGCCCCGTGCTTAGTGACGGATCCACCACGGAGTCGTTAGTCAAACCTGACCGAAGGGATCCCTCAGAGGGCGCGCCTCCGCACGCTGCTCCCATCATGAGGTCACACAACATGAGGGCACCACAATGTTCGCTGCCTTCGGGACTCTGCACCAACACAGGCACGTTCACATTCATACCTGGGGACGTGACCTCCTCCATAGCGTCACGCTGGCTCATCTCTCGCAAGCTGGATAGTTGTTCTGCAAGTTCTGGAAAAAACAATGATGGCTTTGTGGCTCAGCTATACCAAATGTGCAGAATGTAGCAATTTCACAGATTACACTGATAGTTGAGAACTGACATGAGAAGGTTCGAATGTTGAAGACAAATACAAGCAAGATAAGGCTTACAAACCGTTTTTCTTAAATTTTATGAAGTTACCAAGATATGAAGAGCAGTATAATAGACATTATGCAGAAATTGCTCTGTCAGTGTAGGTAAGTATGATACCTAACAACCATAACGTAAATAAGTCGCCATTTGCCGGCCTCTTTAAATGCAAAAACGTTCGAACAGCCAAATTATTATTTACAATGTACCCGATTGTTTTTCCACTCGCAGAACAAAGCTCGAAACATGAAAACAGATTCAGACGATTTTGCAATGATTACAAGTTCATCATAATTTTTTAATCAAGCGAAATTACGATCATAAAGCCGCAAAGCGTGGCTTGTTGTACTGGCGAGACAATATGTGAAACTTCAAAATTTGCTCTTCGAGACCTACCCAAAGATACTGTTGAAGAATTCAATAGAAAAATTCAACCAATATGCAGCCCCAAAACAAGAATCATACAATTACAAAAAAATTACACAGAAAACCCAGATAAAGACAATTAGGAGACAAAATCTGCTAAGAGCATAGCATCACTATTTACTGTAGATGAATAGTGTACTAAAGTAGCTCAAACAATGATAGGGAAGTACACAATATCAAGTGTAACAGCGCACTCATAAACTGTGCAAAAACGCGGTTGAGAAGCAAGAAGAATATATGAATTTCAAGAAGCTAGCGCATAACAGCTTCCCTATAAACGAAAGACATGAGTTAGTTGAGGAGCAACAATTCGGAATGAATATACAATAGCTAGTGCATAAAAGATTATCTATAAACGGAAAAAATAGGTACTTGGCGAGCAACAACCAGAAACAAGTTTGAGTTTGCGTGACACCGTACCTATAAATGAGGAGGTGTTGGTGAGGCCACGTTCGTACTGGATGTGCCACACGGTACGCTTGGCTGTCTTGCCTCCGCCGCCCTGCTGCTGCTGCTGTACTTCCAGTCGACTCATGGTGTAGCCCTCGCACTTGGTGCTGTGGCGGCGGTAGATGCGGTACTGCACACGGAAACTCGTCACTGGGAGCATATTTGCTGGTTACAGCACAACAGTGGACATGAGAAGGAATATTCAAAAAGACGTACAGGTACCAACAGTAGACAGCGCAGTTACAGTAGGTACCACAAGAGTAAAAATGTGTATTAAGTTCTTTTGAGCGACGGCGTACAAGTACCTATAACGAAAAAAAAAAAAAAAACAATGAATTGGTGAGAATTTTGAGCCACCTTGGGAAGGGAGTAAAGCTGATGACTAAAAGAGGAAGAGTCACGGTATAGCAATAAAATCATTGTTATTCATTGAAGAGTTTGAGCCTCCGTATCCATTACAAAGGTGATCTAACAGGGGTAGAAATAACAAAGAGCACGTCGTTTGAAATGTAGAACCGATGAATGAAGATGCTCCCACACAAGATCAACGTGTATGGGAAAAAGTGGGAGAACAGAACGTAAAGTGGTAATCAGGAGCATAGAATTAAGCGACTGAGCAAGAGTGAAAGACGCCCAAACGGATAGCTAAAAGCTAAAGCAACTTATAGGGTTCCTCTGGGGCGCTGCTTCATATAACATAAGCTGAGCGAACCAAGGTAACCTAACCCAACCCTTTGCTTCCAAAGGGATATAGTGATAATATCGTAGAACACATACATGAGGGTGCTCTCGCACGGGATCAACGCGCATGGGTACAGCAGGTCAGGAACAAAAAAAAAAAAAGGAACAGAACAAAGATCGTCAAAATAGAAAGGGAAAAGGATGCCCCAGCCTAATTGGGTCTTAAAACGCCTAGGGAGCCCTTTCGAGGCCGACGCCGGATATCCATAACTATTCTAATCCTCCGTACAGACTAAGGTCAATCCTATGTCCCTAAAGGAAAAACAACTAGGCTGAAAAACAAAGGATGGTTAACTGTACGAACGATGAAGCGCACTGTCGCTGATTTCGCCGCAGGATATTGTCAAGCTACAGAAAGCACGTTTAAATAAGCCTGTCATAGGAGAAAACTGTTCATAATATTAACGAGGAAAGTCATATATGAGCTCTGCGACGACCGATCTTAAGCATCCATCCGTAACAATAGTTGGGACAGCCACACTTGTGTGAGCACACACCTGGCCAGCAGTTACTGTATCAGTAATGTGCCGAAGCTACGGAGTAACGCAAACTGACTTTTATCATAGAGGAAAGACACTGGCCTCACTCTCATTGTTTGCCAAAAATAACAAACCCTAAATTCTGTTCCTAGCCGATTCTGAAAACATGTGGTTATTATACTTTTTCTTGCTAGTATTTTGTACGAGAATCAGACTAAGAACTGGGGGTAGCAGGTAGTTTAAAGAACATAAACACCTCGAGCACTAAGCGAACTCTCGTCCTGCAGTTCGCAGGGTCGCCCTCACGATACTCACAGCACCGCACTCGAGGCTGGTGTTGTCGAACTGAGGCCAGTAAGGGAAGCAGCAGGCACTGGCTAGTGGGTCATTGGACTTGACAGGCGATATGGTCTCCTGCTGAGCGGGACCGTCATCGCCACTGGGGCCATTGCGGCGCTGACTCAACGAAGACAGCAGGCGGGCAGCTCTGGATGTCTTCTTGCTCTCTGAATAAAGAAGCACAGAGTTGTAGTGATGGTGCCAGGACGCTGCTGTTCAAACGGTTTCGCGCAACAAAAGTTTTATGCTGACAACACTTTTAGATATCTGAAAGCGAAAAAGTCTTACATTTTATTAGGAATAATAAGTACCTACAAACTAATTATCGAACACCAGCATGGATTGACTAATTCAGTAAATTACAGTAGAGGTTTTGCTGAGAGACCCACAATCAGAATTTAGTCATTTTCAAATTTGGTCCTCTTACAGTGTGAACTATGAAAAATGCATAAGCCACGTCATCTCTAAATGCCAAGTCGTGAAGGTAAACAACTCAGTACGTACAGCAGCAGAAAATGGACGTACCGTCTCTCTGGAGAGGCGCTGGGCAGCGGGCCAACAACACAACGACTCGGACATCATGTTGCCAGATACAGCGCCACACGTCCACCGTGTCTTCAGCAGACAGCGACTGTACAATGTAGAACACTTGGCGGCTTTGGCCTACAGTTGCCTGTTCAAAAAGATATTAAGAAATTTATAAGAGCAAATGTTAAGTCACAACTTCAAAAAGTTATCAGAAAGATGTGGAACATTACAACAACAGTACTGCAAATGTAGCCGCACTTCCGAAAACAACCGACGTTTCATAAATAGCCGTACGAAAATACTTGTGTTGACCACCGAACTTAAACTATACCTAACACTGCTCCAGCAAGCTAGCCATGTTCTCCGAAGTCAACTACAGTTGACATTACGCCCACCTGTACTCTCGGGAGATAATTATGTTACGTTTGGAGACACCTCCTTCCCTCTTATTCATGAGTGCATTAGGAAGCCAACTATAAATGATACAAGACATCAAGATCTAGCCACGCTCACTAGCGCCAACCTACGTAGGTTCTTGCCATGAGCTAGTGATCCTAGTCGGCTCTTTGTAGTCCGATTCCAAAACACAAGTCAGGTATTCCCGAACCTTAGACAATAAATGTAGGAATCATACGCACCGTTACATGGGAGGCATTGATGTAGCCCAGTCTGTTGTGAAGTGTGGGCTGTAGACACACTCGGTTGTCAGCATACGGATACGTGACGCGCGGAGAGGTGGGTTCTGCCACGGGACCCTTCTCACCCACATAACTGGCACCAGTCTTGGCTAAAGAGATACCACTGAAGGTGATGGGCAGCTCTGCGCTCAGCAGCTCGTTCTGTAGAACTCGAGCCTGCACAGTTCCAAAGAATTCAGAATGTACATTGAAGAAATTTTCTCAGATGATAAGCAGGTATCGCTGCTCGAGTAAACGAAATAACTCGGATGCAACGATGCACTGATGAACAGCAACAAGAGCCTCAAATTGATGAAACCATCAGCAAAACTGGAATGCAAGTTCATACTTACGAACAAAGGTAGCACAATATGTAGCATGCGTAAATTTTAGACAGCAACAGCAATAAAGTTTAACTTGCCTAATTTCGCAACAAAAATACCGTTGGATCATAAAATGATACCAACCATACCAACCACTTAATTTCGTAGGACGAATACAGCCATACGCGAGAAAAAACTAACTGGTAATCTAAAGCACGTATAGGCTACTGTATATACGCGGCCCATGTGCACAAGGTACCCGCGTAAAGTTCTTCCAAAGCCCTCACTAAAACACAAACCGCGATTCCTCATTAAAATATTTTTTTAATTCCGGCTGAAGTTGTTATAGGAGAGAGTTGTTTGGTACGGTAAACACACGATAGCTACAAGTAGTACTTATCCCACTGAACTCAAATGAATCTTACCCTTGGATCTCGAGTGGCGTAAATTCTTGAGAGCATTGCAGAATTTTGTGACGTATTTTTAGGGTTGCGGCTGGAAAGATTGTGACCACCGCTCTCACTACCACAGGGAACGCCGTTCCCGAATCTTGCCCCCCGACTATCGCTGGACCCAGCATCCTGAACATCCGGCCTATGTTGGTTATTTGAAGACCGAGGAGAATTCAGTCCTGATTTCACCGACTTATCTTCTTGTGAAGTTGTACTCAAATTTTTACTGCTTAAAGTTGAAGATTCGGTAGTGACACTGGCTCTTCCAGGAGTGAACTTGGATTGTCTTTGTTGCTGGACAACAGTGATCGCGTTGCCTTGTGAGGGAACAGACACAGCGTCTTTATTACCAGATACATTTTCACTAGAACTGCGATGTTCAACTGAATCTACAACCGAGATATTAAGTTGGCAAAGTTGCGCAGAAGGGACAGATGGATTTAAGTTCGCTGCAGTGGCGGGGGCACTGGAGACGACGTCAACAGAAGATACACTGAGTGGAACCACACAAGTTCCAGGGCGTGCTCCGGTATTCAAGCTCGGATTAAGGGAGACTTTCTTGTCAGCAGCGCCCTGCAGAGCAGTCACAGTTACGGTGGAGGACATGGAGGGCGTAATATCATTGAGGGACTCGGCGGACCGGAACTGCGCACTACTGAAGGCCTGAGTATTGCCCATCATTGGGCTGGACTTGGTCGAATCTACGGAACTGGACAGAGGGTTGTTGATAAAGGCTACAGCCTCAGTACTTCGTTGCTGGGCCACCGCAGGCATAGCGACATCACCAGCAACTGTGGACCATTTCTTGCGAGGTTCAGCAGCCTTTTGTACGCTTACAGTCACGCCGGACTGTCCGGCTGCCGCAGCCACATGCTGTGACTGATGAACAGCCTGTAGCTCCTCACTACCATGGACACTTGGCATGAGATGCTGCTTCTGCACACGGTTCTGTTGCTCTAAAATTTTCTGAAGCTGCTCTTGGTTGAACAGCAAGTGCTTGCCTTGCTTAAGATTTGGATTCTTCTGCTGAGGAGAATAAGACACATTCTGGTAGATGGGCTCCTCCTCTTCACCAATCCCATGCTCCTGAGTGTCCCTGCGGGTAAAATAGAATTTTCTCCTCAGTAAAGGAGGCGTTCACTCACTAAGTTGAGGAGGGACATGATAGACTGATGCTCAACTTGGAACTCTAACGACGACGACACACTATGCAATTGCACGCTCAACATGTAAGTGGACGCTTAGCTCGCCGGTCATTCAACTTTAGCACGTTCTATAAGTGTCATTGCTGCAAGCTTTTACTGGGTACTATTAGTGTGACGTGCGAACTGAAATTTTCGCACTTAAGTCGAGCGTGCGATTGCATAATGTGGACTCGGCAGAACGTGCTCATATACCCAAACATCTTACCAAGCGCTCAACCTATTCTTGAAAAAAAAAAAACGCTTAGGTACTAATGTACAAAGGTACCAAAGCTGTCGATCACAGCTAGTATTGCAATACTTCTTAAGAAATACAGAGGACTGCGTACAATTACAGCCAGCCATTCATTGAGGCAGCAAATAAAAATTTACACCAGGAAGCGACCACAAAGGGGTCATTATCAATGGCCACTTGCAATCAACACTGCTTGAGTCCTTCCTCTAAGTAGTAAATTCTGCACGAGTAGAGCGGGCAATGCAACTGGGAGAAGAACGCAGCACAAGAAAGTGATAACCGACAGTGGCTTAGCTTAGCACACATTCATCATTTCTTAAACTGCAAACGAGCATAGCTAGCAATGTGAGCGGAAGGTGCCTCGTAACGGACAAATGTCTACGGAGGACACACGCCAATTTCTAGAGGTATCTTCCAAAACTCAACTACAACGCCTAGTATTAAGAAATATGGAAATTAAGATTTTTATAAAACATGTAAAAAGCAAACACGGCATGGAGCATACGCATCATTTTGTGACGACCAAAGATACCAAAGATGTGACACACCTTTGCGAGGTTATAAAAGTAGCACCTGCGCTAGAGTAGGCAGACCTTAGCGATCGGACTGTCACCGCATCTGGTCCCCTCGCATTTATTGAGTACTAAGCCTTAGAGACCGGACTGTCACCGCGTTTGGTCCCCGCACCTCGTACGATGTAGAACTGATAGTGGATCGATTGTGGTGGTCCGATCCCACAGTACGAGATTGTTATAAGTGTAGCGAGCCTGCTATAGGCTTGCCATAAACATCTGCCAGGGATAAGTGATATTGTATTATAAAGATCTACAATATAAGGATTGTGAGCACTGAGAGTGTTACTACCCCGGCACCCTAACTGTTGGTTGGACTCACGGTAATTGGCATGTGAAAAACTATACCCCCTATATCAGAGATACTGGAGAGAACACAGTGAAGAGAAGTAGAGATCCACAGACTAGTTATTGTTAGTGGCAGCGAGCAGTTCCAGCTAGGAACTCTCGTATGCCACTTAAGTGACACATATATGTGCCAGCAGATCTGCACCGAAACAGCACGGCAGCAGATTTCCGTTGGTATATCATGGTGACCAAGTTACGTCGCCACAATTTGACTTGTGGCATAGGTACATTTGATTTGACTCAACTGTGCATCAACCTATGCAAATGAGTGCCTGACGCCGTTTGGAAACTCGAACCCACCACCTTGTTGCCCCCTTCCCAACTTCTTACATCACTGGAGGTGGAGTTCTCATTTTGCTAGGCAGAGATTAGAGGTCACCATATCAGTCAGACTCCAACTGTGCTGCTCCCGCCTCCCTCCAATGGAAAAGCTGTCATGCACTTGGCTGTCAGTCACTCCGTAGTTGCCGCGAATTGCAGGCATTCGAGGCATTGCAGACTTACAGTCAGCAATTATGAGGTAAAAAAAATAGTTACACACTCACCCAGCAGCAGCGGAGGCAGCAGGTTGCAAGCGATACACCGCCCCAGGCAGGCAGTCGTGGGAACTGGTGTCATTAAGGGCGCTCAGTGATGAGAATGAGTGAAGGAACTCATTGGTGGAGTTGTTGCCTGTGTGAGCGGCCATGAGGGAACAATTATAAGACAACTTCTCGAAGTAGAACGATAACAAAATTCTTTCAAAAGGATTAGTATTAGCTACCTATGAAGCAGTTAACGGCTAGCGTCAACTTATATCGATCTCTCGTTTTGTTCCCTAATGGCTCTGCACCACACTAGTTGTGGGTGGCGACATTTATTAAACCTCAAACAATTAATTACCTAGTATTAAAATAAAAAAATACCTAAACGAGTTCATAAATGAGCTTTAGATTCTTAGAGATTTTGGCCGATACCCGCGCGCCCCAGGCAAAGTCACTCTTCCTCGTAACTGCCTTTTATCAGGTAAAGAGTACACGAATGGGTCTCCATGGACATGTAATAAAACTCAAATGTAGAATTGAGCAACCCCAGCATGATCAAAGCGCTGCTAATAATCCTCACTCAAAGATCCGTGCACAGCTGACTGAATCCCTGCGCACTACTACGGATGAACGCGCGTTTCGGCTATGAATTCCATGCCAACACAAATTAGGGAATAAAAGAGCACAAAACAATGACTGAATTGACCAGTTTTGGCAATTTGTAGTCTTCACCGAAAGGTATAAACTTCAGCGCCAGCAATTTTGCTTGAAAGTTATGCAGACACATTCTGGCACCTTTTTACAGAACAAATAAATATAAAAAATAAGAAATTTTATATCAGTGATACTATTGTGCGAAGTAGACATGAGCCAACCAGTGTGACGACGCATTTTTAGTGTAAACATGACCGTTAATTCTTGGGTGAGTTGGGAACTCGTACTGTGTAGGGATCGAATGACGAGGGCTGGTCTGATGAGCAGTAGGCAGTAAATCCTGCATTAAATCCCCCAAAGAAACCGTACAGCAGCGCAACTCACCCGCCATATGGTTGCGCAGACTCAGCACTACGTCGTCCAAATCGCACAGGTTTTCATAGGTGCGGGACAGTACCCGACCTCCTTCACCGGCTGCACAGTACACCGCAAGCATACTAGTAGTAGTAGTAGTAGTAGTAGTAGAGGTTTTACTAGCGCTTCAGTGGCACAATGCCTATATCGCGCCGAACTATTCCTGTGGTTATCCACAGGCTCGTGCGCCGCCAGGGCGCGAAGTACGTCTCATTTT